>SJYX01016154.1:450327-474582 GCA_006410675.1 Oreotragus oreotragus
AGATGAGGGCAATTGGGCGGTAGCTTGAGCATTCTTTGGCATTACCTTTCTTTGGGATTAGAATGAAAACTGACCTTTTCCAGTCCTGTGGCCACTGCTGAGTTTTCCAAATATGTTGGCATATTGAGTGTAGCACTTTGACAGCATCATCTTTCAGGATTTGAAATAGCTCAACTTGAATTCCATCACCTCCACTAGCTTTGTTCATGGTGATGCTTTCTAAGGCCCACTTGACTTCACATTCCAGGATGTCTGGTTCTAGGTGAGTGATCACACCATCGTGGTTATCTTGGCCGTGAAACTCTTTTTCATACAGTTCTTCTGTGTATTCTTGCCACCTCTTCTTAATATCTTCTGCTTCTGTTAGGTCCATACCATTTCTGTCCTTTATCAAGCCCATCTATGCATGAAATGTTCCCTTGGTATCTCTAATTTTCTTTAAAAGATCTCTAGTCTTTCCCATTTTGTTGTTTTCCTCTATTTGTTTGCAAAGAGTCCAATCCATGGGCCTCATTATTTGCTTGCCTGATCAACTCTAGGCTCTGTTATGTGATTTAAATAGTCCTTCTACTTGGTAAACATGAGTGGGAAAATAAACATGACTTTTGAAAAGTGCAGTCATTGTAATTTAAATATCCATATATGATGTTCTTCATTAACTGCATAAATGATACCTGCTACATTCAAAGAATACCTGAATGTATTAAAATATTACAACCTTTTCTCCACCTTCTCCAAACACCAAGGCCTGATGGATATAAGGAGAAAGGAAGTATCTTTTCATATTATTTTATTCAACCAGCCGTGGATCTATCGTCATTCCTAAGAAAGACCATATGACAAAGTGCTGTTTCATTTTCTCCTGACCCACATATAGTGGATTTTCCCCATGAATCCCACTGCCCATGGAAAACTTCTGCTTACAAGACTAGATGTTGTTATTCAGAAGCATGAACACGTGATATTGCAAACTCTGCTAGTGCATACACACACTCACAGGTGTGCTCCCACACACACACACAGTCAGCACCTTGCTCAAACATTTCTGCATTTTTGGCCATGGTACACAGCACACTCTGCTTCTCCACACTGTAATTCTGAGCTGCAGCTCATCAGAGCACATGGCTTATTTTTGGCAGCAGCACAACCCAGATGTGCAGCCCTTGGAAGAAATCACTCCACCAGTGTCATCTGGCTATCACCTCCCTTGCCTGGATTCTCCAGTGGATCCCAGAGTGGTGGTGCTGGGTTTCCTGCCAGCTTCACCTACTTTCACACCATCCTCTCATACATGGGAGAAATTGGGTCACTTCATATGTTGCTAAACTGAGAAGGAACAGATCACAGGCACAAGGAATTTTCACTTCTAAATTATTGGGAAAATGGAAAAGATTTTTCCATGCTTTCATGTGTAGTAGAATGCTCTGTTCATACACGAGTAGCTGGGCTGTGCAGTAATCAACAGATGCATGACCTGTTCTGGAACGGAGCTGAATTCTCAGTCATTCTGCTCTACATAGAAATCACACATGGTTGCAGGTAAAACCCCAACCATGGGCTCTCTTTGGACAAAGAACTATTGTTTGTGGGATTTTGGCCCCAGAATTCTCCTGGGCTTCTGTGGTTCTAGGCAGAAATGGTAATTTAATCAGTTCAACTATACACAAAATAGGAACTGATTCTGACAGATTGCTCAGTTTCAAACATACACAGTCCCTGTTTGAAACAATTTTGCCTGACTTTCGGGGAGGCTCTACATTAATGGCTTGCATTACTTCGACATAAAGGCAAAGCACTGACTTTCTCTAGTAGTTTTGATATAAAAAGGAAACAATTCCTATCCAGGCTTAGCAAATCAATTGTACTACAACTTCATGGTTCTGTAGCTCATGGACAAAATTTATTCCAAATATCTTCAGTAGTTCTTTAAAACAAGAAAATAAAAGAAGGGCAAAACAGGTCTATTTTAGACCGGATTGGTGTAGTAATGGAACATCACTCTCCTAAAGGAACATTAGTAATATTCTTACACATACAAAAAGAGTTTCTTCTGCACTTTCTCATGTTGTCCAGAACAGTGTGATGTTAATAAAGCTAGCATCCTTGTTTTCTAAAAGGTTTCATCATTCATTTGGACGGTAATACTTAGGCAACACGGAAGAAGTGTAACGTCTGGTGCATAGATTCATAGACTCATATGTGCAACAGTGTGGTGTCCCTCGGCCCTTTTATGTTTACTGTTCCATGGGATTTGAACAAGATATTGACTGTCCTAACAGTGGAAATGCCACTGACATCCTTAGGTGATTTGAGTTCTCACGTTGGCCCTGCCAATAGATGGCCCTGAGTTCTCAGGCAAAGAAAGCACTTAATTTCTCTGGGCTTCAGTATCCTCGTGTGGAAAAGAGATCAGCAACTTTCCAATTTCTTTAGCACCAAAATTCATTTATGCAACAACAAATCTAACATATAAAACAGACGAAAGTAACACAGATGTTAGTATTGACTTTTCTAAGTTCAGACCCATAGTATGTTGACTGGTCTTCCAATAACCCCTAAGATCATGTATATGAGAAAACCTCATTCTAGTTGTAATGGAAACCTCAAAGGATGCCCATTTGCTGAAGATTTTATGCAATTGCTTTACCAAACCTGAATGTCCAACTTCTGGGATTTTTATGAGAATAAAACCTCAAGTATTTAAGCCATAATTAATTTCAGTTTTCTTTCCATGTCACTGAATCTAATCTTAATTAAGCAGTTGTGAACCCCCCTCCTCAAAAACATTGAATTACTTTTCCTGTTTTCTATCAGACATGCTCAGGGAGGAGTCTTGCAACACAAATACTGGGACCAGAGGAGTCAAGTGCTTTCCTGTGCAACTTTATCTTTCCCGTACTTCCTATTATCAATCATATCTTACATTGCTACAGTTTTAAAAAGCCAAACTAATACTCACTAGTTCAGGGCCTAGAGAAGAAAGGTGAAGATAGAATTGGCAAAGAGTTGGAAGAGGGCGAACATCAAAAAGGAAATCTATATCGTCTGAGTTGAGACAGGATTTGGGGGATTGTACATTCAATCCATTGCTTAATTCCCTGTAGAATGTTCATGCCACACACTTAGATGAAGTACCACTATGTAGTAAGTAGTAAGCATTAGCCATGTAGGGATGAATTACACATTCCCCAGGTCAGAAATGAATATATAAACTGATGGGATACACAAGTAGAGAAACATGTGTTTCTTTATATGAAGAAACACTTTGTATCCCTCCAAGCGGGTTACTCAGTTTCTACTGGAACATTATCTATGATGGGATCTTATTATCCCATGCCTCCTACATGGTCTCTTCCATGAGCAGATGGTACTAATCGACTTTATCTAAAAAGGCACCCTGCTGCTCTGTCCCCTTTCTTTACAGCACTTAATCACCTCCAGATACATTACATAGTGTATTTTTGTTTCTCTAGTTAAACACTCATCCCCCTCACCTTAGAACAAAAGGAATGTGATAGTAAGAACTCTTATTTTTGTCCACTGCTTTCTTTCCAGTACCTAGAAAAGTACCTGGTACCTCATAGGTTTTCAATAAATATTTAGTGAATAGATTTGTTTTAAAAAGGTTCTTTTTGCTATTGAGCCAAAACACACCCTTAGTAAGTCTATTTAATTTCAGTTTATTGTTGGATTCACTTTGTGTTATATTTCACTTTATAATGGTGAAAGAAAGCTGTCTATATCTAATGCTAATATCTTGACAGTAAAATAAGACACTAAATGACAACTTCTTTCAATTAATTCTTGATAAGCATTCTGGAATCATATCAGATAACGTTCATGTCTTTTCTATACGACAGCTCATCAATTACTAGGAGACAGTTATCCTATCCTACCCCTCCTACACCTTCAACAATAGTTTCTTATTCTGCCAAAAGTTTACAGTTCCTTAAACTGGCTTATCATATGGCTTATCATGTCTCTTTGTCATTCTTGTTTCTCCCCTTCAGTGTACCCTAATTGATCATAAATTCATTTTAAATACAGTGCCCAGCACAGTGTAGAATAGTACTCTCCATTCGATCTCCTAAATACCATGTTTTTCTTAACTCCTAAGAGACATTTTCTTCTATTCTTAAGTCATATCTTCCCCTTTCTTGTACCCTGAACATTATGGAATATTTAATGTAAATATAAAAATGACTATTTAATAGTTGGTTCAGTCCGATCCCTGTTAGTTAAGCCAGGAAGAAGTGGTCTGATGCTGAAGAGCAAGCCTGGAGGAAGCAGGAAGTAACTAGCCAGCCCCAAAAGTGCTCCAGCTGAGAAGGATGAACCTTTGCTGCACAAAATATAATCTTATGCAAATTATGATGTCTTCTGCAAACACATCTTCCAGTTGTAATGAGGCTGCTCATTCAATACTGAGAAGCATCTGGGGCTACAAGCTACCGAAACATCTGGAAGAAGAGAGGTAAAAATCACCCAGATGTTTGATGAATGATAGAATTAAGATGGGAACTAGTTGCAGCTGTCATTAGTCCTTTTTTCGGTACATTTGTAAGACATCACTGAACCTCTTAAGTTTTTCCAGTGTATCAGCTTTAAACACACACACACCTGCAAACATATATACATGCACATATACACACCTAGAAGATTGTGAAGAACTTCCATACCTTTTACAAGGGAAGGAAAAGAATTTAAAGTTCAAAGAAGCTCATCAATGAAACTCATCAGTTTGAGATCACTGTTTACAGTTGAAAGTTACAGTGGAATTCGGATTTTAGTTTTTTGGTGTCTGTGAACCTTCAGAATTTTTTTGTCTTATACCAAAAAAAATGTGTTGGTTCCTATGATGACAAATAGCAAGTGCCTATTTCTAAAATTTTCAGATTCTATTACGTCAGTTCTCTCAGAAATAGCTGCCTGATTTCCAGGTCCTCTTGTGTCCCATGATTCTGGCAGTTGCTGATACCATGATAAGAAAATCAAGATCCCCTGATACTGTGGTTACTGCTTTTTCCATAAATCTAACACCATAAGATATTTCATACAGTGAAATATTAAATAGTAAAATTATGTTCCTCTATTGCATTCCCCTTAGTAGAAAGACTAGCAAAAGAAAGACCAAAGAGCATTATAGATGGATCTGTTTCCATAAACAAATACTTCTGCCAAAAATTATACAGATTCCTTGCATTTTAGTTTACACTCTGAATTATAGTTTATTTTTCCAGTGGAAAAGAAACGTATCACAGTGGCTAAGTGAATAGGAAAGTTAATGCAGGTATTTTTATCTTATTGCAATGAAAATTTTTACTGTGATAATTAGAGAAATTTCTAATACCACTGAGAAATGGGAAAATAAAAGAGCATATTGCAAAATCTAGAAATTTATAGCACCACCTATTGGTTTCAAAGTAAATATTGAAATTTTTCTACTGTTACTAATTATGAAGAATAGTATACAGAGGCATTATTATAATTTTGAGTCATTGTATGAAGATTCATTTTTTACTTCCCAATGAATGATACTATGAAAATTTTTGGAACAAAACTCATATGTAGGACTAATACAAAGTAAAGTTTTTATATGCCAGGGAAGTAAAATAGGGTTGAGAGTTGTACTCTTGCATTGCTTATGCCTAGTTGTATTAAGTTTTTAAAATTACCTTTTCAGTGTTATTTCTAAGCCGATGAAGTGTACTGGGCTGCATTTTTTCTAGTGGACAGCTAGGACAGTTGGATTAGAACTCACCAGGCTTTTAATTTCACCGTTCATGCCTTCCATTAAAGCTGGGGAGGATGCTGAACGCCTCTGGTAACACTGGCTACCCTAGCCTCTCATTCAGATGGTTGCTACACTTTTCTGCAATCCAGCCTTCCTAACAGTGAGCGGGACTTTGGGGGAATCTTAAAAACGCTTCCTTTCCACTCTGCTTTCAGCAAGTTCCAGTTTGCATCCTTCTCCAGAATGCACGGCCCTACCTAGGGGCAGGGAAGGAAAGAACCATTTGTCTCTTTCCCACAGCACATGGACAACATTATGGAAACTCCCTTCCCCACCCTTGGGACTTCTGCATTTACGGAAGGATCAGTTTAAATCTGTAACAGAAATTATGAACGTATTTACTCTGACCCATTTCTTTTGCATGGATTCTTTTTAAAATCAAGTTTTCCTTTATAAGACTTGAAGTAAAAGCTTTGAGGGCATCTATGACATCCTGCCCCTAATATTTGGAATGGAGGGATGATTTGGAAAACTGAACTATATACAGAGGGCCTCAGAATAGAACTGAAAGGAAAACAATCCCATTTTGACACCACATTAAACACTAGTTTTAAATGGTTTCTATTCATTAAACCAACTATTCTCTAAATTTTCAACAGGCATTAAAATATGAAGAATGACTATATGTGAAAGCAGAGAAAAAGAAAGAAAACAATACAAAAATAATAGTGGACTCTAAAATGAGTCAACCAGAAGAAAATAGACAGATAATGTTCAGGGAAGGAATGATTAGGCTGAACTGTATAAAATTACATTTTTGTAATTCAAAAATTGTCAAACAGTCTAAATTTCACATGATTCAATCTAATATTACATGTTAGAAAAAACAATTCAATCATGTTAAAATTCCAATAAACTTCCAAAATTCCAATCACTTCCAATAAAAATGGAAGTGATAGAGGGAAAGAGCCAATAATACTTTACATAATTCAGAGAGTATGTCTTGCCTATGAGGCTTTCTTCACCAAAGCTTCAAAGTGGTTCATCTATGTCTGGCCTGGCACTCCTTTCTAATCTTGAGCATTTGTTACTACTTTCTTTCAAATGCATCACTTCTCATCCAGTTTCTAACAGGTAGCTTAAATGTTTCCATATTTGGAACTACCTGTCCTTAATGAAATAGATTTCTAAATGGGATCCATGATCTTATTTAGGAATTTTTTCATAAAACTGTTATTTTGGTTTTTGTTTTTTAGATTTTAAGACTGTTGCAAACAGCCTGATTAGGCTCACTGCACACTCCCCACCCCCCAACTATTCTAAACAGGCTTCACACTAAGCAGCCTTCACAGTCTCCCTGCGGGTCTTACTCACAGAGCAAGTCGTAATAACAAGCTTCTATGCCCTGGCTGGCTTTTTGGCTCAATGGGACGTTTCTGCTGCCAAATTCTGCTTCGAGGGCTTCATGGGTTTATCCTTACATGCACCTTAGTGACGTCCTGTATTTTGTCTCTTCTAAACTCAAGTTCATTTTCTATGTCTACTTATTGCTAAGCGGGCGACAAAATGTCTACATCTGGAAGGAAAGAAACCCCTCATATATTTTTGCCTTTTCCTCTGAAAAATATCCTGTTGTGCATGTGGAGAGAAGCATGTTAGTAATAAGAGGAGGAAATGATGGGGTCAGCCGGACTGTTAGAGACAGTCCAGATGAAATTTAAAAACGGAACTGCGGTGACGGTTTTTGAGAAAACTGGGTGATGTGCATTTCAAAATCTACAGCCCAAAATCCAGACTCGGCTAAAACATACCAAGAAGCTTAGCTCAGACTTGCAAGGTTCACTCCTTCTAAACATGAAACAAGGAAATGTGGAAGGTTTGCTCTTTCTCTTTAATAAAGAACGTTAACAACCTGCTTTGGGGAACACAAATCTTTTTATGGAGTAAGAACTAGCTCTTAAAAATGGGAAATACATGTGGGATGGTGTTTATTTATGCACACGTAAGTATACACATATGCAATGATTATTAATATTTACATACACATACACGTATGGAAATAATTGTCTCCGAAAGTGGTTTAGATCTAGAAACAATTGGCAGACAAAGAAAGGAAAGCTGAGAATAGTCCAGTCTGCAAAACCATCCCAAAGGACAACAGTCCCCAAAATAGGAAGGCTGATAGCATAATAATCCCCATAAAATACCATGGGGAGGAGGGAGTGGAGGATTCTCCAGTATTTTTATGGATTCATAAGATTTTAGAACACAAGTTCTTTTCAAATCAACTTTTATTTCCTTGTGCAAAGAGAGACTGATAGCTTCAAAGGAAGGTAGGTGGGTGTCAGAATCTTGCCAGTGGGTGATAACTGCCACACTTGGGTGGGTGTTTGCTAGATGGAGGGAGAAAAAAACAGAAAGCAAGCCATCCCTTCTGAAAAGATATTCCCACCACAAACATGCCACTGTCCACTACAGAGGATGTGTTTTTTTTCTGTCCTTGCAGGATTCCAGGTTGATTTTTATCTCCGTACAACACATGCCATGGAATATTTACATGTTTGGGTACATTAACAAAGAGAAAAAAACACAAAACAAAACAAAATAAAAAGACCACATTGCGCATACACACACACACACACACACACAAAATGGGATTGTGCTCCTTTGTTCTGCATTTTCTGTAACCCAGATTGCGGTAATTATCTCCCTGGCTTTACAAGCCTTGTCTTTCATTCTAAAGGCAGTTTTTGGAATCGCGTTACACTTAACTCAGTTTAACAAATAAGAGTAGTCTGGCAAAATGGCACCGTGTGCTTTCCACAAATATTTGTGGTATAGGCAAGCTCTCAATGTTTTCATTATGCCCCAGGTTCTTTGGTTTGAAAGCAAGTGGAATAACGTAAAGAAGAGAGAAGAGCATGGATTTGGGAACTGGGTGCATGTTGGATGCACTTTGCAGATCCTTCTGTGCCAGAGAACTGAAAGGAGGGAAAAGATACAATTTAAAAATAACCGGAGACTAAAAAGAGCGAAGGTTTGGAGGCATTTAGCAGAGCACAGTTTACCCTGGCGTGAGCTCCGGGCTAATGATGAAATAATAACATTTGGCGCTCAGAGCCCCAGAGACTGACAATGAGCGCTCTGTAGCGTGTGCGCTCCACACGTTTGCCGGGCTCTGTAGTCGGGACAACGAGTTGTAGCACAGAGGCAAGCAGAGGCGGGGGGAGCGCGAGAGTCTGCACTCAAGTTGACTGTAATATAAATATACTTATACTGTGCTACAGATGTTCCTCATTGGCGAAGGCTGGCACATCATTACGCCCTGTGCTTCATAATATTTTAATGAGCTTTTTCTCCAAATAGCAACAAAAATGAACAATAAGAAGCTCTCAGGGAGAGAAAGTTGGTGTTGTTTTTGTCCCTGGGGAAAAAAAAAAATCTCATAATAGGTTATATTAGTAATGGCAGGGAAAAAAGAAAAAAAAAACACTAGTCTGGGCTTAATAAAATGGAATCAAGTTTAAAATATAGTTTCTGAAACTAGTTTCCTTTTTTTTTTTCTCTTTTCTTCAACTCTAACAGTTCATTTAGGCTAAAGGAATAACGTAACGGGTTATAGCGTAATTCTGGGTGATTGTTTCTCTAGCTCTCCCCTTTTCTCTCTCCTCTTTTTCTATTTTTAGAGAAAAAAAATAAAGCCCTAAGTGAAACTGTTGCAACAATGCTGTTAATATATTGTGCCAATTAAAGTCTTGAAATAAATAACCAACCACTTAATATGTGTTGTAAATGTCATGCTGATTTAAGCATTGTTACGCGCAGATTATATCTCTTCAGGGGCCGGATGACTGGGTCCTCAGTGGAGGTTTCCTTTTTGAATGTGTGTGTGTATGTGTGTGTGTTCCCTATTATTCCTTTTTTATTTTGCCATAGGGTAAATTCCAAATAAAGACCTAAAGACTTAGGAAAAGTTTGCTACTTTCAATACTGTAGCCAGTTTTCAGCCTTAGTACCCCTGCAAGGAAAAGAATTATTTCTGGCCATGTTCAGTATTTCCTGTAAAAAAGAAAAAACTCTACGGCAAAATGAGAGTATGTCCTTTATTTTAGGATGTAGTCTTTTGAAGATGTTTTTTACACAGGTCTTATTTTAAGGTAAGGCAAGTGAGAGAATTTAGTTTGTGAACATGTGAGCAGCAAAATTAAAATACGTAGAATAATACCTACTAACCTCTAGATGTTATTTTGAGAAAGACAACAAATTTCCACATGAAAAACTTTGAGGTATGAAGTACAGAGACTGTCTTCTAAATCTGTGGATTAGACATCATTATTATTTGGAATGTCCATTTCTCATGTAAGCGTTCTATCATTTCTAAGGTTGATGTTTTTTATTGATGATAGAATGCGCCCAGACCTCTTCCCTTTTCCTAAATCCCATTGTACTATATGTAAGGATTAATGAAAGAGGGAAATCTCATTTCAAGGAATTCATCAGACAATTAGGCTTAAATAACTCAAATTTGCTTTCACTTTTTGCATTTTGACTTTAGGAAATGACAAACAAAAGCAGAGGACCTCAAGGATAAATTCATATGAAATAACTTTTAAAGAAAGTTTCTAAAATATTATTTAAGGATGACTTAATTGTCTACCCCTCTTATAGATCTCCGTCTTTGGAATACAAAGTACCGTTAATAGAGAAGGCTGGAGGCACAACAAAACTTGTCATGCCCTCCAAATCAGAATTTAAATGAAATTGAATTATGATGAGTACAGCTGTAGTGTCGTCTAATTTTTTTAGAAGTGGATATCATATGCATGACAGTTTTGTTAACTGGCCAGAATATATTAACAATCTGAATTTCACTTCCAGGTATCCTAGATAAATACCCTGGATGTCATAATGCAGTGTGTATGTATATGTGTGTATCTTCAGAAAAAGAGTTTTCTGTGTATGTAAACTGATATAAAAGGTACAAAATGGGCATTTGTGGCTTTTCATGAATTCTTGATTCCTAATAAGTGGCCTGTAGAGTTAATAATTTTTTAAAGAAAAACAAATTAATAAGAATAAACTAAACTGCATGTGGGCAGAAACAGCTAATTAAATTAGATGTAGTGTAGTAGTATAGCTCTGTGCTTGAAAGCCTGGACTTGGTGGTAACTGGATCATATGGACTCAAACCCTTACACTTTCATTTAATAGCTGGGACCTTGAACAGGTTTATTAACCTCACCATGCTTCAGTTTATCCATCTGAGAAATGGAGATGATAGTAATACCTTCCTCATAGTCTCATAAGGATGATATGGGTTAATAAATGTAAAGTGCTTGAAACAGTGCCTGGCACGTAAGTACTGAATAAGTATTTGCTATCATCATCATCATTATTATCATTACTATTTAATGAATCCAGTATGCTACTATTTTATCTCTCTGCTTGCTCTTTGAACCAAGCATTAGAAGTTCTCAGTCTCAGATTCAGCTCCACATTGACTGGCTTTGTGATCTTCATTTAGCCTGTCTTGATCTTCTGTTTTCTTTAGCTGTAAAATTAGGGAAAATTAAGAGATAATTTATGAGTCTAGTTACATGTTAGAACATAAGCCTTTTACAATAATTCACAAGTTGACTAGGGATATCTAATGATGCTACAAAGAAAAAAGTGATTCAGGGGAGCTGAAGTTCAGGGCAGAGGGGTTAAAAAGTGTCAAAACTGTCACCCTCTCCCAAATGGCGCCTGAGAGAATTTTACCTTCTGTATGTAGTGCCTCAAAATCTAAGGGGCCGCAGCATAAAATATTGGGGCTACCATGAATAGCTGAGGGTCACTATGGTCTAAGCCTGCCTTTAGAGGCTTTCATCTCAGTTTCCATCTCTCTGGAGAATGACTGTTACCTAGATCAAAACCAGGGATGAGACAAACCATATACTTGTCTTCAGGGATCTACGTCTTCTTTTCTCTGGACCATCAGCCTTCCTGGCTCTCTGGGGTATTTTAATCCACTCCATAAAATTAAATTAATATTAAAAAAAAATAAAAAAAAATAAAAAACAAACAGAGGCATAAGGAGGTTCTCTTGGGAGCTGAAGTTGCATTTTCTTTTTCAGAAGAGTCTCTCCTGTCCTCTGACCAGAGGACACTATGTAAAACAATGTGCTTCTCAGCTGGAGTCAGTGTGGATGATAAAACCCCTGTGCACTACACAGTCTCCCTAGATCTCAGCACTGACAGTCTCTACCTGTGAGTGTCGGAAAGGTTTAATATTCTATCTGTCTAACGATAATAACACCTAACAGGTCCTGAGTACTTACTCTGAGCCATGCTGCTTTCTAAGTGCC
Organism: Oreotragus oreotragus; assembly: GCA_006410675.1. Lineage (NCBI taxonomy): Eukaryota > Metazoa > Chordata > Mammalia > Artiodactyla > Bovidae > Oreotragus > Oreotragus oreotragus. The sequence goes on from SJYX01016154.1 coordinate 462,409, forward strand.
TTCCATATATTAACTTGTGGATTCTTCACCAAATCCTCTAAGGGCATTTTTCTTCCATGTCTCAGATGGAAAACTGGACATCGAGGTGCAGGTCCCATCATAAGGAAGCAGTGTAGCTAATGCTGAAATCCAGTCTTCCTCTAACTCGAGCCCCTAGTCCCCTAGCAGTCATGCCAGGACCCAGCTCCAATAATAAGTGCCATACAATAAATTTTAAAAAGTAAAGTCAGAAAAGCTTCCCAACCAGCTATTAGAATTTATGACTACTAACTCAGATGATAAGATACATCTATCTGCCATTCGCCAGTTTTAAAAATAAGAATGTTTTACTCTTTGGATGGTGATTTCACATCTTGTTCTGATTTGAATTTCCCAGTGACTTTGAGAAGTAAGAAAAACATCCAGATTTTGGAAAAGTACAAGTTAACACTTCCTTCTCTTGCCCATAGTTTTTACTTTAGGTTGCTTCTAAGGAAATTCACTCGGCACTACTTACATACCAGCAAGCTGTGTAAGAAAACCCACTAGTTCCTCTTAAGATACCGAACCGGGATCTAAGTTTGGTAGCAGTGGGAGAATCTCTGGCTGTGTGGATCTGAGAGCCCTCCTTCAAGATGTATTAAGGCTGTTACTATTCCTCTACCACTGTCACCAGGTGGGTTAAAACCCCTAGTTCAATTAGTATTGTAACCAAATCCAACCCTTTCACAATTGCCCAAGAAACAAGTGCCTCTTTCATTGAGGAGAGAGTGCTGGCTGCCCGGTCTAGCCACCCTGCCCCGGCTTTGGTTCCTTCTGAATTGCCAACCTTGGAGGACTGACATTTTATTTTATTAAAGCAGTGCCATCAAGCCCATATCTCCACTGAAATAAAAGGAAAAGGGAAGCTCAGTGTGACTTAAAACTCTGAGTAAATTTTGAAATAATAAATGGAGTTGAAGCTGGATTAACTCGGAATATGAATATTGTTTGCTATTTTAAAAAGTTAAAAAAAAAGAAAGTTTATGTCAAAAAATATATTTTGATATTAATATCTTTTAATTTTTGCCTCAAGAAAATAAATGGCAATGCCAGCAGTATTAAGCAGAGTTAACAAATTGTGATTATTAATATCAATTATAGCTCTATGTATAAAGATCCTTTTCATCTAATCAGTATAGTGTAATGCAAGATATGTGTTACCAAAATCTTGATCACTATTAGAGTGTGTTAAAAGCTCAAGATTTAGTGAAAAGAACTCCAGATTATGCTGGGGATAATGTGACGTGTACATGTACATGGACTTGCCTGATGACTCAGACAGTAAAGAAATTGCCTAAAATGCGGGAAACCCAGGTTCAATTCCTGGATCAGAAAGACACTGTGGAGGAGGGCATGGCAACCCACTCCTATTCTTGCCTGGAGAATCCCATAGACAGACAGCCTGACAGGATACAGTCCACGGGGTCACAAAAAGCCGGACACGACTGAGTAACTAACACTTTCCCTTTCACATACAGGCGCATGTACCTTATGACATCGTAAAACAGTATACTAGATAGCTATGCAGCCAAGGCTAGAGTACCTTCTGCTAGGTGTGTCAAGCCTAGGATTTTCCTTTTTTTTTTTTTTCTTTTTTGTTTCAATTTTTTTCAATAGTTGATTTACAATAGTTTCAGAGGTACAGCAAAATGAGTCAGTTATACATATACATATAGCCACTCTTTTTTTTGGATTCTTTTCCCATAAAGGTCATTATAGGATATTCAGTAGAGTTCCCAATGCTCTAGAACATATTCTTATTAGTTATGAGTGTGTATATGTCAATCCCAATTTCCCAATTTATCCCTTCCCCATCTTACCCTGTAGTTTCCTACATCTGTGACTCTACTTCAGCTTTGTAAATAAGTTTATTTGTATCCTTTTTTTTAGATTCCACATATAAGTGGTATCATATGACATTTGTCTTTCTGTGTCTGACGTACTTCACTCAGTATGACAGTTTCTATGTCCATCCATGTTGCTGCATCTTGCAGGATTTAGTTCTTTTTATGGCTGAGTAATCGGAGAAGGCAATGGCACCTGACTCCAGTACTCTTGCTTGGAGAATCCCAGGGATGGAGGAGCCTGGTAGGCTGAAGTCCATGGGGTCGCTAGGAGTAGGACTCGACTGAGCAACTTCACTTTCACTTTTCACTTTCCTGCATTGGAGAAGGAAATGGCAACCCACTCCAGTGTTCTTGCCTGGAGAATCCCAGGGACGGGGGAGCATGGTGGGCTGCCATCTCTGGGATCGCACAGAGTCAGACACAACTGAAGCGACTTAGCAGTAGCAGCATGACTGAGTAATATTCCATTGTGTATACATACCATATATTCTTTATGTATTCTTCTGTTGATGGACATTTACGTTGCTCTCATATTCTTGCTAACATTAAATAGCGCTCCAATGAGCATTGGTGTACATGAAGAAAAGGGAACCCTCCTAAACTGTTGATGGGAATGTAAGCTGGTGTAGCCACTATGGAGAACAGTATTGAGGTTCCTTAAAAACCTAAAAATAGAACTACCCTATGACCCAGCAATCCCACTCCTGGGCATATACCTGGAGAAAACCATAATTTGAAAAGCTACAAGCCCAGAATTTTCTATTCACTTCTCTACTTGCAACATAAAGTTCAGAAGTTAGGGCAAATGGCTTTGAACTCTCATACCACCATTTAAGAGCAGCCCAAATTGGGGAGAGTGACTTAAATTTTTTTATCCCAAGTTTACATATCTTCAAAACATGAGTAACAATTCCTGCTTTACAGCATTACCAGAATTTAAGAAAACATGTGTGTTGTCCCCACCAGAAGACATGGTTCATAGTAGTTGCTCGATAAATAATATAGCTGCTGTTTCTATAATTATTTCTACCTTACATTCTCTATTTATCTGTATGTTGCTAATACCATCTCAAATCCAGTCAAGCTCTTTGTGATTTGATTGTATACTTCTACCTTGGTCAGACAGCAAATAATCCTGTGGAAAAATTATACAAAGGACATGACGGTATAGAGATTGAGAAAGAGAAGATCAAGACAAGAAAGCTGAGTTATCTCTTATTGTTTTCCTAAACCTGATATTTGAGGGGTAAGGGAGTAGCACGTGACAGTTTTATCTTTAGTGCTAAGAGGCAGCAAATTGTCATGCAACTAACTCAGGAGTAACACACTGGTTGCAGAAGTCCTTTGTTCAATATGACTCCCTGGCAAGTATCCAAGAATGTAAAATTCTAATTCCTTGTTACTCAATGAATGTTTGTGAAAAGAGCTTATAAGCGTTGACTTGATTTCCCTACAAAACAGAATTGCCATCATGACGATGACCTTGTNAAAAATAAAAAACAAACAGAGGCATAAGGAGGTTCTCTTGGGAGCTGAAGTTGCATTTTCTTTTTCAGAAGAGTCTCTCCTGTCCTCTGACCAGAGGACACTATGTAAAACAATGTGCTTCTCAGCTGGAGTCAGTGTGGATGATAAAACCCCTGTGCACTACACAGTCTCCCTAGATCTCAGCACTGACAGTCTCTACCTGTGAGTGTCGGAAAGGTTTAATATTCTATCTGTCTAACGATAATAACACCTAACAGGTCCTGAGTACTTACTCTGAGCCATGCTGCTTTCTAAGTGCCTTCCATATATTAACTTGTGGATTCTTCACCAAATCCTCTAAGGGCATTTTTCTTCCATGTCTCAGATGGAAAACTGGACATCGAGGTGCAGGTCCCATCATAAGGAAGCAGTGTAGCTAATGCTGAAATCCAGTCTTCCTCTAACTCGAGCCCCTAGTCCCCTAGCAGTCATGCCAGGACCCAGCTCCAATAATAAGTGCCATACAATAAATTTTAAAAAGTAAAGTCAGAAAAGCTTCCCAACCAGCTATTAGAATTTATGACTACTAACTCAGATGATAAGATACATCTATCTGCCATTCGCCAGTTTTAAAAATAAGAATGTTTTACTCTTTGGATGGTGATTTCACATCTTGTTCTGATTTGAATTTCCCAGTGACTTTGAGAAGTAAGAAAAACATCCAGATTTTGGAAAAGTACAAGTTAACACTTCCTTCTCTTGCCCATAGTTTTTACTTTAGGTTGCTTCTAAGGAAATTCACTCGGCACTACTTACATACCAGCAAGCTGTGTAAGAAAACCCACTAGTTCCTCTTAAGATACCGAACCGGGATCTAAGTTTGGTAGCAGTGGGAGAATCTCTGGCTGTGTGGATCTGAGAGCCCTCCTTCAAGATGTATTAAGGCTGTTACTATTCCTCTACCACTGTCACCAGGTGGGTTAAAACCCCTAGTTCAATTAGTATTGTAACCAAATCCAACCCTTTCACAATTGCCCAAGAAACAAGTGCCTCTTTCATTGAGGAGAGAGTGCTGGCTGCCCGGTCTAGCCACCCTGCCCCGGCTTTGGTTCCTTCTGAATTGCCAACCTTGGAGGACTGACATTTTATTTTATTAAAGCAGTGCCATCAAGCCCATATCTCCACTGAAATAAAAGGAAAAGGGAAGCTCAGTGTGACTTAAAACTCTGAGTAAATTTTGAAATAATAAATGGAGTTGAAGCTGGATTAACTCGGAATATGAATATTGTTTGCTATTTTAAAAAGTTAAAAAAAAAGAAAGTTTATGTCAAAAAATATATTTTGATATTAATATCTTTTAATTTTTGCCTCAAGAAAATAAATGGCAATGCCAGCAGTATTAAGCAGAGTTAACAAATTGTGATTATTAATATCAATTATAGCTCTATGTATAAAGATCCTTTTCATCTAATCAGTATAGTGTAATGCAAGATATGTGTTACCAAAATCTTGATCACTATTAGAGTGTGTTAAAAGCTCAAGATTTAGTGAAAAGAACTCCAGATTATGCTGGGGATAATGTGACGTGTACATGTACATGGACTTGCCTGATGACTCAGACAGTAAAGAAATTGCCTAAAATGCGGGAAACCCAGGTTCAATTCCTGGATCAGAAAGACACTGTGGAGGAGGGCATGGCAACCCACTCCTATTCTTGCCTGGAGAATCCCATAGACAGACAGCCTGACAGGATACAGTCCACGGGGTCACAAAAAGCCGGACACGACTGAGTAACTAACACTTTCCCTTTCACATACAGGCGCATGTACCTTATGACATCGTAAAACAGTATACTAGATAGCTATGCAGCCAAGGCTAGAGTACCTTCTGCTAGGTGTGTCAAGCCTAGGATTTTCCTTTTTTTTTTTTTTCTTTTTTGTTTCAATTTTTTTCAATAGTTGATTTACAATAGTTTCAGAGGTACAGCAAAATGAGTCAGTTATACATATACATATAGCCACTCTTTTTTTTGGATTCTTTTCCCATAAAGGTCATTATAGGATATTCAGTAGAGTTCCCAATGCTCTAGAACATATTCTTATTAGTTATGAGTGTGTATATGTCAATCCCAATTTCCCAATTTATCCCTTCCCCATCTTACCCTGTAGTTTCCTACATCTGTGACTCTACTTCAGCTTTGTAAATAAGTTTATTTGTATCCTTTTTTTTAGATTCCACATATAAGTGGTATCATATGACATTTGTCTTTCTGTGTCTGACGTACTTCACTCAGTATGACAGTTTCTATGTCCATCCATGTTGCTGCATCTTGCAGGATTTAGTTCTTTTTATGGCTGAGTAATCGGAGAAGGCAATGGCACCTGACTCCAGTACTCTTGCTTGGAGAATCCCAGGGATGGAGGAGCCTGGTAGGCTGAAGTCCATGGGGTCGCTAGGAGTAGGACTCGACTGAGCAACTTCACTTTCACTTTTCACTTTCCTGCATTGGAGAAGGAAATGGCAACCCACTCCAGTGTTCTTGCCTGGAGAATCCCAGGGACGGGGGAGCATGGTGGGCTGCCATCTCTGGGATCGCACAGAGTCAGACACAACTGAAGCGACTTAGCAGTAGCAGCATGACTGAGTAATATTCCATTGTGTATACATACCATATATTCTTTATGTATTCTTCTGTTGATGGACATTTACGTTGCTCTCATATTCTTGCTAACATTAAATAGCGCTCCAATGAGCATTGGTGTACATGAAGAAAAGGGAACCCTCCTAAACTGTTGATGGGAATGTAAGCTGGTGTAGCCACTATGGAGAACAGTATTGAGGTTCCTTAAAAACCTAAAAATAGAACTACCCTATGACCCAGCAATCCCACTCCTGGGCATATACCTGGAGAAAACCATAATTTGAAAAGCTACAAGCCCAGAATTTTCTATTCACTTCTCTACTTGCAACATAAAGTTCAGAAGTTAGGGCAAATGGCTTTGAACTCTCATACCACCATTTAAGAGCAGCCCAAATTGGGGAGAGTGACTTAAATTTTTTTATCCCAAGTTTACATATCTTCAAAACATGAGTAACAATTCCTGCTTTACAGCATTACCAGAATTTAAGAAAACATGTGTGTTGTCCCCACCAGAAGACATGGTTCATAGTAGTTGCTCGATAAATAATATAGCTGCTGTTTCTATAATTATTTCTACCTTACATTCTCTATTTATCTGTATGTTGCTAATACCATCTCAAATCCAGTCAAGCTCTTTGTGATTTGATTGTATACTTCTACCTTGGTCAGACAGCAAATAATCCTGTGGAAAAATTATACAAAGGACATGACGGTATAGAGATTGAGAAAGAGAAGATCAAGACAAGAAAGCTGAGTTATCTCTTATTGTTTTCCTAAACCTGATATTTGAGGGGTAAGGGAGTAGCACGTGACAGTTTTATCTTTAGTGCTAAGAGGCAGCAAATTGTCATGCAACTAACTCAGGAGTAACACATTGGTTGCAGAAGTCCTTTGTTCAATATGACTCCCTGGCAAGTATCCAAGAATGTAAAATTCTAATTCCTTGTTACTCAATGAATGTTTGTGAAAAGAGCTTATAAGCGTTGACTTGATTTCCCTACAAAACAGAATTGCCATCATGACGATGACCTTGTAGTTACTGAGTAGGTTTGTTTCAGCACACCCATCTGAAGGCATACTACTCCAGCACACTGAAAAAAAGAGTCTTACTCAAATTTAGGGAAAATGTTATAAAAGAAGGCCTCCCTCGAAAACCTAGTGTTGAGCAGTCTACCAGTTCTTTCTTTTCCAGGGGATTGGGAAATAGTGCCTATGAATGTGTCCCTAGATAAGCAGCCCAAGAACAGAGCTGGAGAAAGCTGAGCTACAGATGGCAAATGTCTGGGCTGTCCTCCCTGGCACAGGCATGTTTGTGACCAGCTCCATGTCCCATACAACGGATTCAACTGGATAAGAGCCTAGCCCATTACAGACGATGGAGGGAATGGAGAAAATTGTTTCCCACAGAGAGGATGAAGTTCAGAAGGCAAACTGAACCTGCAGGAGAAACTTGCAGGTCTGCCTGACCCTGGAAGCATAACACAATCCAATCCAGCCCGTAGGAGCAAGTCTTAGGCTGCACAATATGGTTCATAGTCCTCACAGTGCTAAAAGAAGCTTTTTAAAGGAAAACCTAATAGACACTTTCTCACTGGAATGGGGCTCAAAAGCAGAGAAAAATTTACTGTAATTAGAAAATAAATTTGATGTTTGCCTGGGGAAGATGAATGAGGCTTAATCTGGGTGGTTCTAAAACATTTCTTGGTGAATGTAACAGGCAGGTCAAATTTAGCTCAATTGGAGGAAAAGCTCTGACATTTACATCTATCCAAAACTGGAATGGTTGTGGTTTAGTCACTAAATCGTGGCCGACTCTTGCAACTCCAAGGACTGTGGCCTGCCAGGCTTCTCTGTCAGTGGGGACGCTCCAGGCAAGAATACTGGAGTGGGCTGCCATTTCCTTCTCCAAGGGATTGTCAAGCTCAGGAATCCGTCCCGGGGCTCCTGCACTGCAGACAGATTCTTTACCGACCAAGATATGAGGGAAGCCCAAACTGGAAGGTGCTGAAGGTATTCCAGCAAAGGCTGAATAAGCACTGATTGGGCATGTTCTGAAAATTTATACCTTGGAAAAAGTACTAGGCTAGAATCCTGAAATACTATAAAAATGCTAGATAAAAGAGAAAAGTTTTGATATCAGAAAACACTGAAAAAAAAAAAAGCTGCACTGAATTATTGTAGAAAGCAAAGCTAAACTGCTCTGCTTTCCTCTCTGCCATCCCACTCAAAAGCCCTGCCATTAACATAGAATTTGGTGTCCAGAAGCTAAGAGCATTCACTGGGGCAGTGACTTCGGGAGGAGGCTAGTCGCAAGCAAGAACTAGACGGTGTTTAATCCATTTGTTTCTAGTGGAGTAGAAGCACCCTGGTTTATTTGGCTCCAGTGGGAGCCTTTTCATAGCTCACCACGTGTCCTCTGCCGATTGTACTACAGAATAGAGTATATTTCTCCAGTCTATATTCATAATATCTTTGCTTTACCTTTCTTAAAGAGAATGCGTTTAGTCACAACTGTGTCTGAATCGCGTTTAATATCCTTGATCATAGAAAATTCTGTCGGCTTTTGCTCCTCAGTTTTCATTACCTGAATGCTTCTGCCCTTTGTCCACTCCTGAAAATCTATCTGCTATTTTTTCACCCCTTGAACCCTCTTCTGGCTTTCCAATGAATTCTTTCTGGGAATTCTTCTGGGAATTCTGGGAATTCTTCTGGGAATTCTGGGAATTCTTTCTGGGAAACTTTGGGCTTCCACAGAGCTGTGTATAGATCCCTACCCTAGAACATATGACCGAGACCCACTACAAAATTTGCACACTCAAGTGCAAAATGAAGATATGGGTCCCTTATTTGTAAATGGGACCTTTGTGATTACACAGATGCAATGTTCGTGAAGCCAACCCTATTTCTGATGCTGAAATCAGATCCTGTGTTACATACTCTATGTTTCTTTCAGGCTACTGATCATCAGCCACCCTTTTTTGTGGTAGCATCCAGAGTTCCCCTGAGGGGTTACTTCTTCCCCACTGTGTATGTCTCAGTGCATCTATAAATCAAGGTCCCCCAGCCTCTCCTTCTAAGGAATAGATACATGACTAAATTCCATTAACTCCTCTCTCTCCTCCCTTCCTATCTGTTCTCTCTCTCTTTCTTCCTCTCCTCCTCCTCAGTTGTTGAAATCTTGAAGAGAAGGATAAAGAATAAGGACAAAAAAATTGTAATGTATTTGTCCCCAGCAGTGTCCTCCAAGGCTGTTGAGAAGTTCTGATACTTACACCCTCACATGTGCTAGTTTTCGAGTTCTTCTATTTTCTAAGCCTGATTCTCCAGGCTTCTAGTTGTCCTGTGAATGTCTCAAGAGCTTTACCATAACTTTGTCTCCTACTTAAGCAGCCAAAATTTGTTTCTGTTGCTTGCAATCAAAGAACCCTGTGCTGCTACTGCTGCTGCTAAGTCACTTCAGTCGTGTCCGACTCTGTGTGACCCCATAGACGGCTAAATAGTTGAGTCCAACTCTTTGTGATGCTATGGACCATAGCCTGTCAGGCTCTTCTGTCCATGAAATTCTCTAGGCAAGAATACTGGAGTGGGTTGCCATGCCCTCTTCCAAGGGATCTTCCCAACCCAAGGATCAAACCTTTATCTCTTATGTCTCCTGGCATAGTACAATTGAAAAAAAAATAATTAGTGCAATATTATTAACTAAAATGCAGTCATTATTCAGGATTCATTAATTTTCCTACTAACATCTTTTTTCTCTTTCTGGATCCAACCAAGGATTCTTAGTTTTCTCCAATCATGACCTTGAAACTTTTGAAGAGGACTAGTCAGTTATTTTGTGAAATGTTTCCTAATCTTGATTTGTCTGATTCTCCTTCATGATTGAATCAAACATGTGCATTTTCAGCAACTGATCACAGAAGTGAAACTGTGTGCTTCTCAGTGTATCTGTTAGGTAGTATAGGATGTCGATAAGTAATGATGTGCTTGTAATACTAAACTTACTCACTTGGTTGAGGTGATGTCTTCCAGGTTTCTGAAAATGTGTATCTTTTCCTAAACAGAACCTTGAAATCAACTAGTTTTCCAGGAAAAGAAAGACAGTTTAGAAAAAACAAAAACAACAACAACAAAAACCACACTGTTAACCCTTTCCTTTTCAACTTCTTAGTGTAGTCTCACATAATACAGGGTAATGTAATTCATTTTCTGCAAATATTTTTATATTTTACCTAGAAATACTTTTTTATGTTTTACTGTTTCTAATAATAATGGATTGTCCCTTATCTTGAATTCAATAAATTTTCTCCCAACCATCTCTAAGATTTTCCGTAATTAACTTCTTCTCTGTGTATTTTTACACATCAGTTAAGATACTATCAAAGTTCATCCAGTTAAGTAATGCAAGATATTTACCAATGAGAGACATGCATCTACAGTTTAGTGGCATGACAGACCCTTTAACACTCTCAGATGGCAACTCATCAAAATGATTTTTTCTTGATAGTTTGTGTTTCAGCATGTCTGCCTTGCAAGTATAGACACTGATTTTCTCTTTTATTCTGAACTACATTTCAAGCATATTTTTGTAATAAAACCTTGGCCTTTAGAAATAGTGTCAGACATGTTAACTGACCATTTATAATAGAATTATATTGTAAGCTCAGGGCTTCTTTCCTGTAATGTAACCTACTGTATGTGCAGGAATCACTTGGCTCTCTGCATTTTCCAGTAAGAAGCTGAGCCTAAGGAAATGGCAAAAGAGAGAAACTAATATACTTGACAGTTCTATCATTGTGAATAATAAAGTCCTTTGTCTCTGATCCAAGAATATCATGGCTTCTAGGAGGGTAAAATCTCAGAGTCTGCACAGGTCTTTTTGCCTGCCTGTCACTTTCTTTTGTATCTCTGGCATCCTTTTAAACTGAAATAGAACATAAATAGAAGAGATTAGTATTAGATGAATGTATCAAACTGTGGGGAATACTGCTTAAAATAAGTGAGTGGTGTATTTAAAAAATGGAGATGAACCATTTGGTTTCATGGGAAAAAAAGATGCTTGAAAGTATGTATTTGTACCCACAATGCAATAAAAACTCAGCTGCCTCCCAATCAAATTGTTAGTTTATTCTCTATGAGATTATATAGCCAATTTTATTTTGATTAATTATTTTAATTTTCCAAATAATGTTAGAGTAAATGCTAATAAATAAATGTAAACAATATAAAATTTGGAACCAGGAAGAGTTATAGAATTACTTTGTTCTTTCTCAACCCAGCTTACCCCTTGAGCATTCAACATTCCTCATGATAGTGTTTCCTATTGCATGAAAATTGATAGGAGTGAAAATTGTTGGTGAATACACACAATTTTAGTTAACATTTTCAACACAATTGGGGTCATGCTTTATATAATTGTTTTCTCTTCCTAACATAACAAACATTTGGATAATCTTTAATATTATTGTATTTGGAGCTACCTCATTCTTATACCTCATAATTGCTGCTAACTTATTGCTCAATGTGTTTAACTATTCCTCAGCATTTAAGCATTTTATTTTCACTCCCCCATTGGTGATACTATGAGTATCTCTTTATATATGCCTTTATGCATATGTGTCAGAAAGTTTTCTAGAAATGTTTTTGCTGCATAAATTGTATATAGTTTTTAATTTTTATGGATGCTTCTAAGTGATTTTTCAAAGAAAAATTTATCAGTTTATACTCTTACAAACAGTAGTTTAGATTATCTATTATCCTTCTTTCTTACTCACAGAGGATAATAGCAAGCCCTTTCCTCCCTTTAATGGGTGAAAATATTTTAGGTGAACAGTGTATATTTAACAGTTTTAACTTATGTGTCTCTAATTACTAGTGAGATTCAGTTCAGTTTAGTTGCTCAGTCTTTAAGACCCCATGGACTGCAGCAAGCCAGGCCTCCCTGTCCATAATGAACTCCTGGAGTTTACTAAACTCATGTCCATTGAGTCGGTGATGCCATTTAGCCATCTCATTCTCTGTCATCCCTGTCTCCTCCTGCCTTCAATCTTTCCCAGAATCAGGGTCTTTTCAAATCAGTCAGTGCTTCTTATCAGGTGGCCAAAGTATTGGAATTTCAGCTTCAACATCAGTCCTCCCAATGAATATTCAGGACTGATTTCCTTTAGGATGGACTGGTTGGATTTTCTTGCAGTCCAAGGG
>SJYX01016157.1:13941-36218 GCA_006410675.1 Oreotragus oreotragus
ACTGAAGCGACTCAGCAGCAGCATTACTCAAGATAAGCTCTACAGAATAATCGACTGAGCAGTTGGCTGACCCGGAGAGGCTGGGGGACCTGCTTAGGAAGGCACGGCCAAGTCAGAACAATTGCCCCCAAGTCTTCATGCTTCCTGAGGCACGTGAGTCCCCAGGCACATGCACGGAGCCCAGAGCAGATTAATAGACAGATGAGGCCCGGGGTCCCCTACTCACGGATACAGGTCTCCTGAATGGGAGCCCCGGGACGCTGGTTCCGGAAATAGTGCAGCTGGCACCGTTCACAGCTCCTGCCCTCAGTGTGGTCCCGGCAGTTGTCACACACACCTCCATGTGCCCCCTGGCTGGCAGCAAACACAGCTGGGTCAAAGTGACATGTCTCTGAGTGTCCGTTGCAGTCACACCCTGAAAAAGGAGATTCCTGGGGTTGAACACTAGACCGGCATCGTTGGCATCTACAAAGCCCACTCCATGCTAACTCGCTGGCATCCCCAGTGATTCTGTAAGATGCCCAGGTCTGAAAAACGGGGAAACTGAGGCCCAGGGAGGCTTGTCTAATTTATTTCAGTTCATACAGCCAGTAAGAAAGGAAAACAGAGAATGCAGGCCTCCTGACTCCCAGTGTGGGGACTCATCCCGGGATGATATCGGTGTGGGGCCAAAGAGAGAGCCGTTCAAACGTCCCATGCCAACCCTCCCCCACTGCCACCATGGGTCTCCTGCTGGGTCACTGTCCTCTAGGCTGGGACCCTGGCCGTCCTCATTTATGGAGGGAAGGGCCGTGCCCCCAGGGGCCCATCTGAAAGAGAAAGAATGACAACAGGGAGACCAAGTGTGTCCTCCACAGGATAAAGCACTGGAGAGGCTGGAGGAAGGAGGACCTGGGTTAGCACGAACAGCATGTGGCATCGGAAGTATGAACCCACCCGTGGTCCCTGTGAGGACTGGGCGGTGGGAGGATGTGACTCACAGGCCCTCTCTTTCCCCAAAGAGCAAGGAGAGCTTTAGTTACAGGGGCAATTCAGTTTAGATTTAAATATTAATAATAAAGACGCGATTCTCCCCGTATCCCAGAGGAGGTCATCATGGCCCAGAGGGGCCAGCACCTCAGCCAGTGGCTGCAGGGGAGGTGGGGGATCCCAGGCTCCTACTCTGGCATTCGTGGGGGTCCTGGTCTTCCGCGGGTCTCCAGGGCCGGTTGTTGTAGAAGGGTGCGCAGCGCTCACAGTTGGGGCCGGCGGTGTTGTGTTGGCAGACACAGACCTCATGGACCTGGGGGCGGGGCCGTCGCTCACCAGGAGGAACCATCACAGGAGCGTCCCAGGGACAGACCTGCCCTCTCCGCTCTGACCCTCCAGCTCGGTTTAGACCCCAGGGCCCAGCTCAGACCCCAGCTCCTCCAGCCTGCACTGAACCCCTCTGACACTCCCCGAGGCCGCCTTGTGTGTGCACGTGTGCATGTGTGTACATACATGTGTGTTTGTATGCATGCACATCTACGCTGCTCCTCCTGTTGGGTTTTTAAAAGCCCGGTCCTTGCATTTGGCCATCCCCGTACGGCCCAATGCAAAACAGCGCCTGGAAGGTTGCTCACCCAGCCTTGTTGGTCAACTGCAATTCCTGTGGGCCCTCTGGAGATTTGTATTCCAACAAGCTATGACTGCGGTTGTTTGGCTAATGAGACTGTGATGATGAACTGTTACTAGACTCATTAAGGTACAGAAATAGAATAGCAATTGTGTGCTAATTGTCTTCCAAATTAAGCTCGCCACCCGCCGGCTGGCATCGAGGACCTGCACTGTGTTTGCTCCATGCTCGCCCTCCTCCATGCTCCTGACAGCGCGGCTGAGCTGAACCGGCTGCTCCCTCTGTAAGCCCCACTTCTCCCCACCTTGTGGCTTGTACTGCTGCTTTGCTTCCTTCCTAGAAGTCCCTTCTCGCTCTATTCACCAGCGAGATCCTGCCCAGCTGGAATGGCGCATCCTTCATCAGGCCTGCCTGCTCCCTCTGACTCCATGGATTTCAATTCTGGACGCACTTAAGCATTATTTGAGGAGCTTTATATATATAAATGCCCGGGCCCAACTCCATCCAATCTCAGGGACAAGGCCCAGACATCAGTACTTTATAAACTGGTGTTTCCACAGTGTAGCCAGAGTTGAGAGCCACCGGGGCTGGGCAGGCCCTCGCCCTACTCTACATCCTCATATGCCAGCGATCACACTCAGCCTGTGTCTTGTCTTGTGTTTTTGGGCCCTAACGGCTGACACATCCCTGGCGCCGGTCTCCCTCTGGCCTCCTCTGCAGCCTGGGGGAAGCACTGGCCCAGAAAGTGGAAAGGAAAAGGCTACCCGATGCTCCTGTCCCCTTATTTTCCCTAGCAGGCCACCTGACAGGATTTGATCGTGTGCATTTATCGCTAGAACAAGTATCCTGCTCCCGATTAATACTGTAGAAGAAGCAGGAAAGTGAAATGGCAGCTCCCTCTGCTCCTTGGCGCGAGGGTCTCTCTCCTCTGCTGACGGCCCTCAAGCCTGGCTTCCCAGCAAACGCCCCTGGTCACTTGTTAAGCTGGAGCTTCTCTTTCTGTCCCTGACGCATCTGACTCAGCTGCTCTGGGATGAACTTAGCATCCTGTTCGCCTCTGTTCTCTACTCCTGTTCCATATCTCACCTCTAAATGGGACTTCAAAGTCCCCCAACCCTGGGGCTCTCAATCCTGGCAAGATGTTAGAGTCACCGGGAGCTTTAAATAATAATAATACAATTAGAGTGTCTGAGGTAGGGATCCGGGTGATCTTTTTAGCTCCCCAGGAAATTATGATGCGTGGCCAGGGCTAAGAATCAATGCCTTAAGCTCCCTGCGGTACCCAGGCAGATACTTCTGCTTACATGTATACTTACACTTGCGCCTGTTACTGAATAAAAATCATCTCAAATAATAAAGCAGGTCCAAAGAAGTGCTACCAAATGGGACCTTGAAAACGATAACCGTTTACACTCATCTTTGCCATCGCTAAAACAGTAAATACTCAAGTCTTCAATCTAGTGCCCCACCCCTCTTCAGAGGTCCCGAGGATGCCCACAGTCTGCCCCACCCCCTCCCTCTCCCTTCCCGCCCTGGGCTGCCACCTGCACGGCGCTGGAGGGGCTGGCAGGAGCTCTGGAACTGGGGGCACAGCGGTCCGCATGGCCGTGACAGAGGCAGCTCCCTTGCAGACGCAACTGGGACACAGCGTAGTAGGCGCTGGGAGGGTGGTAGCCCCTCTGGGGCACAGGCGCCAGCTTGGTGAAGTTGACCCTCAAGTTGGTGATCTCCCCCAGCTCTGCGGGGAATGAACAGCAAGGAGGGAGGGGCAGGTATGGGGGAAAAAGGAAAAAAAAATTTAGATACAGAGTCTCCTAGGGCAGGACGATAAGGAAAGGAACTCTGGTCTCACTACCCATCTTCCCCAAGCCTCCCATTATGAAAAGACCCCCCACAACCCTGACTTGGGCCTTTTTAGTGGCTGGGCCAGCACCATACCCCTGCTAGCTTAAGCAGGGCTGGTGTTCAATCCAACCACACTGACAGAGGCAGCAAAGACTCAGAAATGTCCACGATCTGAGCTGCAAGCCTATTTTGTTCTCTACCCACAGTCCCACAGGCTAGAGGAGTAGCCACACTGACCTTGAATTTTTTTACTTTGTGTGGCTGGGATCCCAGAGGCTAAATCCATAAGGTTGAGCTGGACCTGCAGAGAGTGGGGGTTAGGGGACACCCAGGAAGAGGTGAGCTGTGGCCAAGCCCAGAAGTCCTCTTTTCCATCTGATGCCCTGCCAAATGTCTTGAGGGTGTCCAGAGGGCTCCTTCCCAGGTGGCATGGTGGTAAACATATGCCTGCCGACGTGGAGCCACAAGAGATGTGGGTTTGGTCCCTGGGTTAGGAAGATCCCCAGGAGGAGGAAATGGCACCCCAGTCCAGCCTTCTTGCCTGGAGAATCCCATGGACAGAGGAGCTTGGCGAGGACAGAGGACCCCTACAGTCCATGGGGTCGCGGCCAGACATGACTGAGCATGCACTCACACGTACTTCTCCTAGAGGGGTCACTGTTGGGGAGCTCAGGAAAGATAGCTAGGCTCTGCCCGAAGGACGGGGCAGGTTCTCACGGATCCCCCAAAGCCTGGGTGGCCACGTGAGTGACGGGAAGTGGGCAACCTCTCCCCATGCCTGTTTTTCAGGGTGCCCTCTCCTACCTTGGCCCCATTCAGGTGCCCGTTAGGCCTCTGGGGCAAAGTCTGGCACCGAGCGTCCTGCCAGCCCTGGGGCTGGCCCTGGCGGACCCAGGGGAAGGTGGAGCCGCAGTCGGCAGCCAGGTACTGGTACACCTGCCAAGTCTTGCCAAAGTCCGAGGAGCGCTCGATCAGCATGCCAGCAGGCACAGGCCCCTGCACGGACACACGGGGTGGGGGAGGCCTGAGTGACCCCGCCTGAGAGACACAGTCATAGAAAGATGCTCTTAAGTGCTGGCGGCCCCTGAGAACCACAGTGCAGAGGGAGAAGGAGGGCTGCACAGAGCAAGTGGGCTCAGGGGCACTGCGGTCCTATCCTCCTGGCAAACCACGGGCCCCAGCAGGTTTTCCCTGCTTCTGCAAAGTGAGAGAAAACAGATCTGACTTCCAGAAGGCATGATCCCTACTCAGCCCACCACCCGGGCAGTCAGGCCAGAACATTCTCCCACTGGGCTTCCTATAGCCAAACACTGATTCTATCCTTTTCTCTTTTTCCTCCCACATCCATGGTCAGAGCTTGGGCCCCTGATCACGCTGAGCCTGGATTCCTGCAAGCCCAGCCTCTGCCCAGGCTTTCCAAGCCACGCCCCCACACTTCACCTGCAGGGTTATCTGATCACGTTGCTCCCTGCATGACCTTCGACGGGTCTGCACTGGCCTACTTCTGCCCTCAGTGATTCCATCCATTTCTCACGGCTTTCCGTGTTGTCTTTATGCTGACAGCTCCCAGCTTGGAAAACTTCTTTCGGTTCCAAAACTCAACCTCCACACAAAGAGAACTTCCTTTCTAAAATGTAAAATGGGCTATGACTCTTCTCTCCTCAAAACCTTCCGACGGCTTCCTCACTCTGTTTCTTTCCAAGCTTTATTGAGATATTATGGGTGTGCAATATACACCAGTTTAAGGTGTATCAAATGTGATGATTTGATAGTCATAGAAGTGAAGTTGCTCAGTCGTGTCCTACTCCTTGCGACCCCACGAACTGCGAGCCCACCAGGCTCTTAAGTCCATGGAATTTTCCAGGCAAGAATACTGGAGTGGGTTGCCATTTCCTTCTCCAGGGGATCTTCCCAACCCAGGGATCAAACCCTGGTCTTCCGCATTGTAGGCAGACGCTTTACCATCTGAGCCACCAGGGAAGCCCCATATTACAGAATGATTGTTACAATAAGGTGAGTTAACACGTCTATCCTCTGACATAAAAATCTTTTCCTGTGTCATGATAACATTTCAAGTCTACTCTCTTAATGACTGCCAGGTGTCTAGTGCAGTGTTAATAATTGTAATCGTTACCACGCTGTCCATTAGATCTTCAGAACTTATGCCTCTTATACCTAGACCTCTATATCCTATGAGCAGCACCGCCCGCCCATTTCTCCTCCCTGCAGCCCCTGGCAATCACGATTTTCGTCTCTACGTTGATGAGTTCAGGTTTTTAAGATTCCCTATATAGGGCTTCCCTGGGGGCTCAGATGGTAAAGCGCCCGTCTGCAATGCAGGAGACCCAGGTTCAATCCCTGGGTTGGGAAGATCCCCTGGAGAAGGAAATGGCAGCCCACTCCAGTGCTCTTGCCTGGAAAAGCCCATGGACAGAGAAGCCTGGTAGGCTACAGTCCATGGGGTTGCAAAGTGTCAGTCATGATTGAGCGACTTCATTTTCACTTTCTTTCATATATGTGAAGACATGTGGTATTCATCTTTCTGTCTTAGTTCACTTAGCAGAATGCCCTCAAAATCCATTCATGTTGTCCCAAGATCTCCCTCTCTCTTCATGGCTGAATATTCTAGTCTGTGTGTGTGTGTGGTATGTGTGCACACGTGTGTGGTATGTGTACATGTGTAGTGTGTGTGTGCACATGTGGTGCATGTACACACGTGTGTGTGCATACATGTGTGTGTGTGTGTATGTGCATGACCTTTTCTTTACCCATTCATACACTGATAGACACTTAGGTTGTTTGCATCTCCTGGTTATTGTGAATAATACTGCAATGAACATGGGTATTACAGACGTCTCTTTGAGACAGTGACTTCATTTTCCTCCAGTATATAACCAGAAGTGGGATTGCAGGATCATATGGTAGATGTTTTTTTCTAATAACTTTCTGAGGAGCTTTCATACTGCTTTCCACAGCGGCTGCACCAGTCTACATTCCCTCTAAGAGTAAACAAGTGTTCCCTTTTCTCCACATCCTCACCAACACTTACCTCATCTGTTCTATTTGGGCCGCGCCACATGGCTTGTGGGATGTTCCCCAACTACAGGGATTAAACCCGGGCCATGGTGATGAAAGCCTGGAATCCTACCCGCTATGCCGCCTGGGGACCCCCTAATCTTGCTGATAGCCATTCTGACAGGTGTGAAGTGACGGCTCGCTGTGGTTTCCACTAGCTTTTCCCTGATGGCTAACGATGCTGAGCATCTTTTCATGGACGCGTTGGCCCTCTGTACGCCCTCCTTGGAGGATTATCTATCCAAGTCCTGTGCTCGCTCTTCTTGAATAAATCTGAACCCCTGACCACGCCACTGTGCACCTCCATCTCCTCACGCCCTCAGTCACAGCCCGTTTGCTCCCTCCTCAGAGCCTTTGTTCACGTGGCTTCCTTGGCCTGGGATACTCCTCTCCCCTGGTGGGTTCTTTCTTTTTCTCTCAGCTAGATGTCACTTCCTCACAGAGATCTTTTTATACCCACGTAACCTGCGTTCTTCTGCCCACACTCTGCCCACCCACCACATCATTTCCTATTCTGGGATCTCATTTGCTGCCGTCGTAAATGTCACCACAATTTCCCATTGCTTATTTGTTGGCTTTCTGTTGTTTTTGTTGTTTTTCTCCCCCCAGACCAGGGTTTCCCAACCTTGGTACTGTTAATATCTGGAGTTGGATAAAGCCTTGCCATGGGGACTGTCCTCATCATTATAGGATGGTTAGCAGCACCCCCTGACCTCCACTCACTAGATGTTAATAGCATGCCCACAAGCTGTACCAACCACACATTGGCCTATAAATGGCCAAATATAACCTGGTTGAGAACCACGACAGTAAACCACAGGCAGCCCCCTGTCTAGCTGGTTCACAGTTGCACCCCCAGCATCTAGCACAGAGTAGTCATTCAGTACATCTGTTGACTGAATACATGAATCTTTCATCCACTCTCCTTCTGCCCACTTACATCTGTAAACTCATCTCTCTTCAGTCTGTAGCCTTGCATATCCTTACTGCTCATCGCCATATACACATCTGCCCTTCCAGACCCTGTGTGCATCCTTTTGCTCCCTCCTCCAATTAAATGCATCCTTGTCTCTTGCTTCTTGGTCTTTGTACTTTGCTCTTCTCTTTGCCTGGAGTGAACTTAACCTTCACCTGGCTATTACTGGTCTAAGGAGTTCCATCTTCCCATGGGTGCACTCTCTGACCATCCCCATCAAAGAGAGACCAAGATGGGTCTCTCTCAAAGAGAGACCAAGTGCAATGTCCCCAGCACTTCTTCCTACCAACATCAGCGCACACGTCCCGCCGTCTTGCTACTGGCTCTTTGTCTTCCCTAATAATACCAAAGCAATGTGAGGACTGTGATCTAGTTTTATCCAGCTGTTTAACAGCATATCATCTATGTCCAATATGTGTGGCAAGAATGGACAAATAAATGAATGGGTGATGACAAAGCAATGAGACTACGCGTATCCATCCAAATGAATGTTGCCCTTCAAAGTTGTCACCATTAGAGACTGGGCATTTATTCAAATGGCTCTAGCATTTCTCAGAATACTGGAGACCTATTCCTGAGGTTTCCTTGGTGACTCAGAAGGTAAAGAATCTGCCTGCAATGCAGGAGACCCCTGCACTGGGTCAGACGTCTTCCCTGGGTCAGGAAGATCCCGTGGGGAAGGGAATGCAACCCATCCAATATTCTTGCCTGGAGAATTCCACAGACAGAGGAACATGGTGGGCTACAGTCTATGGAGTTGCAAAGAGTTGGACATGACTGAGCAACTGACACTTTCACTTTTCTCATTCTTGAGGTGAGGTTCTTACAGCAACTTCCTCAGTCATATAGGATATTAGGTCCTATTGCTCTATATTCACAGCTCAACATTACCTATCCTGATCATTTATTCTCATCAACCAAGCTTTATCATTAAATATTTGACTATTTCTATAGAAAGAATAAAATCAAATCTCTGTAAAGGAAAACAAAAGACACTGTCACTAATGAATGAAAATGTTCCCTCCAAAAGGCATATCTCCAAAGGCTAGACTCACAGCAAAACCTGACAAGTGATGGCACTGAATGAGCCGATGGCTCTGAAAGCACATCTCACATGTGGCTTGGCCAGTTCCTTGCTGTTGGTTAAACTCAATCTCATCAGCAGAGTTATTAAAACAGAGTATACCAAGAATACGCAACTGTATAAGTGGCTATTACACAACTGTATAAGTAGAATTGGTCTTGGAAGAGCTGAATTAATTAGATGGGCTAAGGCTGGGAGGTGCAGAAAGGTAGAGGATAACAGGGGGCCTGGAGGTGCCACTGATCTCCCGGAAGTGGCACCTCTGCTGTTACCATGATATAGGCTCAGGGTTAAGCATAGCCCCAACCTGAGGAAGGGAGACCCACCCTGCATGTAGTACCATCACATCCAGCCTGAGGAGACAAGGACCCTGGGCTCCCCATGAGTCCAAGCCCACATGGCCCAGAGTCCCCCCTCTCTTATCCACAGCCATACCCAGGAAACACACCTTAAAATCCATCATGATGTCCTGAAGCTGAAACTTCCTGTCCAGGTCCAGCTGCAGAAAGACAGGGCTCACATCTGGAAAGACACAAAACCCAGGAACTTTAGAGCAGAGATTGTCTACCTTCCCAGGCTCCAGGAAATCTAACTCTGATTTTCTCATCTCCCTCTCAGAAAGGTGTGGTACCAGTACATTTCTACTTATAGCACCTATTCAAGATCCCATGTCTTCTCGGCCAAATTTCCTTCCCACTGTCCCTTGATGTCTTTAAAACCTTTAGACTTTCAACTCCTCAGCCCAACACAGATCTGTTCCCAAAGCCCAGTTCCTTCAGCAAGCCCACTATGACCAAGTAGGATGAAATGAAGGCATTTCTCTCTCTTCTTACCTTTTCATTAACCTCCAATAAACTCTTCTACCTACAACATCTGAAAGGTCTCAAATACAAAGACAGAAGGTTCTGCTCACCAACCACCCATGTCCCACCACCATAAGAAAGACATGGGAAAACCCAAAGGGCCCCAGGGCACCCTGCACACCCAACGGGAGCCTCACGCTCCTGGAGGTGGCGGCAGGCGCTTACCATTCTGTGACTGCCACCAGCGCATGGGACCCGAGGATGAAACCACGTTCTCCACTCGGTGACCGTTGTAATTGTGAGGCAGCCTGGAGTCACATTTGCAGCATTTCATCTGCCACTGCGGGAGACATCAGACTCAGAGGTGGGGCCTTTGTATACTGGGAATTCTCCCTTTGTATACTGAGAGCCTAGAATATTCTCTCCATGGAAATGCTCCCCTGAGGGATTCATGGATTTCATTAATACTTTAGAATGACCAACCTCTCAAAACAAAACTAACTGGTCATCTTTCCATTTAAGTCCTCTGTGTCAGCCCCCAACACATAGCTTAGTAAATAGTAAATAGATACTGTGACTGGGAGAGAGGTATGAGGCTTTAAAAAATGAATTTTTGTATATGACTTTGCCTCAGACAAAAATCTGAAAAGAGTGCTAAGGGCAAAAAGAAGAAAGAAGGAGAAGCTCACATTGATTTAGTAGCCTAGCAGGCTACAGTCCATGGGGTCAGACATGGCTTAGTGACTAAAATACCACGGCCACCATGTCCTAGGTGTAGGCTAGAGAGTTTTATAGCTCATCTCACTGAATCCTGGCAGCCTGGGAAAAGTGGAGTTTCTTAGGATTAGAATAGGGGACAGGAAAAAAGGACAAGGGAATTTGGGGTTCCAGTCCTAGCTCTCTTCTGTCAATTGAGTGGATATTGCAGTAGAGTCATTCAATCATTTCACAATATTATATTCATTAAGGCCATACTACATCCTAGACCTGCTCTGGGCTCTGGAGTTGTAATAGTGAACAAAACAAAGACCCAGCCATCAGGAAGCCAACATTCTAGTACCATTTAGATGATCTTAAAGGCCTTCCAGCACTTGACCTCTGGGACTTAAGATCTTTCCCAGTTTGGCATCCCCTACCCACAGGAGTCATGTATGGATATGAGAGTTGGACTGTAAAGAAAGCTGAGCACCAAAGAACTGATGCTTTTGAACTGTGGTTTTGGAGAAGACTCTTGAGAGTCCCTTGGACTGCAATGAGATCCAATCAGTCAACCCTAAAGAAAATCAGTCCTGAATATACATTGGAAGGACTGATGCTGAAGTGGAAACTCCAATACTTTGGCCACTTGATGTGAAGAACTGACTCATTGGAAAAGACCCTGATGCTGGGAAAGATTGAAGGCAGGAGCAGAAGGGGACGACAGAGGATAGACAGATGGTTGGATGGCATCACCAACTCGATGAACTCGATGAGTTTGAGTAAACTCCAGGAGTTGGTGATGGACAGGGAGGCCTGGGGCGTTGCAGTCCATGGGGTCCCAAAGAGTCAGACATGACTGAGTGACTGAACTGAACTGAACTGACTCACAGGAGAGAAGCCCAGGTGTCCAACCAGATGGAGCTTTGTAGGCAGGTGTCCCTAGGTCAGGAAGGCGGAGGGAAGCCTGCAGCCCTGGGGCTGAAGGCAGGGTCTCTTCCCCAGGAGGATCTGGGTTAAAGTGGGCAGCCAAGGAGGAAGCAGCCCCACCAGGGAGGTCCCCCCAAAACATCACCTTCCCTGGTCTGCCCATGCCCTGGAGTGAGACAAGAGACAGAACTGAACCCCACGGGCTCCAGAGCAGGGCAGAGATCATCAAGGAAAAGAACACAGCCAGAGGACTGGCCCTTGTTCTTTTAGCTTGTCCACAATGTGTGAATGTGCATACATTTGCATATGTTTGCATGTGTTTGCCCTGGTGCACACACGCGCACACACCCCACTGAGACATCACGACCTTGCCTAGGTTCTTCACGCAACACACATAAAACCTGTTTTCTCTGAGTAACCACAGTCTCAAACCTCGTGTCCAGCAGAAAGAACACTTTTCAGAGGGCTCCAGATTGACACACATGTTGAAGCAAGGCTTGGACGAGAACCTCCCTGAATTGCAAATCCTACTGGGCAGAGGCGACTGTACCTCCCCACACCCCCTGCCTCTGTTGCCCCTAAGCCTCCACCCAGCAGAACCAGGAGAAAGCTCAGCCAGCCGTCTCTGAGGCCTTGCACCCCCTGAACCTTGGTCCCATCCAGGGAAGGCGCTAAGCTGGGGAGGATGATCCATCAGAATAGGTGACGTCTGCTGAACCTGTGAAGCTGACAGCTCAGTCCCGGAGGGAAGAGTTAACGTGCCGAGTCTGCGCCTTGAGTTACAGAAACTCTTCCCCCAGCACTGCTCTTCCCCCTGCGCCACTGAGCAAAGCCTGGAACGGTGGACAGTGCCGGAGGGGAGCCAGGAGTCCTAGCTCCGTGAGCCTCTGCTTCCTACCCCATTTTCCAGCTCCCACCACCAATCTGCAAAACAAGAGGACTGTCCCCTTCCTGGAGCTTGGAGGTGTCCTCATCACTTCCCAAAGTGCTTTGTTAAACAGTAATTTTGGTATGATATAAATGAATCTATTTACAAAATGGAAATGCACTCACAGACATAGAGTAGACTTATGGTTACCAAAGGGGAAAGGTGTGTGTCGGGGCGGGGAGGGTTAAATTAGGAGTTTGGGATTAGCAGATACAAACTATTACATAGAAAACAGAATAGCACAAGGAACTATAGTCAATATCCTGTGATAAATTGTAATGAAAAAGAATTTTAAATGATTGTGATATACTTTAAAAAAACATTGTGGGGAGATGTTTGGTGCCCACATAACGGCTGGCACGCGTGCCTTGTGTGAAACAGCAGCCGCTGCCCATCCTTTGCCAGGCTACGTTCTTCTTCATAGCGGTATCTCCACTTGACGTACTGTTCACTGAGTGTCCGTGCATTTGCTCAGGGTTTACCTGCCATCTGCCTCCCCCTGTTAGAATGTGGACTCCACAAGGGCAGAACTTACTTTCCTTTATGCTGTATTCCAGCGCTGAGCAAAGTGCCCAGCACTTAGTAGGCCCTCTGTAGATGCTTTTGGAATGAATAGTAAATGCTCACAGAGAAGGCAATGGCAACCCACTCCAGTGTTCTTGTCTGGAGAATCCCAGGGACGGGGAGCCTGGCGGGCTGCCGTCTATGGGGTCGCACAGAGTCGGACACGACTGAAGCGACTCAGCAGCAGCAGCAGTAAATGTTCAGGAAAGGCTAGCACTTTCATTTAGATTATTGCTCGACCCTCCCTTCCTGGGAGTTTAAAGAGAGGGGCGAGGGAGTGAGAAGGTGACCAAGATCAACAAGTGACTGGAGTGCCGACCACGTGCTAGGCGCTGCATCAAGAGTTTCAGTGCAGTAATCTATTTAAGCCTGACAGCCACCCCACGTGTACTATTATTCCCATTGCAGGTGTGAGAAGGCTGAGGCTCCATGAGGCTCTGTGACTTTCCCGTTGACTGACGGCCAGTGCCGGCATCAGCGCCAGACAGGATCCCTCCCCACACCCTTCTCTTCTTCTCCCCTCCTCTCATCTCTCTCTCCTCTCCTCCATCCCTCCCTCTCTGCCATCCTCTCTTCTCCACTAGGAAACCATCTGGGTGTACCAACATTGCAGGAAGGAAGCACGGTCAAGAGTGACCATCTCTGTCTCACCCACAGGGCTTGGTCTGACCCTGGGGCTGACCACAGCAGAGAAAATGCTCTGGGAAAAAAGCTGGTTTGTCATGCTAACTTCGCTCAGTTAGCACGGAAACTGCAGGGATGTCAGTGGCTAACACAAACACCTAAGCACTTAAAATAATCCTTTCTGGGCAAAAGCCGCCTCGTGCTGGCATCTGAGTCTCGTCCAGGATCCTATTCTGGCCCTTGGTGGCAGGCACGCCCTCCTCCCCACTCTGCCCGGCCTCTCAGAGGCAAACTTCTCCACCACCCCTCCTCCGTCTGCGCTCAGCACATGTCCCACGGAGAGACAGGGGCCAGCTGCCTTCCAGTGACCTGTCATCCGAGCTCCTCTGGGCTTGCTGGGAACAGATCCCAGCCCATTCTCTGGCCAAGAGAGTGCCAGAAACAAGGCTCTTTTTTTGCTTGGGCCATGGGACACAGGAGCTAGAACAGCCCAATTGAGACTCGGGAAATGCCTTTGATATTCCCAAATGATGGAATATTATGTAACTTTTGAAAAGACTGTTGACAGAAAGATTTTAATTGCATGGGGGAAATGCTTACAATGTTTTATGAAAAAAAAAATTATAATGTTTTATGAAAAAAGTTAGGCGTAAGCTTGTATATACACCATGATCACAAATACATATTTTTTAAGGAATCAGTAGGTAGAAGGCAGTGCACCAATATATTAGGTTGAACCAAATGAAATGGCTGATATTCAGCTATCTTGACCTACAAAATGGCAGCTACACACAGCTTAACCTAATTACCTCTGAGAAATGGGATTACAGGTAACTTTTTTTTCTTGGTTATTTTTTAATAACTTTCAATGCCTTGAATATATATTAACTTTTATATCCAGGCCTTGTTTTAAACAAACTCAAAAGGCCCAGGATACTCAGATGGGCTTGCCACCCTGCATCCTCTCTGTCTTCACAGTTAGTCTGGGGTACCCCAGGCCTCCGCCACCTGCCTTCAAATGTACAGACAGTGATAATGGATCAGACGGCCTCACGAACTGAACACCTACGTGCCTTCATCACAGTAACGTAGCTAAAGGAGGGATTTCTCTCAGTCCTCAGACACAGCCTAAGCCACCAGGCTTGGGACAGGTATTTTAAGCAGCTCTGCTTGTCAACCAGCTGGAAGGATGGAGGCCCAAATTAGAGTGGCTTATGGCACAAGCCCACATGAAGACAAGCTGTCAATTCCTTCTCTTTCTGGGCCTCAGTTTCCCGTTCTATTTTATTCCTGTATGTCTACATGCAGTACGTGTGTAAGAGTGTGTGTGAGTGTGAGTGTGTGTGTGTGTGTGTGTGTGTGTGTGTGTGTGTGTGTCTGAAAGAGAGAGAGATTCTCAACACAAGGCCCTTCCCCTCGTGTGGGTTACGTGCCTCTGTCTCTCCTGGAGATGGAAGCTCCCAGCCGCAGCTGGCTCCCTCTCCGGGGTCATTTGGCCAGTGCTTCCTGGCCGGGCTACCTCAGAGACGCAGTGTTATCATCCATTCAGCCTGCCAGGCCTCCAGCCAGCTTGGCTCCTGCCCATCCTCCATCTGGAAAGGCTGGGCTTCTTCCCTTATCCCGGAGCTTTCTAGAAGCTCAGCAGTCTGCTGGAAGATAAACCAGAGAACTATGGGAGGGCAAAGGAGACAGCGGGAAGCCTCAGTCACGGTGGAGAGTGTGGAACAAGGAAGGCAAAGAAAATCAAAGCTCTGTGTCTTAGCAGAAAAGGGAGCAAATTCTGGAGGGAAATGGGAAAACAGGCTCTGCTTAGCCATGGCCAGCTCCCTCCCCCCGAGCAAGTCAGAGATGACCTATGTCCATCTAAGGAGCTGGAGTCAGGGTCATGGCTGTCAGCCAGGGCCAAAAGAAAGACAGCCGGAATCCAAAAAAAAATGCAGCTGCCTACAAGACATTCCCTCTACTTCAGCTCCCTCATTGGCAAAGTGCAGGGGTGGGATGAGATAATGAAGCTCCTTCTTGCTCTAACATGCTATTAGAATTCTCCTCAACTCCAGCTTATCTGCTCAGAGGTTAAAGACACTCCAAACAAGAATGCAAAAGAAGCAAGAGAAAAATAAGGCGTTGGCCAAACATGGTGCCGGAGAAGCACTCTTCCCAGCAAAGTGAGCAGGGAAAGGCCCTGAAGGCCTTGGTCAGCAAAGTCTCCACTAGACTCCCACTGTGATCCACGTGTGTGTGTGTGCATGCTCAGTCACGTCTGACTCTTTGCGACCCCATGGATCGTAGCCCAGCAGGTTCCTCTATCCATGGGATTTCCCAGGTAAGAATGCTGGAGCAGGCTACCATTTCCTACTCCAGGAGATCTTCCTGACCCAGGGATCAAACTGGCGTCTCCTGAGTCTCCTACTTGGCAGGCAGATTCTCTAACACTGAGCCACCTGGGAAGCTCCTGTGATCCACAAGCCTCATCATCTATACGTCAATGCACATTTCCAGCAAAGGTGAAAAATCAGGGCCTGTTTTGCGGCCAGGTGGGAGTCAAGCCCCAGTGCTTCAAAGCACTGTCATGAACTAACATCTTGACCAAAGCCTTAACTCATACAGCTCTTATCTCCATCGAAACCAAGTTCAGAAAGGTCAATTCTGAAGCTGATAACCAAAATGATCAATACCACAACACTCCAAAATTATATTGCATGAGTATAATAGCTGAGAAAAGAAGAGAAGCTAAAGGCAAAAGAGAAAAGGAAAGATATACCCATCTGAATGCAGAGTTCCAAAAGAACAGCAAGGAGAGATAAGAAAGCATTCCTTGGTGATCAGTGCAAAGAAATAGAGGAAAACAATAGAAAGGGAAAGACTAGAGATCTCTTCAAGAAAATTAGTAATACCAAGGGAATATTTCATGCAAAGATGGGCAAAATAAAGAACAGAAATGGTATGGACCTAACAGAAGCAGAAGATATTAAGAAAAGGTGGCAAGAATACACAGAAGAACTATACAAAAAAGATCTTCATGACCCAGATAACCATGATGGTGTGATCACTCACCCAGAGCCAGACATCTGGGAATGCAAAGTCAAGTGGGCCTTAGGAAGCCTCACTATGAACAAAGCTAGTGGAGGTGATGGAATTCCAGTTGAGTTATTTCAAATCCTGGAAGATGATGCTGTGAAAGTGCTGCACTCAATAGGCCAGCAAATTTGGAAAACTCACCAGTGGCCACAGGTCAGTTTTCATTCCAATCGCAAAGAAAGGCAATGCCAAAGAATGTTCAAACTACGGCAGAACTGCACTTATCTCACACACTAGCTCAAATTCTCCAAGCCAGGCTTCAACAACACATGTTGGGAGTTGGTGATAGATAGGGAAACCTGGTGTGCTACAGTCCACAGGGTCACAAAGAGTCAGACATGACTGAGCAACTGAACTGAACTGAGGCTCTGACCTGAGCATGATACATACATTATCTCATTTTATCCTTCCAAAATCTCCGAGGTAGGCATACTGGATCAAAAGTGGGTATCTTCATTTGACAGATTAGGAAGGCAAGTCCTAGAGAAGCTAAGAAATGTGTTCAAATCCACAGGACTAGGAAGAGAAGAAGCAGGAATTCTGCTCCCTGGCTCTCCATCTCCAAACCTTCCCATCCTGTAGGGCTTCAAGGAACACAGCAGTCATGTGACAACCATGGGACATTGCAGGGACTAGAGCTGGTTTTCAGGATGCTCCTTCTCTTCTCCCCTAGTAAGGCAACCTCACTCCCCGCCCAGACTTCTCCAGAAAGAGAGGTGTCCTCCTAGACCTAAGTGCAGATAGTTGGTTTGCATTTCTGGACCTCTGAAAGTTCTGCCATTGACAGTGATTTCTTTCGCCGCTGAGGGCAAGAAGCAAGGCACTTCCCAGAGAGCTTCTAGGGGCCTGATTCAAGAAGCAACGATGTGAGAAGCCAGGCCAACAAAGTTGTGAGGCTACCGAAGTTTGTGCCCAGGTTTCCATCTCACCTTTCTACTCTCTTCCCTCCTTTTAACCCCACAAGACACACTCCCCAGTCCAAAGCAACCAGGACCCCCAAATTTCACGTTCCACATCCCAAGTTTTGCTTCCCTCTGATAGCAACTCTTTCCCCCAGTGGTCTTTTTCGTTTTCTGCTATCTCTTCTAAACTTACTCATTCTTGGTCTCATTCTCTTGGGACCCTTTGCAAAAGCCACGGCTAATTTTCTGATAAGCAAACCTTTGTTGAAATATAAATGATGATAGATTAATATGACCCCTTTCCCAAGGGCATCTGTATTTTAAACAAAGAACTCAACGATGTTTCATCCAAATGAAGATTCACAATGGAAGGAGCTTTGAAAGTTTCAGATCTTCTAAAATCTCCTGGGAAACGGGAGGGCAGATATTTTGGTCAGAGACAGGCTCAAAGTCCTCTGTGAGCAGAGGACAAGAACCTCAGGATGGATATGAACACATTCTCACATTCTGTGTGTACACGCTAGCCATGCCGGAGGTCAAGAAAACAGATGTCTGTCAAACACAGAAAGGCAGTGGTTGTTGGATGTGTGCCTGTGTGTGTGAGTGTGCTTATGTGGTGTGTGTGTGTGTGTGTGTTAGGAGGAAGGGATGTCAACTGGCTACTGCTCCTCAGCTTGTTTCCAGGAGATAAAAATGACAGCTGTTTGGTTTACACAGCTAATTAACCTGAGGAATGCACTGTATAAGACTGTTATTAAGGCAACTGGATAATTAAGTTTTCCCCCAGAAAGGGAGGGAGTGGGGGATAAATAAAGCATTTGAGGGAACAGACACAACATTGGAAGAGGCTTTGTCAGGAGCAGAAATCAGGGCTGGAAAGCTTCCAAGCAAAACTCCACTGGTCCCCAAGCAGCATGCACCAGCCCAGAGAGGACTGAAGGTCATGGCTCAGCCCCTGCCAGGGCCCACCTGGCAGAGATCATGGCTGACCCTTGGGATCACATGCAGCCCAGCCAGAAGCCTGGCAGACGTGTGAGAGCTGAACCAACAAAAGCTGACTAACTCCCTCATTTCATGAACGGGGAAATGGCAGTCTAGACAGAAGCCATGACCTTCTCAAGGTCACATTCCTCTTCTAAGTGTCAGAGGCAGGACCAGACCTAGAAAGTCTTCACCCCCCACCCCCCATCAGGCAACTTCACTAACCACGACTGCCTCTGGGTTATCCAGCAGCCAGACTGAAAATCAGATGCGCGGTGGTCAGTGGGCTGGCCCAAGGGCAGGCTGACTTCGATAATTATGCAACTGCACGTCCTGATCCAAGAAGTGCTCAGGAGAATGACTGACCGGTGAGGTGACCTCTGCATGCAGACACAGGTCCCGGGAGGCCAGTGAGCGAGGGGCTGGGACATGTAGCCCCTTCCAGACACCAGGCCCATGGTCACTTGGCTCCTTTTTTAACGTGGTCCACTCAACAACCCTGGAGGAGGGCATGGCCACCTACCCCAGTATTCTTGCCTGGAGAATGCCGGGGACAGAGGAGCCTGACGGGCTACAGCCCATGGGGTCGCAAAGAGTTGGACACGGCAGAAGGAACTCAGCATGCACGAACACAGCGACTCACTGAAGTGGGCGCTATCATCTCTCCTACTTTTCAAATAAGGATCGACGGCTTGGGGAAAGCACAGAAGGAAATGAGGGTATGGAGACTTTGCAGACATTTTCATCCATGCCTTGGGCTTTAGGGAGAAACGGTACAATGAATTTACCCAGAGGTTACCTGGGAGCTGGAAGAGAGAGAGCCAGCGGACAGGGTGGGACTTCGGCCTCAGGCTCTTTCGGTAAAGACCAGTTTGGGTTCAAGTCCGAAACAGATAACGGGTAGTCAAGGCAGGGACACCTGGAACAGCAAAGCTGGGCAGGGGCTGGGGGGACAAGGCAAAGCTGGCCAAGTCCTAAGTCTGTTGTCAAGGCTGCAGTATGGACACAGAGGCCAATAGGATTAAGCCAGGGAGACAAAAGTAGGCTGAAGAGGGGCTGGGCCGACACACTAAGGCTGGCCCAGGAGAAAGCAGCTGTCCTCTGAGGTCAAGAGCCAGGAGAGGCCGTTTGGAGCTGGAAGGCGTCCCCACTGCGCCTGAGTTTCCCCAGGGTTGGCAGGGGGCAGCGAGCAATGCTAAAATGTCCAAGAGTCATGAATCCCCAGTGCACTCGCATTTACGTCACACCAGAAGGCAGGCAGGCGGCAGGCGCCGGGTGAGTTTACTGGGCTCAGGGCCCACCATGTCACCCCTGCAAGAAACTAAAACAGAGGCACTAACCAGGGGCTCTGACTCAAGTAAGGTGTATATATGGCAGTAGGGGCTGGCAGAGAGGGATGGGGAGGTCGGGGCTGAGGGGTAGGCCTTGGCAAGGCAGCTTTGTACCATGCCACCCTCCTCTTCAGCTGGGCCTGGCCACTGCAGTGCCATCTCTAGCCACTCAGAAAATTCAGTTCCTAGGCATTTCCATCAGAATTTTGGGGGGTCCCAGCACACACCTGGACGTTCCCATGGGGATGGGGATAATAAGAGATACCTCATGGAACACTGTGAAAATTAATTGAGATAATTTATATAAAACAGACTCAGTCTAATGCCTGAGACATATAATATGTGCTTAAAAAACTATAGCTTTACTATAATATCATTTAATTATAAAAATAAACTTTAAATCTGAAATTAGAACTCATGAGAGTTGTATCTGGATTCCTAATTCTCATCACACAGCTCCCCGTGTGCCCAGGGAGGGTTCAGGGTCCACTCGGACAGAGGAGTATCCATGCCTTCACGTATGTCTTCACTGCCGGCAACCAATGGCCTCTGGGAGGGGAGGCCAGAGAGAAAGAAGGAAAGAGAAATCAGAGAAGGCAGAGAGGAGGCAGGTGGGTGAGAGAAGCTGGTTCCCCATGGTCAGCTCATTTCCAAAGAAAACTGGAGCAAAGAGCGACACGAAAGACCATTGGTCTAACACTCGTTCGTGGAAGAAGAAAGCGAGATTTAGAGGGGGTGATCTTTTGTCCAAGATCACAGCACAAGTTACTGGCAGACTTTGGGCTACACACTGCACTCAAGATGCCCTATCCTCTCCTCTTCTGAGAGGTTACATGGATTTATTCCCCCTGGTAGATAAGGGGAAGAAAGAACCAATGCATCTCAACTTTCACAGCAGCAGAATAGCTGAGATTTATCCATCCCCCGAGTTGCAAAAGTCTAGTCTTCTCTTCCACAAGCTCCTATGTGCTCTCAAACTGCTGCTTAAGCGCAGGGGAGGCAGCTGGCTCCCTGGGGCATTTAAGAGAGGCAGAGGGTGGGACAGGATGGAGTGTGGCCTAGAGGGAGGGAGGCTGTCCAGGCAGGCCTGCCACTGAGTCTCTCTCAGCAGCCTCGGATCTCTGCCCAGTGCCCCACTCTGAAGGTGGCTCTACCCAAAGAGAGGACCCAGCAGAGGACACCCTGAAAATTTTAGACACGGCTCAGTGGTACAAAATTGGAGGGTGAGTGGGAAGCGGGCAGCTGGACTCATTCTGTTGTCTGGAGAGCTCCCCACTGCCAGGTTCCCTGATGCCGGTGGAGTAATCTAGGCCACAGGGAGGACTCGCCTGCCGCTGGCTGTCTTTCCCAACACTGTCAGATGGCCTTTCTCACATCCAAGTGGGTGAGGTACAGAAGCCACAGTCATCTCCGCACAACACCTCCAAAGCCAGGACCCAGGGCCATCTATGATCACAAGCGGCCAAGAGGACACAGGAGGCTGAGAGAGCAGTGGGGCCAGAGGTAGGGCCAGACACCACCGCATGGCCCTGAGGACAAGGAGCGCCGAGGGAGAGGGAACCACAGACACCGCAAGCCGCCTTTGCGGCCACCAGCCTCTCACTCCCTTTCTGGCTCTGTCTTTTTAATGCCAAAGACGCAGAGACTCAAGGGAAAATGACTCCCTCACTCTTTCCTGTCTAAATCTATGTATTGAGGGCCAAAAAAAAAAAAAAAGGCCAAATGAGACAGGCAGCTGGGAAACAAGAAAACACTGGGTGATTTCCAGCTTGGGCAACACAAAGAGCAAGGAAAGACCTCAAACTTACCGAAGGGAAAGAAAACTGGAGTTCCCACCAGAAAGGTTCAGCAGCAAAGCGGAAAACTCACTGTGGCTCTTTGAAAAATAAATCAGTTGCTGAAATAAGCAAAGCGCTCTANCTTGGGCAACACAAAGAGCAAGGAAAGACCTCAAACTTACCGAAGGGAAAGAAAACTGGAGTTCCCACCAGAAAGGTTCAGCAGCAAAGCGGAAAACTCACTGTGGCTCTTTGAAAAATAAATCAGTTGCTGAAATAAGCAAAGCGCTCTAATGCCTGGATTTGCTCAACTGGGTTCCTTATCAGCTGAACCGCTGAACCTTCTTGCTAACCCCAAGTCACTTTGCCTTTACCTCACTGATCTGTGTCCTTTAACGGCAATTTGAATATTTTCCTAGGAGGGAGGATAAATTAGGAGGTTGGGATTAACAGAGACACACCACTGTGTTATAAAATAGATAACCAACAAGTACTTACTGTATAACACGGGGAACTGTGCTCAATGTCTTAAAATAGCCTATAATGGAAAAGAAACTAAAAAAAGAAGATAACTGAAACCCATTGCTATAACCCGAAACTCACACAACATTATTAAGCAACTATCCTTCAAAATAACTGTTTATGAGTTTTTAGTGGAGAGTTGCTTGACAGTGTTGTGTTCACTTCTGCTATACAGCTAAGCGAATCAGCTCTATTAACACACATGTGTCCTCTCTTGTTTGGATTTCCTTCCCATTTAGGCCATCACAGAGCACCGAGCTGAGCTGCACACTCAGTTCTTATCCGTTACCTGCTTTAACCACAGTAGTGTTTCTATGTCAATCGCAATCTCCCAATCCATCCCACACAGAAAAAAAATTTTTTTTTAATTAAAAGGAAATTCTGCAAAATAAATAAATAAGTCTCCCGCTTCGCCCAGGGTGGTGAAACATGCAGACCAAACATGCAGAGACTGGGGGTAAACAGGTTGGCTCTTCACACAGGACAATTACAAAACCTAGAAGGATAGCCTCCAGCCCACAACCATATCATCTTCTGGCAGCTCCAGCCCCACCCTTAACCCA
>SJYX01016158.1:0-13467 GCA_006410675.1 Oreotragus oreotragus
TTCATGGCTGCAGTCACCATCTGCAGTGATTTTGGAGCCCAAGAAAATAAAGTCTGTTTCCATTGTTTCTCCATCTATTTGCCATGAAGTGATGGGACCAGATGCCATGATCATAGTTTTCTGAATGCTGAGTTTCAAGCCAACTTTTTCACTCTCCCCTTTCACTTTCATCAAGAGGCTCTTAAGTTTTTCTTCACTTTCTGCCATAAGGGTGGTATCATCTACATATCTGAGGTTACTGATTTCTCCCAGCAATCTTGATTCCANTTTCCATTGTTTCTCCATCTATTTGCCATGAAGTGATGGGACCAGATGCCATGATCATAGTTTTCTGAATGCTGAGTTTCAAGCCAACTTTTTCACTCTCCCCTTTCACTTTCATCAAGAGGCTCTTAAGTTTTTCTTCACTTTCTGCCATAAGGGTGGTATCATCTACATATCTGAGGTTACTGATTTCTCCCAGCAATCTTGATTCCAGCTTGTGCTTCATTC
This sequence comes from Oreotragus oreotragus, assembly GCA_006410675.1. NCBI lineage: Eukaryota > Metazoa > Chordata > Mammalia > Artiodactyla > Bovidae > Oreotragus > Oreotragus oreotragus. The sequence continues at coordinate 493 of SJYX01016158.1, forward strand.
AGTCCAGCATTTCTCATGATGTACTCTGCATATAAGTTATATAAGCAGCATGAAAGTATACAGTCTTGACATACTCCTTTCCTGATTTTGAACCAGTCTGTTGTTCCATGTCCAGTTCTACCTGTTGCTTCTTGACCTGCATCCAGATTTCTCAGGAGGCAGGTAACATGGTCTGGTATTCCCATCTCTTGAAGAATTTTCCAGTTTGTTGCGATCCACAGAGTCAAAGGTTTTGGTGTAGTCAATAACACAGAAGTACATGTTTTTTTGAATTCCTTTGCTTCTTCTATGATCCAATGGATGCTGGCAATTTGACCTCTGGTTTCTCTGCCTTTTCTAAATCCAACTTGAACATCTGGAAGTTCTCAGTTCACATACTGTTGGAATCTCGCGTGGAGAATTTTGAGTGTTACTTTGCTAGCGTGTGAGATGAGCGCAGATGTGTGTTCGTTTGAGCATTCTTTGGCATTGCCTTTCCTTGGAGCTGGAATTAAAACTGACTTTTTCCAGTCTTGTGGCCACTGCTGAGTTTTCCAAATTTGCTGGCATGTTGAGTACAGCACTTTCACAGCATCATCTTTTACAATATGAAATTACTCATTAGTATATGAGATTACCCAGCCTATAAAAACAAACCACGCCACATTTTGCAGCACTTGCTCTCTTAATGGCCCACACTCTGTCTGTGGAGCGTGTTTCTCTCTGAATCCCAGTAAATCCATTTCTTACCTATCACTTTGTCCCTCACTGTATTCTTTCTGCGATGAGACATTAAGAACCTCAACTTCATTTGGCACTGAAACCAGGTAGTGTGGGTTTTGGCTGGGTTCAAGGCCCAGCACATGGGTTCTAGTCCCAACCTGAGGTGAATGGTTTCAGACACACACAACATGTTGGAAAAACAGAAGCTACAGATTCTTACTTTGCAAATATGCAGAAGTGTTTTTTATATTCTAACGGAAAAGGCATTGGGACCCCACTCCAGTACTCTTGCCTGGAAAATCCCAGGGATGGAGGAGCCTGGTGGGCTGCAGTCCATGCAGTCACTGAGAGTTGGACACGACTCAGTGACTTCACTTTCAGTTTTCACTTTCATGCATTGGAGAAGGAAATGGCAACCCACTCCAGTGTTCTTGCCTGGAGAATCCCAGGGACGGCAGAGCCTGGTGGGCTGCCGTCTATGGGGTCGCACAAAGTCGACACAACTGAAGCGACTTAGCAGCAGCAGCAGCAGTACTTTAAAAACTCAATGGCTCTAGAGCAAATATTTAAGAACTCAACTTTTTAAATCTCATGGGAAAAAAAAAATAGCAAACGAATATATTTCTTTTAATATACCAAAGATAAAACAAATTTCCATTCAGCTCAGTTTAGTCACTCAGTTGTGTCCAACTCTTTGCGACTCTATGGACTGCAGCACACCAGGCCTCCCTGTCCATCACCAATTCCTGAAGTTTACTCAAACGCATGTCCATTGAGTCAGTGATGCCATCCAACCATCTCATCTGTTATCCCCTTCTCCTCCTGCCTTCAATCTTTCCCAGCATCAGGATCTTTTCAAATGAGTCACCTCTTTGCATCAGGTGGCCAAAGTATTGGAGTTTCAGCTTCAATATCAGTCGTTCCAATGAACACCCAGGACTGATCTCCTTTAGGATGGACTGGTTGGATCTCCTTGCAGTCCAAGGGATTCTCAAGAGTCTTCTCCAAAAATTCTAATTAAAAAAAACTTTTTAGGGGGATGGTATGGAGATCAAGAACAACCAATCCACATTAGGAAAGTGATACCGCAACACAAACTCACGTAAGCCATCCAGTTCCAGTCAGTACCCACCAACCAGATTCAGAAGACCAGAGAGCTGGGCCAGATGTTGATTCGAGTCAGTGGATGCCTCCTGCACCTTATTTTCACACTTCCTCCTTTGCCCAATCTATCTCATGAAAAATCACTCACAGAAGCCCTGCTGCACTAGAGTATGGCAGCAAATTCCCTCCAGGATTACAAATAATGAAGACAGTCCTGACAAGTCATTTTATTTATCAAACAAAGATTTTAACTCTTCCTATTAAATTTGTGTTTATTCATTTATGTAGCATAAATAAAATTAACTCAGCCAAACTAAGGTCTGGCAACTACAGGTACTACTTGAGATCAAAGGTCAAGTATTATTTATCTTTATATCCATCATACTCGATTTGATTAACAAATTGTAGCAATGTCGTTAGGGCTAATATTATCTCAATATCTTCACCACGAATTAGAATGTAAGCAACCGCTGAGAAGTAAAATGGAACAGCAATATTTTTTCTTGAGTTATAAAACACTAGTGCTTGGGAAAATTTCCAGAAATTATGAAACTAGTTCCATCAACTTTATTTTACAAAGAAAAAGACAGTACCATAATGTAGCAAACTACATAATGACCCACAAAAGCGACACACAAATTTAGAAATTTTACAAAATCTATATAAAAAGACTTACAGTAAAGAAAACTAAAATTACAAATTATTTTTAAAATGTCAACAAGAATACTACAGACCAAAACCAGTTGGATGCAACTGAAAGCAGATTCAGAAAAAACATACAGTCCTAAAATAGATGTATTAGAAAAACAAAAAAAGATGAGAAGCTAATCATTCTACACAAAAAGAGGAAAAAGAAACAAGTGAATGACAGCAGAAAACCAAAAATTAAGCAGACCTGGTTTTAAAAAAAGATGGCTCTGAACTTTCAAGAGATCTGATTGGGGGCTGGGGGGTAATCATATGCAACATCAGAAATAAGAAAAAAAATTGTAACAACAGGTTTTGAGGAAAATAAAACACTTTTCAGGATTTCATTACTCATTAAAACTCTGAGCTTCCACTGCAGTGGGTGAGGGTTGATCCCCCCTTTGGGGAACTAAGATCCCACATGACAGGAAGCAAGACTCAAAAAAAAAAAAAAAAATGCAAGGACTTCTGTGTGACAAAAGATGCCATAAACACAAGAAACAAAACAGATTTAAAAATGATTCTTGTACTATAAGTAATAGAAGGATAAACGGCCAAAAAATAAAAAAACCAGTAAGGAAAACACAATGTAGAAAATGGGCATAAAAAAGGACATGCAATTTACAGAAAAAGAAAGTGGCCAGCTAGCAAACAGAAAATGCTGGATCTTAGAGATATCAAGACAATGCAACCTAAAACTGGGTACCATCTCGTACCCATCAATTCAGCAAAAAGCAAGTTATTTAAATTATTAATCAGTGAGTATTCCTGAGGATGTGAAGGGAAAAAAATCACTTGCCAAGGAGAATGCAAATTGATATAAACACAGAAGAAAGCTGAAAATGCAAATACCCTATTTGCTAAACAAAGAGATCTGAATAAACAACATTCCCTGCTCCCTTTCTCAAACTTCCACTGGAAAGGCAATAAAAATTAAAAAGATGTAACTGCACTAGGACAAAAAGAATGGGAAAGGGCACAACAGCATACAAGAAGTTCCAATGAAATTTTCTAAAAGGTGAAAGAAAAGTGAATAAATGAAGCAGACAAAGTTGAAAAATCTAACTGCCTGGAGAGAAAGCAGGGAAATTGTGCAAAGAAGCCAGACAGGAAACTTGAGGGGACTTTCCTGGTGGCCCAGTGGTTAAGATTTGCCTCCACTGCAGAGGATGTGGGTTCCATCCCTGGTCATTTGAAGGTCTTTGGAAGAAATCTTGAGGCTCCCAGACCTCCACTAGGAGGACAGGCTCACTCTCAGGAAAATGTTCAGAACAGCAAGCACAGCTCAGGTGGGCACCGAGCGCAGCTAAGTGGGGACAAAGGGAACTGAGAGCCTATTGAAAGTGAAGCCAAAGTGTGAGTTTCTCAGAGGTGTTCTCTCAGGTTCTCTGTCCATGGGATTCTCCAGGCAAGAATACTGGAATGGGTTGCCATTCCTTTCTCCAGGGGATCTTCCTGACCCACAGATTGACTGAACCCAGGTCTCCCATGTTGCAAGCAGATTCTTTACTGGCTAAGCCACCAGAGAGCCTACTGATGGTGCTAATCGTCTACATCATTACCTCTCCTTCCTTCCTAAGAAAATCACATATTTTAGCTGGGTATATGCATGCCCTTAATAAAAATTCCTTTACCTCTCCTACCTTTCTGAGATGTGGACATACATAATGGCTAATAACATACGAGGAGGGTGTTGCGGGGCAGTTTTCAGGTAACATCCTAAAGGCTGAGCCTTCTGCCTCCCCGCTCCCTCCCTCCATTCTCTTGTCTAAAAGCTGAGTATAACTGCTATCTGGACCCTGGGAACGAGGACTCTAGCTTTTACAGAGTGGATGCCTGATGAATTTCACAGCACCATCCCTTTGCTGTGCTGTACTTAGTCTTCAGTCATGTCTGACTCTTGGTGACCCCATGGACTGTAGCCTGCCAGGCTCTTCTGTTCTTGGGGATTCTCCAGGCAAGAATACTGGAGTAGGTTGCCATGCCCTCCTCCATGGAATCTTCCNTAACTCTTCCTATTAAATTTGTGTTTATTCATTTATGTAGCATAAATAAAATTAACTCAGCCAAACTAAGGTCTGGCAACTACAGGTACTACTTGAGATCAAAGGTCAAGTATTATTTATCTTTATATCCATCATACTCGATTTGATTAACAAATTGTAGCAATGTCGTTAGGGCTAATATTATCTCAATATCTTCACCACGAATTAGAATGTAAGCAACCGCTGAGAAGTAAAATGGAACAGCAATATTTTTTCTTGAGTTATAAAACACTAGTGCTTGGGAAAATTTCCAGAAATTATGAAACTAGTTCCATCAACTTTATTTTACAAAGAAAAAGACAGTACCATAATGTAGCAAACTACATAATGACCCACAAAAGCGACACACAAATTTAGAAATTTTACAAAATCTATATAAAAAGACTTACAGTAAAGAAAACTAAAATTACAAATTATTTTTAAAATGTCAACAAGAATACTACAGACCAAAACCAGTTGGATGCAACTGAAAGCAGATTCAGAAAAAACATACAGTCCTAAAATAGATGTATTAGAAAAACAAAAAAAGATGAGAAGCTAATCATTCTACACAAAAAGAGGAAAAAGAAACAAGTGAATGACAGCAGAAAACCAAAAATTAAGCAGACCTGGTTTTAAAAAAAGATGGCTCTGAACTTTCAAGAGATCTGATTGGGGGCTGGGGGGTAATCATACGCAACATCAGAAATAAGAAAAAAAATTGTAACAACAGGTTTTGAGGAAAATAAAACACTTTTCAGGATTTCATTACTCATTAAAACTCTGAGCTTCCACTGCAGTGGGTGAGGGTTGATCCCCCCTTTGGGGAACTAAGATCCCACATGACAGGAAGCAAGACTCAAAAAAAAAAAAAAAAATGCAAGGACTTCTGTGTGACAAAAGATGCCATAAACACAAGAAACAAAACAGATTTAAAAATGATTCTTGTACTATAAGTAATAGAAGGATAAACGGCCAAAAAATAAAAAAACCAGTAAGGAAAACACAATGTAGAAAATGGGCATAAAAAAGGACATGCAATTTACAGAAAAAGAAAGTGGCCAGCTAGCAAACAGAAAATGCTGGATCTTAGAGATATCAAGACAATGCAACCTAAAACTGGGTACCATCTCGTACCCATCAATTCAGCAAAAAGCAAGTTATTTAAATTATTAATCAGTGAGTATTCCTGAGGATGTGAAGGGAAAAAAATCACTTGCCAAGGAGAATGCAAATTGATATAAACACAGAAGAAAGCTGAAAATGCAAATACCCTATTTGCTAAACAAAGAGATCTGAATAAACAACATTCCCTGCTCCCTTTCTCAAACTTCCACTGGAAAGGCAATAAAAATTAAAAAGATGTAACTGCACTAGGACAAAAAGAATGGGAAAGGGCACAACAGCATACAAGAAGTTCCAATGAAATTTTCTAAAAGGTGAAAGAAAAGTGAATAAATGAAGCAGACAAAGTTGAAAAATCTAACTGCCTGGAGAGAAAGCAGGGAAATTGTGCAAAGAAGCCAGACAGGAAACTTGAGGGGACTTTCCTGGTGGCCCAGTGGTTAAGATTTGCCTCCACTGCAGAGGATGTGGGTTCCATCCCTGGTCATTTGAAGGTCTTTGGAAGAAATCTTGAGGCTCCCAGACCTCCACTAGGAGGACAGGCTCACTCTCAGGAAAATGTTCAGAACAGCAAGCACAGCTCAGGTGGGCACCGAGCGCAGCTAAGTGGGGACAAAGGGAACTGAGAGCCTATTGAAAGTGAAGCCAAAGTGTGAGTTTCTCAGAGGTGTTCTCTCAGGTTCTCTGTCCATGGGATTCTCCAGGCAAGAATACTGGAATGGGTTGCCATTCCTTTCTCCAGGGGATCTTCCTGACCCACAGATTGACTGAACCCAGGTCTCCCATGTTGCAAGCAGATTCTTTACTGGCTAAGCCACCAGAGAGCCTACTGATGGTGCTAATCGTCTACATCATTACCTCTCCTTCCTTCCTAAGAAAATCACATATTTTAGCTGGGTATATGCATGCCCTTAATAAAAATTCCTTTACCTCTCCTACCTTTCTGAGATGTGGACATACATAATGGCTAATAACATACGAGGAGGGTGTTGCGGGGCAGTTTTCAGGTAACATCCTAAAGGCTGAGCCTTCTGCCTCCCCGCTCCCTCCCTCCATTCTCTTGTCTAAAAGCTGAGTATAACTGCTATCTGGACCCTGGGAACGAGGACTCTAGCTTTTACAGAGTGGATGCCTGATGAATTTCACAGCACCATCCCTTTGCTGTGCTGTACTTAGTCTTCAGTCATGTCTGACTCTTGGTGACCCCATGGACTGTAGCCTGCCAGGCTCTTCTGTTCTTGGGGATTCTCCAGGCAAGAATACTGGAGTAGGTTGCCATGCCCTCCTCCATGGAATCTTCCCAACCCAGGAATCAAAACCAAGTCTCCTTCCTTCCTAAGAAAGAATGTGCATTGCAGGCAGATTCTGTACAGTCTGAGCCACCAGGGNGGGATTCTCCAGGCAAGAATACTGGAGTAGGTTGCCATGCCCTCCTCCATGGAATCTTCCCAACCCAGGAATCAAAACCAAGTCTCCTTCCTTCCTAAGAAAGAATGTGCATTGCAGGCAGATTCTGTACAGTCTGAGCCACCAGGGAAGCCCAAGAACACTGGAGTGGGTAGCCGATCCATTCTCCAGGGGATCTTCCTGCCAGGAATCAAACCAGAGTCTCCTGCATTGCTGAGCTACCCGGTAAGCCCATACCATCCCTAAGCTATCTAAACTACCCCTCTACCAACTTTTTACACAAGACTAAAATCATAATTTAACTCACTGATAATCTGAGATCTCCCACATACAGCTGAATTCAACCCTCATACAGCAACATAGATGATATAAAACTAAAATAGGCTGACACAGAAAACTCCATACATGAATGCTGCTCACCCTCCATTTTTCCAACCAAATTTCAGAAAGCTGACCACCACGCTTTTTCATGGAAGGAGACTGTAAGCTTTCTCTACAAAGAAATTAATCACCACAAAAGACTGGTATAAGCTGGTTATCTGGAGCTTCCCTGCCCAAAAAACCATCCCATCTGATCACCAAGTGTAAGATTCAATATTTACTGAGGCACTCCTAACCAATTTGTAAAGTCACTTTACAAAGGATAACATTCACTTTTAATATTACAACACATAAACGTGTATTTTAGGAAATTTTAAGAGCTCATCTAAAAACAAAAAGACAAGTCCATCACTGGACCTATATATGTAGAGCTGTGTGCCAGTATTTACCAAGCTAGTTTCTATTATTTAGGAGTTAACTTAAATCATCTTTTTCAAAAAGTTCATTAAATTAAAATACGTAAATTAATGCTGTTTATACAATTATCGAAATATAATTATTAAAAGCAAAATATTCTGCATACTTGGATGAACCCCGCCAATTACAGGATGCATACCAAAGATACTTTTGTACATACCTCCATTATAAAATGTAAACCCTGTATTAATATTTATCAGCTTACCCTAAATCCATTCGAAAAGCAAGAATGTGCTAACATGAGGATAATGCAGAGACGACTAAAGAAATAGTTTCAAACAAACTATCTCTGCAAGAGCCCTAAAACCTAGGAACAGTTCTTACATTTACGCCTGGGAAAACACAAATGAATGCACAAATGAAAAAAGTTTTAAACCTCACATTGCCAATATTTACTATCCTTTCTTGTCTATCAAGTCTCTGAAGACTCCACTGCTCCTTAAGTGTTGAGACCAAACCTAATGCATTCTTGTTTTCATTATACCATGACCCATGCTTTTTAAATGCTGCTGCTGCTGCTGCTGCTGCTGCTAAGTCACTTCAGTCGTGTCCGACTCTGTGTGACCCCAGAGACGGCAGCCCTCCGCCATCCCCGGGATTCTCCAGGCAAGAACATTGGAGTGGTAGACTGCAGCCCACCAGGCTCCTCCGCCCATGGGATTCTCCAGGCAAGAGNGCTGCTGCTGCTGCTGCTAAGTCACTTCAGTCGTGTCCGACTCTGTGTGACCCCAGAGACGGCAGCCCTCCGCCATCCCCGGGATTCTCCAGGCAAGAACATTGGAGTGGTAGACTGCAGCCCACCAGGCTCCTCCGCCCATGGGATTCTCCAGGCAAGAGTACTGGAGTAGGGTGCCACTGCCTTCTCCGTTTTAAATAGTACTAGTGAAAAATCCTCACTGAACGCTACTCAGGTCTAGGTAAGAATTGCTTTGGAAATATTCGTTAAGTACGTTAATATAAAGAATGTCTAAGCATTCATAGGTTAACTTTTTAAAAAGCTTGTACTAAGTATCAAGCTAATGATCTTCGAAACCCAAGTCTTATATTTTAAAATTTACCACCAAGGGGTCGTAATCTATTCAGTACCCTCCTTCTGGAAAACTGACTCCGTAATAATGCTACTTTAATCCATGCTGCACGGAGAAGTTAAACCAGCAGAGTGACTCAGAGGAGGGCGATCAGGCCATTTCCCACCATTGCACGTGGGCTCTAGCCAATCCAATCAGAAGCTTCCGTGGACTTTTGCCAGGGCGCAGGAGAAAAGCACTCTTGTGTAAGATCCTGACTGTTAAGACCACCGTAATTACAGGAGAGCCAGTGGCCATCTCTCCGGGTTACAGGAACAAAGCTCTCCTAAGAGGAAAATATCCTGGAGGCAGAATCATCTCCAGGAATGCTTAAAACTAAGGAAGCAATATTCGTTGTCTTTTCAGTTAGTGAGTTTAACCTGGGCGGCTCCTACTTGCGTCCTAACGTAGCTGTGTTTTGAGAAGAAATTAGACACAGGAAATGTGATTAAAAAGTTGGGCGAAATAATTTTTTTTAACTATAAAGTGCTATAAAAATGTCCTGCCATCCTAACTGGAAAGTTCTACAGAAAAAAAAACTCTCATTAAATACATCCCGAGTTCAATAAATATTTACTAAGATAACAAATTTACTCCATTATGTGCACACCTGTTTGTGAACAAACTGATTAAAAGGAACCTATCTGGAACGTTCTGTCATTCAAGTTTAAATTTTAAATAATGGCAGCTCCTAACCAGTGGAATTCTCCACCTGTCGTTAGGTTGTGATGAACTTAGGAAGAGGGCTCATTTCAAAGTGGACAGTATGGAGTAAGTAACAAACATGAGTTCCAGAGCCCCAATTCTGCCACTTCCCTCAAGCCAATTACTATTATGAAATTCCAAGCTGGCCAAAAAAGTTTTGCGGTGATGCAAAAATGGAGGAAGGGAGGTGTCTCACAGACAGCCCTCCCCCCACCCCCCCAAAAAAGTGAAGAAAACTAGTTCTGGGTAAATGTAGCGAGAGAGAGTGAATACGTGGTGGACCGTTCCTCCCAGGTGGCCGGTCGACCGGGCCCCGGAGGGCCGCGGACCGCGGCGGGCTGCCCGGGGAAGCGGGTAGGGTCGCCGGGGCCTGCAGCAGGAAGGAATGCAGACCGCACCTACGCGCCGGGCCGAGCCGGGGTGGGGCGGCCGGCACGGCCGTGGGTGTGAAGGAGTCAGGAAGGGCGGAGGAGGCAAGGCAAGCGGCAGGCCGCCGACAGCCTCCCCCTACCCGGCCCCAGGCCCACCTCAGCAGCGTCTCGAGCGCGCCCTCGTGCTTGTCCAGCGGGCGGCCGAGCGCGGCGCGCCGCAGCTTGCTGAGCTCCTCGGCCGCGCGGCAGTACTGGGCCTGCTCCTCCCCGCCGCTCGGGTACGTCTGCTGGATGAACTTCACCAGCGGCTTGGCCAGGTCCACCTCCGAGGTCTTTTTCAGCTGTACTGAGATGAACGTCGCCATGGCGAGCGCCTCGGCCGCCCTTCGGGCCAAAGACACCACGGGACGGCGACGAGGGTCGAGGCGCGCGGAGTACCGGGCCGGCGGCCGGGCGGACTGCGCGGCTGACGGACGTGCGCTCCGCTTGCGCTTCGGGTCCGGCCACTTCCGGGAGCTCCGGCGCAGGCGCACTCGGCGCGCCGCCCGCGGTCACGTGAGGGAGTCGGGGAGCCGGCTGCTCACCTGGGCCCCACTCTTCCTGGGCTGAAGGTGCCAGCCTGCCCCACCTGTGGAATTTTCTCTTTCCTTCTACTGCTTCGGCAATTGGGCCGAGCGCTTGCGTAAAAATAACTTCCTGCACTCGAACTGTTTCCCAGGGAAGTACTCCTACTGCGGGCACTGGCGCGAGTTTGCCGCCACCTGCCCAAGACTTGGCTGCTTCAGGGTTATTGTGACCTATGGTGATTCATTCGGCGGGGTGCTGTGCACAGATGCTGTGTTCACAGTGAGTCGAACAGGCAAGGCCCTTGCACTTGTGCAGCGTACTGTCAGGTATGGACACAGATGCTAAGGGGGACCAAGAAAGTATCTTGGGGGGTCTTCCCAGGTGGCGCTAGTGGTAAAGAATCACCTGCCAATGCGAAAAAAGTATCTTGGTACAAAAAGCAAGGTGCTTGGGATGTAGGGTATGAAGGTCCCTCCAACGAAGCTAGTTTAAATAATTACAATTACTAAATAATTAGAGGCAGCTTTTCTGAGGAAGTGAACTTTAAAAGACCTGCAGTTTGAGGGACTTCCCTGGTGGTCCAGTGGTTAAGACTGCGTGCTTCCACTGCAGGGGGCTCAGGTTGGATGGAAGATGCCAAGTTAAGTGGCAAAAAAAAGTTAATAATAGTTATATGAAGTATATTAAAAAAAAAAAAAAAAGGCCTACAGTTTGATAGGATGCTTGACGTTAGGAGAAAGGAAGAGAAACGGAGAAAGCAGTGGCTGGGGAGAGTCTCCTAGACCAAGGGGCAAAGGTCCTAGAAGGCAAGTACTTCCGCTTCCCGTGTTCAGGGAGTGGAAACAGAGTCGCAACAATTTTAAAAAGCAAGCAAAGAGTGGAGGAAATTAAAGTGGAAGAGTAAGGCACCAAATCTTTCAGACCATTGTGAGCCAAGTTGAAGAATTGTAATGTAGAATAAGTAGGAAGCTATAAATGGCATTTAAGCAATGGTGACAAGATACCATTCATGTTTAAAAGACCACCCTGTGCATCAACCTCGTGGGGTGTCCTGTGAAGTATACAATATCATCATCTATGATCTAGTCCAGTCAAAAATGTTTAACTTGACTCTGTCAGTTCTTTGCATCTAACACAGTTTATGAGAAATGCAGGGGATAAAAGAGCAAACTAAATGATACCGTACAAAGTAACCAAATCCAGAAGGTGGAATATTGTGCAGAAAAACTGGTCCCATTGCTTTAAAAATTTAGAGTTGAGGGGGGAAAGCCCCTGCTCTATAAAAAAAAATGTGAGGGACATAGAGTCTGGATTGAATCCTGATTTGAACAGACTACCTATGAGATTTCTTTTCAGGACAACTGAAGAAATGTGAATATAGATGGACTGAATATGAGCTGGAAACACAGTGCCATGGAAAGGTGGAGTTCATTACCTGAAAAGGGAAGGTCACAAAACAATACGTATGTTACAATATCTCATTTTGATTACAAAATGCACATATGTATATTTATGTAGTATGAAAAAAGATCTAGAAGGATTTTATGTAAGTTGTTAGTGTTGCCAAAACTTGGCCATCTCTTCACAGAGACAGGGAGACAGAGTTTTGGGTGAAGTAGAAAGAGTAGCTTTTATTGCTTTGCCAGGCAAAGGGAGCCACAGTGGGTTTCTGCCATCAAGACTGTGTGACCTACTGTAGAGGGGGTAGTGAGGAGTTTTATAGTGGCCAGGGAGCAGGGTGTGATCAACTCATGGACAGTTCTTGGACTAGCTGACATCAAGGTCAGATTTCAAGCATCATCAGTTCAGTCTAGAGCCCATGTTCTTGTGGTCAGCAGTTTTCATCTGGAGGGGGTCTGCTTCCTGTTACAAAATTTAGGAATATGTGTCAGGTCTTTATCTATATCTTTCAGGAAACTGTGAGTTCAGTGATTCTGCCATGTGGCTAAATTATAGTCTAAATTGTTACCAGTTCCCCAGCCGAATAGCTATTCTTTGTTTCTACATCTTCACATTTCCCAATCATTAACTCTTGAGTCAGCCTTTTACTTCAAAAGAAAAGGATGCCGGGGCTTGTACACAATTTCATTAGCAGCTGTACTCTTTGGAAGTGAAAATGTTTACATATTTTTGTTTATTTTCTATTTTCTTTACTTTTGCTATCTTTTTGTGTACTATTTTTAAATTCATTGATTTATCTGACTGTGCTGCGTCTTAGTTTTGGGATCTTTATTTGTGGCATGCATAGGTTTAGTTGTGACATGTGGGATCTAGTTCCCTCACCAGGGATCAAACCCAGGCGTGATGCACTGGAAGCACAGAGCTCCAGTCACTGTTCAGTTCAGTTCAGTTCAGTCGCTCAGTCGTGTCCAGCTGTTTGCAACCCCATGAACCACAGCACGCCAGGCCTCCCTGTCC
>SJYX01016161.1:7864-35288 GCA_006410675.1 Oreotragus oreotragus
CTCTAGTCCCCCTTCCATCCTCTTCCTTCCCATTGCCTTACTAGCTTCTCTCTGGGTCTCCCCACTTCATCACTCCCTTCTTTTCCTGGGACCTGCTGCCTGCCTGCTCCATGATCCTCCCTGGCTCTTGACCCGTCTCTCCCTCATCATCCCCTGCTGCCCCCCTGCCGCCTGTCTCTTTTACACCAGGATTCCATGGACCTGACTGCGCCCCTCCTGTGTGAGGAGTGAGCCCCCATAGGCACCTTCAGACACACCCCCCATCTGCGGCCCTCTCTCCCCCTGACTTTGCCTCTTTCTGTGGGCCCCTCAGTTGCCTTTTCTTTCCTCTGCCTGCTTGTCTGTTTGTCTTCCTCTTCTTGCATTTCCCCTGGATCCTTCTTGATCTCCCTGAGCCTTCTGTCTCATGCCAGGGCCTTGGACTATCCTGCGGGGTGGTGGCTGGAGTCCTGAGTACTGGAAGGAATTGAGAGTCACAGGCTGGGCACACAGAGCTAACCAGCTCCTGGAAGAAAGGCTCCTGGAATTCAAGAAACCCCTTTCTGGGCATTTCCCCACCCAGAGGCCTCCCACAGCCTCTGTGGGGGTCCCTGTCCTTTGGGGGTCCTCAGAGCAGTCCTCCATTCAGTGTGTTCAGGCTCCTGAGAACCAGGCTCTGGGCGGCTCTGGGGAAGACTAGGATGAATAAGACTCAGGCTTTGCCCCTGTGGGGCTCCCAGGCTGGAAAAAAGGGCGCAGGCATTCTCAGAAAATGTTTATTGAGTACGTACTACATCTCAGGCACTGTGTTCGCTCAGCTGTTTAGCTGGGCAATCATAGCAAGTCTTTTGTCCTGCGTCCATTTCCTCATTGGTAAAGTAGGCTTGTTGTACATGAGGCCGAGTGTATGTAAGTCCAGGACAAGGCTTCCCAAGGGGTGTGCGGGTGGGGAGAGGAGGTGTGGTTCTCAATCCAAATTGGTAAGAACTAGAACCTTCCAGGGCAGGACCCCAGATCCCACCACAGACCCTGAGCCCAGGCCCCACTGGTCGCTAGGCAACCCTGGTGGTGAATGACGCGTGTCTGCTGTCACCATGGGGGGTTGTTTGTTCCAGGGGGCTGAGTCAGCGCCAGGCAGCCTGGGGGGTGGGAGGCGAGACACCCGCCGCCTGCTGGTGGTGCCAGCTCTGGGGCAGACAGACGGCACCCTTCCGCTCCCTGCTGGACCCCACTGCTGTGCCTAACAGGCAGGCGGCTGCCCAGAGTTGGGGGAGAATTGGGGGAGCTGCTCCAGATGGCCCCAGCTCCCTCCAGGAAGCCCATGTTCTCTCGCTTCGAGCCTTATGGGGTCTGGGATGCTTGGGGGTGGTGGGCTCGCTGCTTCATCCTGGCGCTGGTGCTGAGGGCAGGGGACCCCAGAAGGCTCCTCTGCCAGCCTTCCTCCCAAGCCAGCTCCCCTCACGTCCATCTCATCATCCTCTGAAACACCTGCTCCCTCAAGAGTTCCCATCCCAGTGAAGACAGTGCCCACCACCAGATGCCCCAACACCCAAAGTCTCCTTGGGCCCCTCTGCCTCTGCTTCACTGCCATTCAAGCCCTCCGGAGTCTGGCTTCTAAATAGCTCTGGAGCCCATCCACACCTCTGCATCCTCACTGCCCTCTCTTCACTCAGATCGCCATGCCTCTCCTACCCACCCATAGCACCCAGCCTGCACCCCAAACATCCAAAAGTCCCCTGACTGTTCTGGCTTGAGTGTAGTAAAGTGTTTACAATTTTAACTCGAATCCAAGTGGTTTAGAATCCTGGCTTGCCACTAACTAGCTATGTGGCCTTGGACAAGTCATTTAATCTGTCTCAGTTTCCTCATCTGCAAAATGAAAGTGATAATACAGCTCCTACATCATCAAGCTGTTGCAAGCATTAAACATAAAGCCTGTTGGCATAAAGGAAGCATCGTGTATGTCTTGGCAGGGACTGTTAGCCAGTATGTACTTTCTGCTTGTTCAGCCCTAGAACATCACCCTGACGGCCCTCGCTCTGCTGCTTTCTACCCCTCAATGGCTCCCTTGTACGTTTGTGTTCAAGTCCAAATATCTGGTCCCGCCTTACAAGGCCCCCACGTCTGGCGCTGCTGACCACTCCAGTCCATCGTTCACCATTCCCACTCACCTTATACCTTATACTTTCACTCTAGCCCCATAGAACCTACAGCTTCCTGAATGTTCCTTGTTCTTCCAACCTTCTGCCACTGTACCTGCAGTTCCCACTGCCCTTCCCCCCATTTGTTCACCAGACAAACACCTGCTCCGAGTCCTGCCTGAACTCCCCACCCCACCCCACGCTGGATCAGGCACCCACCCCAGGTTCTGTGCAGCCCCGATCACCCTGGAATGCGGTTCACAGTTGTCCTAAGCCTGGGGTTCCTCCCAGACAGGGGCTGTGTCCCAGGCTTCTGGGGCCCAGTGTTCACCACAGGGCCTGCAGACAAGACACTATCTCTTAGGATGTTTTGGATGGAGGTGTAGTAGACATGTTCTGAAATGCGCATCAGCACACTAGAATTCCATCCCAAACTGTTGTGTGGCCTTGGGCCAGGCCCCACCCCTCTTTGGGGCTCAGTTTCTCTACCTTTGCAGCAAGCTTCATCTGGGTCTATCCCCATGTGTGAATCTCACACCAGAGACGAATGGGTGGGAGGGCCAGAAGTTGTTGCCCCAACCCTGACGGGCACACGACCCCTCCCCCAGATCATAGCCTTTGACGAGCTGCGGACTGACTTCAAGAACCCCATCGACCAGGGCAACCCAGCGCGGGCAGTAAGTGATACATGTGCTGTGCCGAGGTGTGTCCGTCCGTCTGTCTTTCCATCTGTCGCGGGTGGAGGGCGGCGGGGAGACGGGAAGACGGGGGTGTGTTGGGGGGGCGGTGGCCGTGCCCCTTCCTCTTGTCTGTCCCCGCCCCCAGCAAACACCTGGCGCGGGCTCAGGGCTTGGGTTCCTCCTGGCGGGGCAGCAGTTGCCGGGATCAGGGCCGTTGCCGGGATCAGGGCCGTTGCCGTGGAGACGCGGGTGAAGATCCCTCCATGGTGACGGTCGCTATGGGGACCGCGCGGCTGCTTTCCTGCCGCGCCGCCGAAAACGCCACAGAGCCTTTCTGGCGCCCCCTGGTGGCCACGTGCAGGGAGTGGGGAGCGTGGGAGTGCGGCGGGGCGCATCCAGTGCCCGCTCCTTCACGTTCACCATTGCTGTCTTTTCCTCCCCGACAGCGCGAGCGTTTAAAAAATATCGAACGCATTTGCTGCCTACTGAGGAAGGTCAGTGTCAGGGTAGGGGCGGAAGGCTCCTAGTCCAGCGCAGCCCCACTGTGACCCAGAGCTAGGCTTTCCTCCTCTGCAGCCCGTTTGATCCGCTCGGCCACGTGGGAGGGAGTGGGAGGCTAGAAGCCCTTTGAATCACAGAGGTCATGGTGGGTGGGCACCTCCCAAGGACCCCTGAAGCTTGGATCTGTCCTAGCACCTGGCCGCTGACCTCTCACCCTCACTCCCCAGCTGGTGGTCCCAGAATACTCCATCCACGGCCTCTTCTGTCTGATGTTTCTGTGTGCAGCTGAGTGGGTGACCCTGGGCCTCAACATCCCCCTCCTCTTCTACCACCTCTGGAGGTGAGGGCAGCCGCCGCCTTTGGGAGGGTGAGATGGGGGAGCCGACAGGATGTGGGTGGGAGCCTTGAGGGCGGGCACTCGGACCCCTCCCTCCCCCCAGGTACTTCCACCGCCCTGCAGATGGCTCTGAGGTCATGTATGACGCCGTCTCCATCATGAATGCCGACATCCTCAACTACTGCCAGAAGGAGTCCTGGTGCAAACTCGCCTTCTACCTGCTCTCCTTCTTCTATTACCTGTACAGGTGAGGCCCTGCCCGCTGCAGTCAGAAGTCAGGGAAGGGATGTGCTAGGCAGCATCCCTTCAGTCCCAGTGATGGTTGGGCCCCAAGTTCCTGCCCTTTGCCCTTGATAACTGGGGCGCAACAGGGTGGGTGGCCGGTAGCCAGGTGGGCTTGTGACTTGGCTCACTGCCATGTCTTCCCACAGTATGGTTTATACGTTGGTGAGTTTCTAAGGGGGAAGCCGGCCAGGGAGCGAGCTCAGAACGGACCGGACGCCTGTGCACCCCCAGCCCTGCCCCTGGGCCGCAGAGGCCTCAGCCCTGGGGAGGGAGGGGGCACTGGTGCCCCCAGCCTCCTCTCCACCCCCCAAACTGCTGCTGCGGGGACTTCCCGCCTTCAGAGCCCCCTCCCCTTGGACTAGGGCTGGGCAGAGCTCTCAACAGGGGCAGGAGCTCCTCTGCCAGCCTGTGGGCATGGCAGTCAGTCCTGGAAGGGGTGGGACCTCCGGCCTTGTCTGCTTCAGGGGGAATTTAGGCCCTGCCAAGGGGCAGGGCTTGACCCTGGAAGCTCTGGGCCGCCCCCTCCAGCCCTCACCTTGAGGCTCCCCCTGCAGGTGGGGGGTCCCCACACCAGGAATGAGCAGGCTCAGCAGGGGGCAGCCCCACCCCTAGTCTGCCCGCTCCCCTCCCCCAGGCTCTCTCTCCAGGCCCCTTCCTGTCCCCACTTGCCCCAACCCCAGCCTACCCAGTCTCTTGGACCTATTTTCTATGTTGCCTGGAGGAGTACGGCACCCCCTCCCCGGCCATTTGTGACAAAATATGAATAAACTACTGCAAACACATGGGCCCCGGTTCTGCTCCTAAAAGGCTTAAAGAGGAGATGGGGGGAGAGAGGGGAAGCACCCCACTAGCCTGCAGGCCCCTCTAGGACCTCCTCCGATGGATTAGAGGCCCTCGAGATCGTAGCAGCTGCCTGCTTCCACTTCACTTTCCCAGCCACATATAAACAACTATTTCTGTTGAAACACTTCCATCTGTCTTCCAAGGGAGTATCAAGGCCATCGACTCCAGGAAGACCTCCCTGGAACCCCTCCTTGGAAAAAAGTGGCAGTCCCGGTCCCCTGGCCAATGCAAAGCCTGAGAAGTGTTAGCAAATCACCCCCGCAAGTCCCAGAAACAAGGGTCAAACAGAATCAAGGAAATCAAATCTTCAATGTATGGAAAAATCAGTGCCAGCGGGGGTGGGGGTCACCGGACCAGGTGAAAAGTCAGCCAGTATATGATAAGAGGCTGAAAAGCTGCAGCTCCCAGTGTCAGGTAGAGCTGGAGACGTTGTCGGGGGGATGGGCCCCCCATGCTGTCAGGTCCCAGGGCTGCTGTTCGCAAAGAGCGCACCTGGAAGAAAGGAGAGAGCTAAAGCTGGGCCGGGAGGAGGCCTGTCTGCAGCTCCGACCCCAGGCAAAGAGGGGCCAGCCTTGGACTCACAATGAAGTACATGAGCGCGGATGAAGTCCAGGCCAGCGCCACGTAGTAGCCATCGCTGCCGAAGAGCAGGCCCGTGAGGACACTGAGGATCATCCTACAGTGGGCGGGGGCAGCAGGCAGGAAGAAAAGACCGGAGACCCCGAGGGTCCAGTCCGGAGACTGCCCCAGAGCCCAGCCTAGACCCAAGCTACCACCACGGGGGCCCTTTACCCCCAATCTGCACCCCACCTCCTGCCAGGGACCTAGACTCAGAATGAATTGGGAAGGCCAGGACTCGGTCCTCGGACCTGGATCCAAGACCCCCTTCCCCACCCCAGCTCACCCTTCTCCCCTGAGCTCCCGGGTGACTCTAGCACATTCCTGAGCAACACTAGCGGCTCCTGAGGAGGCTGCTGAAAACAGCACTCTGAAACACTAAACAACTCTTTCTGTCGAAACACTTCCATCTGTCTTCCAAGGGAGTATCAAGGCCACCGACTCCAGGAAGACCTCCCTGGAACCCCTCCAGGACTGCCACTGAAAACACTTCCTCTAATAGGGAAGAGCTGGATGGGCAGAGGGGGTCTAGAGTCACAGTTTGAGGCTACCAGTGGGCAGGCCAGGAACCCCGGGAAGCAGGCAGCCTCCCACTTGGCCCACAGGTGCTCACCCCACATATTTGTAGCCGCTGTAGGCCAGCAGGTGGAAGGTACTCAGGTCGCTGCGCACGGTGGCCAGGTAGATGCCCAGGAGCAGGGCCAGCACTTCCATCACAACCCACACCAGCGCTGTACTTGCACACAGGCCCAGCACCTCCGGGGAGAACCTGTGGCCATGTGGGGGTGGGGTGAAGGGCGTCCCGAACCAGCCGTCCTAAGGCAGGGGTGAGACTAAGGGCAGGGACGGACTTAGGAGTTGGCACAGATCCCCCAGGGAGGTGGGGAACGGAGTCAGGAGTGGGGAAATGATGGGAATCGGGATGGGTTGGCACTGACCTTTTCTGAATGCCCAGTGCCATCCCAGCCAGCAGCACGTAGGTGATGAAGGCCATTGCTGCCAAGAGCCAGAGAGATGCCATCAGCCTGGTTTCCTCAACCAGAGCCCCCATACCCCATCCCCAGGGATTCAGAGTCACTGACACCCCCATACTTCCCTCCCTGAATATCCCCACATGCTTCACCTCTACCCTCAGACCCCCAGTGCCCTGCATGGGAGGCCTTTTCCTGCTGAGCCCTCCTGTTGTGTAAGTGTCCTTTTCTCAGGACCACCAAGCCCTCTCCTATACTAGGAAACTCACCAAAGCTTCCTGCTGTGTCTCAGAAACTACCTTGCGTGCCAAAGCCACCTCTGCTATTTTCACAAAAGCTCAGATGGCAGCTGCCTTTTCACAGCAACTTAAACTCATCAGTCCTGTCTTCTGCCCCCTGATAGCCCTAAAACTGATGTACCCACAAGGGGGCATAGTGTCTGGAGTCAGGAAACTAGCTCTACCACCTGTGAGCTGTGTGTCCTCAAAGATGCTCAAACCTCTCCGAGCCTTGGCTCCAGTGTGTAAAACAGGAATGGCAGTGACTCGGAGGGAAATGGAATGGAGGGAAGAGGAACCGTGGATCTCCCAGGGCACCTGGGCTGTCTGGCTGCCCTTCTGGGAGCCGGCCCGGGCATACTCCCCTCCTCCAGCATGTCCACCAAGGGCCGTGCCCTGTGCAGGGCCTGCGACAGAGGAGTCAGACGCGGAGTCTGCCGAACACAGCGCGGTGTGGACGGCCTGACCCATGCCATGCGGACAGGTGGTTGTGGGAACCCAGTGGGAGTGCCCACGTCCTCAGGAGGGGATGCTAGGGCAGGCCTTGGAGAACAAGTAGTACAGTGATAACAGCTTATATTTACTGTGTGCTTCCCGTGTGCCAAGTGTTGGCTGAGCACACACATCTCACTGAATGTTCAGCACAGCTCTCTGTGGTAGTTTCAGTCCAGCTTCTTCAGAAGCATGAAAGGAGCCCCCTGAGGTCCCATAGCTGGAAGTTGCTGAGCCTGGTCTACACCTCAGGCTCCAGGCTGGGCAGGGACATGGTCCAGGTCAGGTGGCAGGGAGGTCGCAAAGGGCAGTATCCTGGGAGCACACCTTGGAAGCAGCTGGTCACCCCATTCTGTCTACCTGGCGTCTAGGGACACCACAAAAGCCACACAAAAGATCACCAAGAGCAGATGCTGAACCAACACATGAGCTTGTCTCTCCTCATTGGTGCCTCAAGGCACAAGTCCCCCCCCCCCACCGCCCCCACATCCCCCAGCCCAGGTCAAAGACTCACTGGGGATATAGAGATCGGGGGCGTTGAGGTCTTGCCGTGGGGGCAGAGGCACATCACGACTGTACTGCACTTCCCAGTTNCACAAGTCCCCCCCCCACACCGCCCCCACATCCCCCAGCCCAGGTCAAAGACTCACTGGGGATATAGAGATCGGGGGCGTTGAGGTCTTGCCGTGGGGGCAGAGGCACATCACGACTGTACTGCACTTCCCAGTTCTGGAGGTGGCAGCAGCGGCCAGGTGAGGAGGAGCAGACAAGAGAGCAAAGGAGGGGGCTGAGATCTGGGGGCCAGGCTCTGGGGCAGGAGGCGGGAGGGAGAGGGGCCCACAAGCTCCTCTGCTAGGCAGCTCACCTGGTGTGTGTAGGGGAAGACCAGCAGCCCTAGCTTCTTAGCCACATAGGCTGTGTCCACAGCAAAAAAATACTTCAGTTTGTTCACAGACACAAAACGGTGCAGCTAGGAGGGGAGAGAGGAGGCTGTGGACGAGCTGCACCCAGAACCTCAGGGTGCTGCTCTGTCTGCTCCTTCCCTGAAGGCCGCTGTGTGGATTAGGTGGGATCCCGTGATGCCCCAGCCCTGGCCAGAAATCCTGCCACCCTTGCCCTGGGGGTGGGCCACACCTCCTTGTTCATCATGTCCTTCCCATGGGATGCGATGGAGCTGCCATAGGCCATAGCCATGTTGGCCATTGGGTCCCCAAGCAAATGGTTGACATTGAAGGCCACGTCGGCTCCTGGGGCTGGGTAGCCCCCCGGCTGGCTGGAGTAACCACCGCTTGTGTCATCGAAGAGGGGAGGGGGATCCGGAGCTGCCCGGGCCCTGTGCTTGGAGCCTGTGGGTTTGCAGGTGACAGGAATACCAAGCATAAGCCCAAACCACCGCCCCTTCCCCAGGCTGGACAGTCCTGTATGGGTCTTGGGAACACCAAGCAATCAGTGAGGGACGCTAGCTGGATGAGGAATAACTAATCCAAAAAGAACTGTAAGGAGGGATTCTTTCCGGAGGTGCTAAATGTGGGTAAAGAAAGAACTGAGGCAGCCCCTAGAAGTGGTTGCCCGCCTGAAGGTTCCTGGGGGCCTCCTCAAGGGAACTGATCTCTGAACTGAATCTTGGAGGCTGAATTTGCTAGGTGAAGACAA
This sequence comes from Oreotragus oreotragus, assembly GCA_006410675.1. Classification (NCBI taxonomy): domain Eukaryota; kingdom Metazoa; phylum Chordata; class Mammalia; order Artiodactyla; family Bovidae; genus Oreotragus; species Oreotragus oreotragus. The sequence goes on from SJYX01016161.1 coordinate 16,643, forward strand.
CTGGGAGGACATCCCCGCCTTGAACAAGGGTGGAAAAGGCGACGGCTGGGTAACGCGGAGGCCCTAGGCACTGGTGAGGAATCCTACCAGGGTCATGGCTGGGAAGGGAAGTTTGGGAGGCAGACCCCATTCATGCCTGAGTCGGGCACGGGAGGTCCCAACAGTGCTATCACCGCCCGATCTGATTTCGGGTTTGGGCAGAAAGGGCNGGTGCTGGGGGTGGGGGCGGGGGAGGGGAGGAGGCTCAGCTAACGGGTTGGGGAGTCCGGGTAGGAGGCGGGAGGACCCCCAGAGACGTCCTGCGCCGTCTGGGGCTCTTGGCGGTGGGGTGAGGTTGTTCCCAGAGATTGACGGAGATCCGACTGGGGACACAGCGACCTCATCACACCCGTGAACAGCCTCCTGTCCTGTGGGTGGAAACACGCTCTGACCCAGGCCCTCTCATCACACACGTGTGTGCCCTCTCTCTCAGACCCTGTCCCTCCGCCCCAGATCGGCCTCCGCTCTGACACGCTGACCACTTTAGGTGTCCCTGCGAAAGGGAGGTGGCATCTACGGGCCCTAAGACGCAAAGTCCCTCAGGGTCGCGTGCAGCCCCGGGGTGTGGGAACCACCTGGATCACCCAGGCGCCGGCATCCTCTGGCCTCATTTCTCTACAGGGCTCCTGCCGCTACCTCTGCCCTCAAGCCTCCTGGCTCCAACTGGACTGGGGGTGGGGGCTGGGGGGAAGGAGGAGGGGCAGGGGGCTGCCCTCCCTTCACCTCTGCTCAGCCTGGGGCCCTGGGAACCTGGGCTTAGAGGGGGTGGAGGCGGCCCCTAAACAGGAAATGCTTCGCTTGGGCTCCTGCTGCAGGAGGGCTGGGTGCGTGGGGGAGGGGGCNGGACTGGGGGTGGGGGCTGGGGGGAAGGAGGAGGGGCAGGGGGCTGCCCTCCCTTCACCTCTGCTCAGCCTGGGGCCCTGGGAACCTGGGCTTAGAGGGGGTGGAGGCGGCCCCTAAACAGGAAATGCTTCGCTTGGGCTCCTGCTGCAGGAGGGCTGGGTGCGTGGGGGAGGGGGCCGGGCAGGGTGAGCATGGCTGGCTGGGACCGACTGGGAGAGGCCATGTATGGGCACGGGGCACACAATGATGCACACATGTGTGTGACACAGGCATCACATGTGTGGCGCCCTCCCTCCCCCGAGGGCCTGCTCTGTAGGCCTGGCCGGGGTCCTCTTCCCGCCCCTCCTGGAAGCCTCTAGAGGCTTGTGTGCTGAGCACCATCATTCAGGATGGTCCCCCCGGGAGCTGTTTGCCAGATTAACCCCTGCACACCCACTGCGCTCCTAGCAGGAATTTGAGCCAGGGCTGGAGACACCGAGAAGTTCTGCCCCTCCGTCTGCCCCTCCGTGTGCTGACCCCGGACCGGCTCGGCTTCCCACTTTGTCCCTGACCTGCTGTGTGATGGCAGGAAGTGGCTGACCTTCTCTGGGTCCTCATTTTCATTACCTACAAAAGGAGGGGAACTGTGCCAGGGCCCTTCAGTTCAGCAGGGCTATTGTATCACTGCACTCAGTGTGCGCAAATGTGCTTTGTCAGCTGCAAAGCACGAGACAAATGTTCCTTAGTCTTCTGAGCAAATCTGGGTTGGGGGGAGGTGGAACCAGGGCAGCCTTGCTAACCTTCTTGCAGTGGCAGGACTGGCCCTGCAGACGCGGCCCGTCGCTTGGAGAGCCAAGGCTTCAGAAGGGCTTGCCTGATTCCAGGAAAGTGGTTCTTTCAAGGTTTCCATCTGTGAAGTATAGAGATGTATCCCCTTTCTCAGGGGAGGAGAGTCAATATGGGGCCGTTCATCCTTCCATTGGCTCAGGCCCAAAGCCCTGAGATCATCCTTGACTCCTCTTTCTCCCACACCCCACGTCCAATCTCTCAACAATCCTGTTGGCTTCAAAATAGATCCAGAATCTGATTGCTTCTCATCACTTTCTCTGCCACCTATGTCTGGCCCAAGCCGCTTCACTTGTCCATCTAGATTCTTGCACAGCCTCTCCTCTGGTCCCTCTCTTGCCTTCTCCCTCCTGTCAGAGAGATCTTTTTAAAACCCAAGTCAGATCCAATCACTCTCCTGCTCAGAACTGTCGCGGCCCCCATCTCACTCAGAAAGAAGGCCAAAGTCCTCACCAAATACGGCCCCCAGGCCCTTGTGTTCTCCCTGCAAACTCCCACTCTCACCCATCTTCCTTCCCCTCACTCCTGCTGCGCCAGCCACTCTGGCCTGTGGCTGTTCCTTAAGCTCACCAGGCCACGTGTCTACCTCAGGGCCTTTGCATTGGCTGTTTTTCTGCCTAGAACACTCTTCCTGCAAGAGATGAAGTCTCTGCTTCTTTACTTTCTTCAGGTCGCAGCTCAAGTATCAGCATCCCACATTCCCCTGGCCCCACCATACCTTGGTCTTGTTCCATTTTTCTCCGTTGCACTTACCATTATTTGACATAGTATAGGTTTGCTTTTTGGCCTGGTGGCTCAGATGGTAAAGAATCTGCCTGCAGTACAGGCAACCTGGCTTTGATCCCTGGGTCAGGAAGATCCCCTGGAGAAGGGAATGGCTACCCACTCCAATATTCTTGCCTGGGAAATCCCACAGACAGAGGAATCTGGCGGGCTACAGTCCATAAGGTCACGAAGAGTTGGACACAGCTGAGCGACTAATAGTTTCACTTTTTTCACTTTCTGAATTCCCCAGTAGCTGGGGTTTTTCGGCCTCGGCGTGACTGAGACTCAGGGCTGGGTAGTGATACCTTGTGGAGACTGTTCTGTGCATTGTAAGGTGTTTAGCAGCATCCTTGGCTTCTCTCGATGCCAGTAGCATTTCTCCAGGTGAGGACTCCAGTCATCACCAAACGTCATGTCCCCTGGGAGCAGCATTGCCCCAGGTAGAGAATCCTGCTCAGGAGACCGGAGGCTCCATTCCTGTAGGGTCATTGTCTTGTTTTACTGTATTTCCCAAGCCAGGAAAGCTCCTGGCCCACAGATGCCGCTCAGTGGGGTTTGCTGAATGAACGAATGAATGGAAGGGGAATTCCCTGGTAGTCCAGTGGTTAGGACTCCATGCTTTCAGTGTTGTGGGCCTAGGTTTGATCCCTAGTCAGGGAACTAAGATCCCACATGCTTCCTGCAGCCAAATAAACCATAGACGTTTAAAAAAAAGAAGGAAGGAAGGAATGTGGGGATGAGACTCAGCCAAGTGAAGAACCTGGCTCAGGGCAACACAGTGGGGATGGTGGAATTCTACCTGTAGCCAAAGCCCACCTGCTTCCCACATTCACCAGCCTCCCCCAGAAGTCATCCATCCTAGACCTGAGAGATTCCAGGAAATCAACAAGTTGTTTGTTTGTTTGTTTTGCATGGGAGGCCCAGGGAGTCCTAGAGCCAGTGGGTGGCAGGGCTGGGACTAGAACCAAGGCATTAGACCCTTCTTGTAGTTCCCTTTTTGCTGCAGCACCCTGAAGAGTCATTGGAGTGGTCTGAGAGATGGGTGTGACGTCAAGAAGTAAGGAAGGAAAGCAGGCATGATGGGAAGAAGGCAGAGCCGAAACAAAGTTACTGAGCTGGGAGAGTGCCCAATGGGTTTGGAGAATATGAAGGACGCTGCTGGGTCTGGAGAGGGGTTAGGAGGAGAGGGACAACGGAGAGTGGAGAGAATAAGAGGGTAGAGGCCTGGCCTGAGAGGTGGTGGAGCTGCTCCTGGAAGGCTGGTCTCCGTCATAGGGGTACAGGGCAGAGGCGGGATGATGAGAAATCCCTGTGGCTGGTGTGCAGTGGATGGAGGGGGGCCGGAGGCCAGGGACCAGTTAGGAGGTTGTTGCAATAGCCTGGGAGTGGGGAGGGAGCTGGCTGGAGAGCCAGGCAGCAGGCGGGGCAGGCTGGGGGAGGCAGCCTCTGGAGGCTCCTCAGGGGCGGGCCGGAGCCTGGTCCAAGGGTGTGGCGGGCCCAGTCATGATTCAGGCAATGGCCAGTGCCGGGGCGTCTGAGGGGAGGCTGCAGGCCGTCTGGCGAGTGCGTGGGTCAGATCCGAGGTCAGGACTATAGCCTCAGTGGGGGTGAGGCACTGGGGAGCAGGCAAGCGACCCAGAAGGAGAAGGGTCAAGGGCCAAATTCCAGATGGCCCAAAAAGGGTTTGATAGGTAGAGCATGAGCCTTGGAGAGGCACCAGGGCGCCCAGTTTGGGTGGGCATCTTGCACTCATCTGTGCCTCTGGCCAGGTGAGGAGAGGTAAGGTGGAAGCCACTCACGAATTTCCCACCCTAATCCAGACGGGATGTGGTGGGCAAGCATCGTGGATCTGGGTGAGGGGTGGAGAGGGGCTTGTGGTCTTCTGGCTAGTCCTGTTCAGCCTGACTCATCTTGGTTCACCAAGAGCCCTGAGAAGATGCTGTTGTGATGAATGCTTCAGAGGATGGGTAGGTGGGGATATGGATGGATAGATGGAAACGTGGTTTAGACAAGAGAATGGATCGATGGATGGATGGGTGGACAGATGGATAGATAGAAGGACTGAGGAATGAGCGAGTGGATGGATAGATAGATGGCTAAGTAGGAGGGTGTGTGAATGAGAAAACATTTAGATGCCTGGCTGGGTATAGGTAGTGTCAGAATCGCTCTCTTATGATTAGCTGCTGCCATGATGGGTGGCACAGTCAGAATGTGACTCTGGGGGTCGCGAGGAGTGTGGCCCAGGAGGATGAGATGGTTGGGGCCACCCCCGGCACGGAGCATGGCTGTTACCGCCCCGTTGCCACCCAGCCGGTTTTCTCTGTTGGGGCCTGAGGCCAGTGTGTCTCCCTGGCTGGCGTGTGGGGACAGCTCAGGACACCAGGCGTGGCTCAGGCTGGGAGTCAGGAGGCTGGGCTTCCCTGCTCTCACCGTGGCCTTTATGGGGAGAGCTCACCTCAGGAGGGATGCAGGGACAGAAGCCCACATCCCCAGGAGGAGCACTGGCTTCCCGCTCCGGGGACAAGCCAGGTGGTGGTTTTGGAGGCGGGGCCCGTGGGGGTGGGGCCGAAGGCAGCTTGCAGAGGGGGCTGGCCCAAAGAGGGCCCAGTGGAACAGCCAGGATGGGGGGGCTGAGTGTGATTGGGGGCGCCCCCTGGGCAGGCGTCCTGGAGAGCCTTGGCACGATGGGCCGCTGAGCCAGCACATTGCTTTGTGCACGAATCACCTCCTTTCCTCCTTCCTCTTTTGTCCCCCTCCCCTACCCCCTCCATGTCTAAATTCTTCCCAAACCACCCTAGCCTTCAGGCTTCTGGAGGAAGGGCCAAGGGGTGGGCGGGAGGCGCCTGGTCCTGGGTGGGAGAGGTCCCAGGGCAGGAGTGGGAGGGAGTGGGGTTGACGGCAGGCCCCTCCCCTGCCCCATGTGCTGGTGCCACACCCTGCGTGCTTCTGGATAGGAGAGCCCCACAGGAAGGGGGGTGTTGCCGGACCAGACAGGGTGGGAGAGAGAGAGGCTTGGAGAAGGTGGGGCCCGGGAAGAAGGGGTGTCATCCAGGCCTGGCCCCTGGGGGGTAAAGGATTCTGACAGCTGGAGGGGGCTGAGGCCGGGTGGAGGTGGCTTTGCCATAGAGACAGTGAGTGTGCTTATGGGTGTCACCTTGGTGTTTATGCACGACTGTGTGTGTGCATGTATGCATGCGTGCACTCTCATGAGCCTGGCACTGCTGTGGGTATGCACAGCTGGGTGACACGTGTCCCCGAGGGCCTGCACCTGTGCCCACAGCTGAGGACAGAGCATGTGGCAGCCCTGGGATGGCCCAACCTGGGCCCAGCTGGAGCCCCATTCCTTCTCCTGGCCGAGACCGGACCTGAACATCTGGCCACATCTGGCTGGGGGGCCGCGAGTCCTGGAGCCCCCATGAGAGATAGAGGAGCCCAGTCATGCTCCCCCGCCCCAGAGAGAGACCAAGCTCATAGCAGGTCACACAGGGGGAGGTCTGTACCCCAGGCAGGGAAGGGGGGGCGGTCCTGGGACCACCAGAGGACTGCTCTGTTCCTCTCTGGGGCCCTTTGGCTAGGGGGCTCCACTGAGCAGCCCTGGCCTGGTCCTGCAGTGTGCTCAAGGGACATCCTGGCTGGCCTTTCTCGGGCCACAGCTGCCTCGTCTGTGGCGGGGTGCCTGCGGCGGTGAGCTCTCTGGTCCCTGTGGTATCTGCAAAAGGCCAGCCCCCAGGTGGCCTGCTCTGCCTGGTTTGGTGAGGACTTGCCTGGCCTCAGTGCCGCAAGTCCCCTGTCCCTGGAGCCTCCTCCTTGCCCCTGCAAACGAGGGAGGTGGTTGGTTGGTCCTCCTGTCTCCAGGGACGTTTCTGCATCCACCGTCTTCCTGCCCGATCGAGTCCCCAGGGACATCCATGTCCCACTTCCCTCCCTCTGACTGTAGGGTGTCTTCCTCTCTTCCCCTCTCTCTCGCCTCTCTGTCGGGGTCTCTAGCTCCCCTGCCTGTCTCTGGGGTCCCTCTGTCTCCTCTCCTGTCCCCAGGATGGTCCCCTTGTTGGCCTCTGGGGTCTGTCTCTGTTTTCGGCCCTCCTCGGTGTCTCCCCTCTAGAGTCTCCCCTGTCTTGTCCCAGGGTCTCTGGCTCACCGCCTTCCCTGGGTGGTCTAAGCCTTCCCCCTCTCCACTGGCTCAAAGCCCCAGGGTTGGCTGGGGTGGGAGCCAGGTCTGGGGGCTGTGACCAGGCCAGGAAGGGGAACCCAAGCAGACACGATATTTATGTTAGGACTTCAAAGTGGAGCAGAGCCCAAGGCGGGGGTTGGTGAGGGCTGGCAAGGGGCAGAGGGGTGGGAGAGAGGCAAGCAGGAGCCAGGCTGAGGTCAGCTCAGCCCCCGCCCTGGTGAGGGTCTCCTTGGCGACACACACCTCCCCCGTGGGACACTGAGACCCAGAGTGGGCTATTTTGGTGCCGAGTTCCAAGAAAGGCACTTCCTGCACCCGCGGCCTGTCCCCAACCCCATCCTCTCTTCCTGTCACCCTGCAGGGGGAGCTGGGTCCTTGCCTGGGAGGCCGGGGGCTTCGAGGGGGAGCAGGAGCTGAGGACTCCAGCAGGAAAACATCCCTGGCGCTGGGACAGGCGCATCCTCAGCTCTCTCTGGCAGAGGCCTTGCCTGGCAGGGCAGCAAGGGTCTGTAACCCCGTGGACTCCAACTGGGCCAGGCTGGTCCAGCCACTCAAGGCCTCTGGAGGCCACGGGGCTGCCTGCCTGAGGGCCCGAGGGGCCAACATGGCCATGAAGGTCACCCTACCCCTGCCCTGCCATCCTTGGCCTAACCCCTGCTAAAGACACCCAGCTGTTGGGGCCGGGAAGGCATGGGGTCAGGGGCTCAGGCCCTGGGTGGGATGGGCGGGAGGGACTGTTTGTCTCATTCTGCAACTCAGTTCCATGTCCTAAGCCCTGTCCAGGAGCCAGACCCAGCAGACACCCCTTCAGGCCGGGGCCACCTCCCTGCCCAAAAGCCTCCCCCGTCTCAGACTAGAGGGTTGCTCTGGTCCCAAGACCCTCTGGTCCCAGGCCCACTTGGGCCTCCAAAGCCCCAGGCCCCTGGACCATTCCCCCCGGCCCCCCTTCCCCAGGCACTTCCCATGAATCATTCAGGCTGGAATCTGATGAGCTCAGGCCTCCCCGCCCAGTGCTGCCGGCCTCTGCCTCCTGCCTGGCCAGTGGGGTCGCCACACCCCCCACGAGGGTCTTCTCAGCAACTCACAGCCCCCACGGGGGTCCCCATGGGGTGGGGCGGCTGAGTGGCGGCTGGGATAGGCCCCGGCCGTGTGGGTCTGCATCTGTGTCTGCACTTGTGTGTGTGAGCGTCTACACGTCCCCGCCTGTGCAGCATAGGAAGGAGGAAGCCTGTCCGCGGCCCTGGGTATGTCCGTGGCAGCCCGGCAGGGGTGGGTGTGTGTCAAGGAGCCCCTGTGAAGCAGGTCACCACGTGTCTCCGTGTCTCTCTGTGTGTCAGGGAGTCACATTCTGAACCTGAAAGGGAGGGTGTTGAGGGAATATCTCTGAGTTCGCAGACCCAGGGACATCGGTGTCAGGGTGTGGCTCAGAGGAGGGGCCATGTGTGTCCCGCAGGGCGCGACTGGCTCAGTGTCAGGGTGTTCCTAACGCTTTAGGTGCTCTCTTCAGCGTGGCGGTGCTCAGCCGTTCCAGTAAATGACCCTGGCAGGTAAGGTGTGACACAGCCCGTGTGCAAATGAGCCAGGGTGTTTTGTGTGTTAGGTTGCGCCCATGAACGTGGTCCCCAGGCCATACAGGGTGTTCATCGCTTTGTCTTCAAGTTGAGTCAGGGCGTTGTGGATCCCAGTGACGCCTTCCTCCCCACCCCTGGCAGGGTCCTCTCTCACGCCACCCCACGGGCCTGGCTCCTGGGCCTGCCCGGAAAGAGAGCCCCGGAGGGGATGTGGCCGCTCCCGCATTCCCTTCCCAACCTCCGCTAGCAGGATCCTGTTCGCAGGGCGGTCCCAGGGCCCCTCAGCAGAGCTGCTTGCGTCCTGGCACCAGGCCCTGCACCATCCTCGAAGGGAGTGCCCTGGGTCCCTGGGTGGCCTCAGGAGAGAAGGGACCTTGGCAAAGACGGGGAACAGGGCACGCTCGCCCCCTAGTGGCAGCAATGGAGGCTGCACCGCTGCCCCGAGTCCCAAGAACCAGGATGAACGGTGTAGGCTGAGTCTTCCTGGACCAATTTTTCCGCACACACTTAGCAAGTGCCAGTTCCTGGCCAGGCATTGTTCGAGGCCCCCAAGGTTCAGCAGGGAACAAGGCTGACTTGGCTCTGGCCCTCGGGTGAGGAAGACAGACAGAAAACAAATTCAGAGCACTACTGTGAGATGCAAGTGCAACAGCTCCAAGCGAGGAAACGATGGCTGCTCCAGAGATCCAAGCGCCAGGGCCAGCCCTGTCCTGCAGCAGTGGGCGCTGGGCTCAGCGTGGCCCCGCTCAGAGCCCTGCCTTCCTCTTCCCTCAGGCGGCCATAGGTGGGCGGCAGGGGTGGGAGTCGGGGGCAGTACAGACCCAAGTGCACACTGGGCTGCCCACATCACACCTGACTCCCTCCAGCAGGGGCTGTGGGTGCTTAGCCGGTTCGGACACAATAGGTTACTGCCGAATGGATGAGTACACGAGTCCTTCTCTCTGGAAGGACTGTAGAATCTGAAGATCCACAAAACCTGGTGTCTGAGTCCTTTGCCCTGTAACGAGTCACTTTCCCTGAGCAAGCCTCAGTTTCCTCATCTGTAAAATGGGGATAGTGAGATCAATCTTAGACTGACCTATTGTTGCCTTCCCTGGAGCCCCAAGTCCTGTCCAATGACCCTTGCTCCTGCGGATTTACCTGGTCGGGACCCCTGAACCATCAGAATCTCTTCAGAAGATAAACCAGGAGATTCAGGCGGCAGGCAGGGCCTGGCAATGCTCCAGTGAGCCACTGCTGGGGGCATGCTGAATTCCCAAAGCCAGGAATTAGCACTGAGCCCTGGAGGGGAGTGGGAGGGGCTTGCAGAGGCGGGGGAGGGTCGGGGGGTGCCAGAAGCCTCCGGTGGTCATAGTTCCCATGAGACCGGCTTTACATCCGGCCCTGGGGCTCTCTGAACACCTCCTACGATCATGCCAGGACCTTCCTCTGGGACTGAACTTGAGACATCCTGTGTTTGGTTCCCAGAACCCAGCCCTCCCTTAGCCTCCCACCTCACTGCCCTTCGCTCTTAGTTATCAAACTCCAATCAGCGGACAACATTTATTGAGCGCCTGTGGAGCGCCCAGCACTGTACAAGGCACTGGGGTGGGTGCGGGACTGATGGGGAATACATACAAAAGAGTGAGGCAGACCCCTCGCCAGTGAGAAGCTTGTGTGTGTGTGTGGGAGAGGGTGGAAGCTGGCAGAGAGCCGATGGCCTAGAGAAATTTGGGAGTCCTGCCCCCGGGGCTGTGCCTGGAGAGTCTGAAATCCCAAAGGCTGTGATTTCTGTCTCGCAGCCGTCATGTCTAATATGTGGGCCGCTGTCCCTTGTGCTCAGGGCCCGAGCGAGCCCCTGCCCCTCAGAGACTGGTTAGGGTCCTCCTTCCACTGGGACCTAGTTCCTTCCCAGGGAGTGGTCCCAGAGGCCAGCCTCATCCAGACCTCAGACTCCCAAGAGAGCTGAGGGCCAGAAGGCTTGGCTCTTGCGCTGTCCCCTAGTTGCTTGGCGGCTGCAAGATTGCAAACCCCAGGACCGCCTGCACCGCTGCCGCCCTGGAGCTGCGGTCTATCAGGGCGCCCTCTCAGCCGCTTCCTGGGCCACGTGTGCCCTCTTGTGGTGGTCTCTGGTATTTTCTTTGATCATTTGCTGTCTGCCTGGACCTCCCGCCCAGTCGCTCATGTCTGACTCAGCGACCCCATGGACCGTAGCCTACCAGGCTCCTCTGTCCATGGGATTTCCCAGGCAAAAATATTGGAGTGGGTTGCCTGCCATTTCCTCCTCCAAGGGGCCTTCCAGATCCAGGGATCGAACCCCCATCTCCTACATCTCCTGCACTGCAGAAAGATTATTTATTGCTGAGCCTTCAGAGAAGCCCTAAACCTTGAGGATTAGTTTATTGGTGGCTTAGAATACACGGCATAGTTGGAACCTGACTCCTGGTTTGGTCTAATGGTCCGCTGTGTGGCGTCTTAGGAGTCACTTTCCCTAGCCTCGGTGGGTAATAAATCAGACCCTGTCTCCTGAAAACCTCTCGTGAGGTCCAAGAGACTTCAGTGGGGAAGAGACAGTTTCCAAGTCCTCATCCATTGCAGAAGGCAGTCTCACCTGTCCACTTCCCCTGGGACAGCAGTGTACCTGGGAGGACTTCTTCTTTTGGGGAAAGACTGGAACAGGGCTGCTTCCTCGGCTGAGCCTGACCCCCTGGGTGTCCCCCAGGGCCGCCTGGAGAACCTCTCCCTTAGGTGAGGGTGGAGAATGGACCCTCGGAGAGGCATGTGTATATGCAAGCTGGGGGTTTTGCTAATATTCAGCCTCTTTCCCCTTTCCCTAGTTGCGCTCTGCTCTGCAACAAAACCATCTATTCTGAGCCATGGAAGGCTTCTGGCAGACGGCAGGGCAGCGGTGACACCCCCACTTTACAGACGAGGACACTGAGGTTCGGAGGTGCTTGTTCTGCAGGTGGTGTGGGCAGGACTGAGTCCTGAGGCCTTGCTGCTTCTCTGAATCCTCCTGACACCTGGAAATTAGTGGGGCCTTTCTGGCTCTTGAACCACCCACCCCTCCCCACTGCTGCCAGACCTGGGGCCCTGGTGGATTTCTCCCCTGCTGGACACACTCCTCACTGTGGGCTGCCTGGCCTCCAGCTGGGGCAGCAGGAGGAGAGGCCAAGGGCCTTCATCTGGGCCCCCCAGACCCCTTGGGCTTCGCCCAAGTGCCCTGGACATGGCCAGCAGGTGTGATCGGTGTGCTGGAGGGTCAGAGGTGGTGGCAGATGGGAAGCGGAGGCGGGGAGGCTCTGGGGGCTGTGGCCTGGGCCGGCAAGGCCGTCCCAGCAGGCTCCGAGCTTCCTGCCCCACACGGCCCTTCTGCCCACTCCCAGCTACTCCTCTGCGGCCTGGCTCTCCTCCGTCTCTGGCCCCCTTGGCTGAGCGGGGCCTCCCCTGGCCTGGCCCTCGGCCCCCTCGGCCACTGTCTCAGATTCTCCCCTGCCATCCCTGGGGCTGGTTTTGGCCTTGGTGTTCCCAGTTCCCTGGCCCCCTTTCTCCTCCTCCCTGTCCCCTGCCTCTGGCCCCCCACTGCTCTCCCCTGTGGCAGCCCCAGGTGAGGCCCCCGGGGTCTCAGGCTGCTCTGCCCGGCGGTAGACGAGGTAGCAGGCGGTGGGGAGCCTGTGAGCCAGGGCTCCGGGGGGCAGGCGCTGGTAGTCCTGCCGCTTGTACAGGAAGAGGCCAAAAGTATCAGGCTGGGTCACCCGGAACTTGGTGGCACAGAGCTTATTCAGCGTGGCAATCGAGGCTCCTGGGGGCACGGCCAGCGTCTTGGAGGTGCAGCCACTGCTGGGGTCCTGATAGGCTACGCGGAGGAGGTGCTGTGCGGGGAAAAGCCAAGAACAAGAACTCAGTCCTGCCTGCAAGGCTCGAGGTCGCAGTCCAGGCTCTGCAGTGACGGGGTGGATGGGACAGAGCCAGTGGTAGAACCAGCAGCCAAAGCTTTTTGAATAAGCTGAGCTCTGAGGCGGGGCTCTCTGGATGAGAGGGCTGTCCCTGGGCTCATGGGACAGAGCCGCGGGCTGGAAGGACGCCCCAGCAGGCCTCTATAGCCTATCGATCCCACTCAGGTCGAGCTTACTCTGCGCCCTCAGTGCTTGTTCTGAATTAACCCATTTTATCCAATATCAACCCGAGGATGTAGGTCGTATTACCCCATTTTACAGACAAGAAAACTGAGGCACAAAGAGGACAGCTAACTGACTCAAACTCCCACAGCCAGAAAGCAGAAACGCCAGCATTTGGACCCAGGATCTGGCTACAAAATCTGGACTCTTAGCCAAGGATAAGGAAGGAAGGGGTCCCTGGATTGGAAGGAAGGAGGTGAATGGCAGAGTTACTCTCTGGCTCTCAGAGCACCTCGCCTGAACCAGGGGTACGGGGGGCGGGGACCGAGGGTGAAGGGGCATGGGCTGGAAGCCCAAGTCCAGGTGGCAGCCAGAAGCCAGGATCTGGGGTTTGAGCCTGCTTGTGTCCCTTTCCCTTCCCAGGCCATGTCTGTTTCCTCATCTGTAAAATGGGCATAATAATGACCCCGCTTCAGTTTCTGTGAAGACTCTGGGCCGCCAGAGCACTGAGCCATGTCAGCTGGTGAGACGCACCATCCAGAAGGGCTGGCTCAGACAGGTGNATTAGCACTGAGCCCTGGAGGGGAGTGGGAGGGGCTTGCAGAGGCGGGGGAGGGTCGGGGGGTGCCAGAAGCCTCCGGTGGTCATAGTTCCCATGAGACCGGCTTTACATCCGGCCCTGGGGCTCTCTGAACACCTCCTACGATCATGCCAGGACCTTCCTCTGGGACTGAACTTGAGACATCCTGTGTTTGGTTCCCAGAACCCAGCCCTCCCTTAGCCTCCCACCTCACTGCCCTTCGCTCTTAGTTATCAAACTCCAATCAGCGGACAACATTTATTGAGCGCCTGTGGAGCGCCCAGCACTGTACAAGGCACTGGGGTGGGTGCGGGACTGATGGGGAATACATACAAAAGAGTGAGGCAGACCCCTCGCCAGTGAGAAGCTTGTGTGTGTGTGTGGGAGAGGGTGGAAGCTGGCAGAGAGCCGATGGCCTAGAGAAATTTGGGAGTCCTGCCCCCGGGGCTGTGCCTGGAGAGTCTGAAATCCCAAAGGCTGTGATTTCTGTCTCGCAGCCGTCATGTCTAATATGTGGGCCGCTGTCCCTTGTGCTCAGGGCCCGAGCGAGCCCCTGCCCCTCAGAGACTGGTTAGGGTCCTCCTTCCACTGGGACCTAGTTCCTTCCCAGGGAGTGGTCCCAGAGGCCAGCCTCATCCAGACCTCAGACTCCCAAGAGAGCTGAGGGCCAGAAGGCTTGGCTCTTGCGCTGTCCCCTAGTTGCTTGGCGGCTGCAAGATTGCAAACCCCAGGACCGCCTGCACCGCTGCCGCCCTGGAGCTGCGGTCTATCAGGGNGTCCCAGAGGCCAGCCTCATCCAGACCTCAGACTCCCAAGAGAGCTGAGGGCCAGAAGGCTTGGCTCTTGCGCTGTCCCCTAGTTGCTTGGCGGCTGCAAGATTGCAAACCCCAGGACCGCCTGCACCGCTGCCGCCCTGGAGCTGCGGTCTCTCAGGGCGCCCTCTCAGCCGCTTCCTGGGCCACGTGTGCCCTCTTGTGGTGGTCTCTGGTATTTTCTTTGATCATTTGCTGTCTGCCTGGACCTCCCGCCCAGTCGCTCATGTCTGACTCAGCGACCCCATGGACCGTAGCCTACCAGGCTCCTCTGTCCATGGGATTTCCCAGGCAAAAATATTGGAGTGGGTTGCCTGCCATTTCCTCCTCCAAGGGGCCTTCCAGATCCAGGGATCGAACCCCCATCTCCTACATCTCCTGCACTGCAGAAAGATTATTTATTGCTGAGCCTTCAGAGAAGCCCTAAACCTTGAGGATTAGTTTATTGGTGGCTTAGAATACACGGCATAGTTGGAACCTGACTCCTGGTTTGGTCTAATGGTCCGCTGTGTGGCGTCTTAGGAGTCACTTTCCCTAGCCTCGGTGGGTAATAAATCAGACCCTGTCTCCTGAAAACCTCTCGTGAGGTCCAAGAGACTTCAGTGGGGAAGAGACAGTTTCCAAGTCCTCATCCATTGCAGAAGGCAGTCTCACCTGTCCACTTCCCCTGGGACAGCAGTGTACCTGGGAGGACTTCTTCTTTTGGGGAAAGACTGGAACAGGGCTGCTTCCTCGGCTGAGCCTGACCCCCTGGGTGTCCCCCAGGGCCGCCTGGAGAACCTCTCCCTTAGGTGAGGGTGGAGAATGGACCCTCGGAGAGGCATGTGTATATGCAAGCTGGGGGTTTTGCTAATATTCAGCCTCTTTCCCCTTTCCCTAGTTGCGCTCTGCTCTGCAACAAAACCATCTATTCTGAGCCATGGAAGGCTTCTGGCAGACGGCAGGGCAGCGGTGACACCCCCACTTTACAGACGAGGACACTGAGGTTCGGAGGTGCTTGTTCTGCAGGTGGTGTGGGCAGGACTGAGTCCTGAGGCCTTGCTGCTTCTCTGAATCCTCCTGACACCTGGAAATTAGTGGGGCCTTTCTGGCTCTTGAACCACCCACCCCTCCCCACTGCTGCCAGACCTGGGGCCCTGGTGGATTTCTCCCCTGCTGGACACACTCCTCACTGTGGGCTGCCTGGCCTCCAGCTGGGGCAGCAGGAGGAGAGGCCAAGGGCCTTCATCTGGGCCCCCCAGACCCCTTGGGCTTCGCCCAAGTGCCCTGGACATGGCCAGCAGGTGTGATCGGTGTGCTGGAGGGTCAGAGGTGGTGGCAGATGGGAAGCGGAGGCGGGGAGGCTCTGGGGGCTGTGGCCTGGGCCGGCAAGGCCGTCCCAGCAGGCTCCGAGCTTCCTGCCCCACACGGCCCTTCTGCCCACTCCCAGCTACTCCTCTGCGGCCTGGCTCTCCTCCGTCTCTGGCCCCCTTGGCTGAGCGGGGCCTCCCCTGGCCTGGCCCTCGGCCCCCTCGGCCACTGTCTCAGATTCTCCCCTGCCATCCCTGGGGCTGGTTTTGGCCTTGGTGTTCCCAGTTCCCTGGCCCCCTTTCTCCTCCCTGTCCCCTGCCTCTGGCCCCCCACTGCTCTCCCCTGTGGCAGCCCCAGGTGAGGCCCCCGGGGTCTCAGGCTGCTCTGCCCGGCGGTAGACGAGGTAGCAGGCGGTGGGGAGCCTGTGAGCCAGGGCTCCGGGGGGCAGGCGCTGGTAGTCCTGCCGCTTGTACAGGAAGAGGCCAAAAGTATCAGGCTGGGTCACCCGGAACTTGGTGGCACAGAGCTTATTCAGCGTGGCAATCGAGGCTCCTGGGGGCACGGCCAGCGTCTTGGAGGTGCAGCCACTGCTGGGGTCCTGATAGGCTACGCGGAGGAGGTGCTGTGCGGGGAAAAGCCAAGAACAAGAACTCAGTCCTGCCTGCAAGGCTCGAGGTCGCAGTCCAGGCTCTGCAGTGACGGGGTGGATGGGACAGAGCCAGTGGTAGAACCAGCAGCCAAAGCTTTTTGAATAAGCTGAGCTCTGAGGCGGGGCTCTCTGGATGAGAGGGCTGTCCCTGGGCTCATGGGACAGAGCCGCGGGCTGGAAGGACGCCCCAGCAGGCCTCTATAGCCTATCGATCCCACTCAGGTCGAGCTTACTCTGCGCCCTCAGTGCTTGTTCTGAATTAACCCATTTTATCCAATATCAACCCGAGGATGTAGGTCGTATTACCCCATTTTACAGACAAGAAAACTGAGGCACAAAGAGGACACCTAACTGACTCAAACTCCCACAGCCAGAAAGCAGAAACGCCAGCATTTGGACCCAGGATCTGGCTACAAAATCTGGACTCTTAGCCAAGGATAAGGAAGGAAGGGGTCCCTGGATTGGAAGGAAGGAGGTGAATGGCAGAGTTACTCTCTGGCTCTCAGAGCACCTCGCCTGAACCAGGGGTACGGGGGGCGGGGACCGAGGGTGAAGGGGCATGGGCTGGAAGCCCAAGTCCAGGTGGCAGCCAGAAGCCAGGATCTGGGGTTTGAGCCTGCTTGTGTCCCTTTCCCTTCCCAGGCCATGTCTGTTTCCTCATCTGTAAAATGGGCATAATAATGACCCCGCTTCAGTTTCTGTGAAGACTCTGGGCCGCCAGAGCACTGAGCCATGTCAGCTGGTGAGACGCACCATCCAGAAGGGCTGGCTCAGACAGGTGTTCCGTGTGGGACGCTGTTGCCCGACGACGTGGGCCTGCGCTTCCCCTTTCCCTGTCTTTTCTGAGTCTCACTGGGCAAAGGCGGGGACTGCGCCAGATGATGCCAGGTGCCCCCCGGGGCTGGCCAGTCCCGTTACCTGGAAGCAGTGGGTGGCGGGCAGGCGGCGCTGCTCCCAGAGGCTGAGTGAGCGCTGCAGCTCCTGCGAGGGGCTCAGGGGCAGGGCATGGGCCTCGGTCAGGCCACTCAGCAGGGCCAGGCTGGCCGAGAGGCTGGTCAGGTAGTAGCCGCCTGGGACGCGAGGGGAGGGCTGCAGCTCAGGCTCGGTGTCAGCCACTGCTCTTCCCTGCCTCCCCTGCTCAGTCAGGGTACCCCAGCCCCACCCAGACAGAAGCGGGGGCCTGTGGGGTCCCTCACCCTCTCCAGTGAGCAGGGCAGGCTCCAGGAGCTCTGACATGTACTCGGCCTCCAGCAGCAGCTCAGGAAGGTCACAGTGGGCCAGCACGAGGCTCAGCAATGGCAGGAACTCATCGGCCCCCGCGCCCTCCCCTGTAGGTGGTGGATGAGGCCACAGGGTCAGGATCCTCAGCTACTTATCTTAGACAATGACCCCCCCCCACTGCCTGCCAGGCAATGTGGTCTCTATGGCAACCAGGGGCAATGGATGGGGAGTGGATGCTCTGCTTTCTGGGCCCCAATATTACCATCTGTGAAATGGGGAGGTGGATCCATATCCATATATATATATATATATTTTTTTTTTTTTTTAATTTGTTTTCCCTGCTGTGCCATTCCTAGGGCCTCAGCCCGGTGGCCTGCCTCTGACTTGGCAGCAGCTGGTGGGAGGTCGTGGGAAGGGGCATACCCGCCTGGGTCCTCAGGGCTGTGTAGAGCAGCTTGCAGGCCTGCAGGAGCCGCTTGACCTGGGCGCTGGGTGAGTAGGCGCGAAGCAGCTGTAGCAGCTTCTGACGTACCTGTTCCATCTCTACTGGGGAGGGCAGGCTTAAGTGGGACCCGAAGGCGCTGGCGCCCCGGGCCCGGGCCAGGCGGAGGCCTTCAGCCAGGCGGCCCAGGGAGCTGTTGGCTGAAAGCCGGCGCCGCAGGCGGGCCACCAGGATGGGCCGCAGTGGCTTGAGTACTGAGCGGTGCAGTGACTTCTCCAGGACATGTTCTGTGGGGGAGAGGCAGGCAGTGGTCAGAGGAACTGGGGTGGGGTGGGAGTCCCGGGGAGGAAGGGCATGATCGGGAGGGGAGAGGGATGAAAACGAGGAGGAATCTTTGTGACTGGGAGAGAGGCGGTGGGAATGATGCAGAGACAAGGTGGGTGTACTCAGAACAGACTGAGAGACAGGCCGGCCCTGAGAGGCAGAAAGGAAGGCGGAAAAGCTGAATTCTGGAGACGGGGTTGCACCAGTGGACCCCGAGCTGGAGTCTCACCCAGCCTGTCTGGTGGCAGCAGCTTCTCCAGACTCAGTTCCGCGCTCAGCATGGCTCGGGCCCGGCTCAGGGCCTCGCGGACGGCCTGCAGCTCCCGGGGCTCGGGGCTGGCACGCACCTGGGTCAGCAGGTCCTGCACCAGCTGTCCCACAGCCGTATGTCTATCCTGCGTCAGTGCCGCAGCTGCCCGGCCCACCTGCCGCTCAGGTGCTAGCAGGGAGCAGAAGGCAGCGCTCATGGACCGAAGCAGGGGCCGCCGCCGCCGCCGCTGGTGGCCCAGATGGGGTGAGGTCGCTGGGCTCCCCTGGGACCCTGGCACCCCCTCCTCCTCTGAGCTGCTGGGGGAGGTGCAGTCCACCTCCTGGAGTGAGGGCAGTGGCGGGAGGCTGGGGACGGTGCCCCCTGGCACACGGTACCCCACCGAGCTTTCCCTCCGTAGCAGCTGGCGAGGGGGCAACCTCTCTGTCTGGTCGGGGGCTGTCCCTGGCAACACCGGAACTGGGGGAGGCGGCACAGCTGGGGGAGACAGGGGGCTGGAGGTCTCCGTGGATACACGCACTTTGAAGCTCCTCTTGAATTTCTCCCGCTTGGTGGGGCCCAGATCCCCTGGGAACAGGGGGTTGAAGAAACACAGGGCGGCTCCGTTGCCCTGGTCCAGCTCTTGTGGGGGCCGGGGCTTCAGCCGGGGCAGCGGGGGGCCTTCCAATGGGCCTGGCTGAGCCTTGGTGTTGAGGGAGGAGCTCCAGAACTCTAGGGTAGAGAAACAGGTTGGGCCACAGGGTGGGGGC
>SJYX01016161.1:35972-96070 GCA_006410675.1 Oreotragus oreotragus
GGGGTGGGGGTGGGGGGGCTCAGGGAGGGGACCCAACTGGGGGAAAGGCCCAGGCTTCAGGCTGTGTGCCTTTGCCTTCCCTCTCCCTCTTGGCCTCAGCTTGTCCATCTGTGCAGTGGGTAGCCCAGGAGCCCTTACCCATGCCCAGATGGGAGATGGCTTCCAGCTCCTTGTGGGTGGCTGCCTGGCAGATGGCTCTGGGGAGCTGAAGCGGGAGGAGAAGAATGTCCCTGAGGCCAGAGGGGAGCAAAAAGTGGGCAGTGAGGAAAGCTCTGGGTGGCGGGCACTGGGAGTGCCCGTGGGCGAGGAAGACAAGGCGTCCTGGGAAGGGAAGCAGGGCCCTGTGGAGAGCAGGCGCCCTGCAGGCAGGCTTACCGGGTGTGGCAGTAGGCACAGATCAGCTGGACCAGGTCCAGGAACACAAGGTCTGAGCCCTCCAGGGAGACGCCTGAGGGATGGGAAGTGAGGTTGTTCTCTGGGAGCACTCCCCTGCGCCCCGACCTGATGCTTCCAGCCCCTCCCGCCAGGCCGGGCCAGTCCCTCTCACCCCCAGCGGTCTCCTGGATACAGTGGCTGGAGACGAAGGAGGGGCCACTGGCCTCGGGCAGCCGCACGCACAGGGCTTGGCACTGGCGACTGTTAGACTTCCGTACCAGGAATGTCTGCGAGTGGACAGGGATCAGAGGCTCGGGTCCTCTGTGTCCAGCCCCTCGCCCCCCGTACCCTCAGCCTCCAGCCCCAGGGGTCGGGAGAGACTCACCCCGGGGGGCTCGGTCCTCAGCACGTGCAGCGCGGCAGCCTCGTTGGCCCGCAGCTGCAGCCACACGGGCCGGGTGAGCAGCAGGCGCTCCCGCAGGCTCACGGTGCGCCCTGGCCGCTGCGATCCACCTGCCTGCGCCCCGCCGGCACCAGGCACATCGTACCGCGGGTCCTGGGCTAGCCTGACCGGGGTGCGGGGCGGGGGCACCACACCTGAGCAGGGTTTTGCCCAACCGTCTCCCCCTCCTTTGCCCTGGGACAGACCCAGCTCGGGTTCCCCACCTTCCACCCCACCCCACCGGGGTTGCCCTTCCAACTTCACTAACTTTTCTCTCTCCAGGTGCCCAGAAGCGAAGCTGGCTGGGTGGGGGGCTCCAAGGGGGCCTGTTCCTGGCTCCCCGGGGCTTTCCATGGCTGGGAGCTCCTCCAGTCTCTCCTGGGACTCAGAGAAGCCAGCCCCCAAGGCGGGAGCACTCACATTCCCAATGGTGAGTAACACTTCCTGAGGGCGGTTCGCCCTGTCACACCCGCCAGTTAACTCTTGTGTGTCCACTCAGCCCAGGCAGTGCCTGCTTCCTCTGCTCTAGGCCCAGCCTCTGGGGGCAGGGATCCACTCCATGCAGGTGGCCTGCACAGGGTTCCAGCTGTGGGGCTGCCACCTCCACACGGTGCTTCCTGCAGCCTTGCCAGACTCCTCGAACCGCACAGGTGGGCAGGAAGGGGTTAAGCAGGGCCCGCCAAGGTCTCCGTGGGCCTCGCCCTTGGGGCACCTTCAAGTCTGTGGTCAACTGCTCATCTGTCCCTGGCCCTAAGGTCAGCCTTTTGGGAGAGTGCCCCCTACTGGCTACATATGACTCATGCCTGAGCTTAACTTGGTTTTGGGGATTTCAGGTTGCCATGGAGAAAGGATGCTGTGTCTCCATGGAAACTAACCCCTTTGCTTAGTGGAGGTTCTGGGGGTGGTTCTGACACTCAGCGCTAAACGGAGAAGGGGGGGAATCTGGCTGTGAGGTTGTCAGCACATGGTGCTGCTGCTGGCTGCCTCCCACGCACACAGGATCTGCCAGCCTGCCCTGCCAACCTGCCAAGACTGGGGCAGGTGCAGACATGATCCAGTCTCTAGGCACGGAGCACCCAGGCCACATGCTCGGCCTGTGCCACAAGTTGCCTCAGACTTTGCCCACCAGCACCAGGAAGTCCAGAGCCCAGCCCCCCACCCCTGGAGCAGATGTGTGGGGGAATGCCCCTTCCCCAGACTATACCTCAAGTCAGAGGGGGTAGGCTCCACTCACTGGAGGAGATACCGGGGCCCCCGGCAGAGACTGCCTGTTTCAAGCACTCTCCACAAGAGCCCTGATTCCTTTGCAAAGTAAATTAGACACATGCAGGTCATGCCAGAGTCCCAGGAAAGGTTTTAATTCCAGTCCCTGAAATGTGGGAGGCAGACACCAGGAACCTCCTTGAGAAGGAAGACCCGAGGAGCCTGCCTTGTCACTCCAGCAACAGCCAGGACACACAGGCCCCCCAAATATAATTTCTGGCTCAGAGTTCCTGTGAAGTGGGACCCAACTTAGTGATTGGGGTCCAAGGTCCAAAGAAAGGATGTTGCTTTGGCTTAAGACAGGCATGTCTTTGTCAGGGAGGGCTCCGAGGAGGGTGTCCTCTGGGAGGGGGCGGTGGTGGGCTGGCTGGGGAGGGAGGAGATCGTCTGGCCGGCCTCGGGCAGCTCCAGGCCTTGGCTGTTCAGGCCCCGGGGAGGGCAGAGGAGGAGCCCAGACCAGTGATGGCTGGAGCGGAGGACCCCGGAGCAGCACTGGAGAGATGGCTGGGCAGACCCCAAGGGGCCTGCCAATCTGCCTTTCTGCAGCAGGAAAAGTTCAAGTCCTGGGTTTGGTGCCAGCTGCTCCAAGGGGCCCCCTGGCTGTGAAGAGCAGGGTCAAGGTCCTGGGGGTACACAGGAAGGGAAAAATCACTGCAGGTGAGAGGAAGGCAAACCAAGAGGAAGGGAGGCACTTCATACAGTGGACTGAGAGGAGCGGCCTCAGTCCAGCCTGGGGCAGGCGAGGCCCGGAGGACAGGGCAGCCCCATAGCCCTTACTCATGGGCTCCCTGGTCCTCCAGGGCCCCAGGCCAGCTGCGGAGGCCCAGCATTCCATTCTCCCTAACCAGACCTGGCCCCAATCCCACCCCAATTCCCACCATGACCTCGAACCCAGAGCTACCCTCAACCCAGAGCGTCCTAACTGATCTGATATGCCCCTGCCTCCCTCCGGGCGCCTTTCCTGGAGGCTGGCCTGGGAAGAGGGGGTGGTGGAAGGCGGGACACCCTTGGTGGTTCTTACCATCTGATTTTCTCTTCTGAGGGGACACAGCTGCCCTCGCCTGGGTGGGTAAGAAGAAAAGCCCGCTGAGAGGCTGCCTGCAGCTTAGCAAGTACCCCCTCCACAGCAGCCTTTCTGGGATGAGGGGCTGCACAGGAGGGGCTGAGGGGAGCTTAAGGCCCCTTCTAGGCAAAGGATCGACGTGCTCTCGTCAGAGACCCAAGCAGCCTGGCTGCCTTCCTTCCTAACAGCCCATCAAAACCTGCCTGGGAACAAGAAAGGGGCTGACACAAACAGGAGGTTTGGGAGGCCAAGCAAAGGCAGGGTGCCTGGGCTGAAGCAGGGGGTGCCGGGGGCTGACAAGAGAGCTCCCCAGGGGAAGGCCCACACAGAGACCAAAGCCAATCTGGTTGGGGAGGGGGCGCCGCACCGCCAGCCCCCACCCTGTGGCAGGTAGCACTGGACCCACCTTTTTGATGGCTGTCCAGTCCTCCAGGATGTCGATCTCCTGCAGCATGTACACGATGTAAGGGCCTGAGATGGGGGTCAAGGAAGCAGGAAGCCTGGGGAGGGGGCAGGGTATGGGCCCGGGCCCTCGGCCCAGGGGGTGGGAGGTGCCAGCACTCAGAAGAGGCGGTGTCGTGGATGGCGGGGTGGGGAGCCGAGCGCCTGGGGTAGCACCCAGGCTCCACCTCCGACCTCGTGGCCCCTGGGCTCTTAGCAGGGTGGAGTGCGTGGCTGCGGCCTCTTTCAATTTCACCCAGTCCACAGAGGGCGTCCAGCTCCAATCTTACCACCCCTTGGCTTCCTCCTCACCTCCTCAGGCCTCAAGGTCAGAAGGCCAAGGCCCAGGCCACCCACTCAGGGATCTTGTCCCCCTGTTCCCTCATCTGGCCCTTTTCCCACCTACACAGGGACTCTCATCTCTTCTGTCCTGAAAACCACCCTCCATCGGTCTCACCCCCCGGTCTGGGGAATAGTCACTCTGTCCCCCTGATGTCTCCACACCCTCACCTCCCACCCCAGCTCAAGTCTCTGCAGCCCAGATTCTTCCCTCCCTGCTTGAACATGATCCCCATCACCCGGAGGTCAATTTCCTGATAATCTGGTTGCGGCGGAAATATGGAGGGGTGTGTATAACTGAGAATTCAATTCAACTCCGTGCTGGGCTATGCGAGGGGGGGAGGCCGGCACAGCAAGCCCTGAACAAGAGGGGCTCACACCTGGGGGGCAGCAGAGGTGACTATGTCCAGAAGGGAGGCAGGTGCCCCAGTTCAGGTAAAGGAGTGCAGAGGAGAGGGAAGCCACAGCCATTGTCAGGGAAACCAGGAGAGGCTTCACGGAGGAGGTGACAATTGATGGGCACCGAGCAGGCAGGCAGGTAAAGGCATCCAAGAGGGGAGTGGAAAGTCAGCAAAGGCATGGGGGCGGGAGAGACTGGGATATGCCCGGGACACTGTGAGAAAGCCAGAAGGGCCTCAGAGGAGACCTGGGGAAAGCTATGGGGAAATCTCTGGATGAATGCTTCTATTTTTCCATGGTCCACGCAGCCCAGGAGGACCCTGCAGAAAACTGAACAGCTGATCTGCCTAGACACGGCCACAGGAGGCCAGATGACCTTGAGTGAGTCTGGTTTGCCTCTGTCCCCCATGTGCCTCCACCCTGACCTCCTGCCCAGTTCAGGCCACTGTATGGGGAAGGATACCGGAAACGAGAGGCACCTTCTTCCTCTTGTTGGGCGGCAGGGAGTCCCGTGTCTTTGAGCTGCCTCTGGCATGCAGTTTGTCATCCCACCACTCTGCGCCCCAGACCAGAGTCAGCATCGGGGTGCCGTCCTCCCAGGATGCCCCACCCCTGTAGCCCGTGTCCCTCACATGGGCCAGGCCAGCCCGTCCCCATCAACCTCCCCAGGGCAGTGCAGAGAAGCCTGGGCTTGGAAGCCGAGTTCAATCCTGGGAAAGAGGTCACTGTGCTTCCGCGAACCTCAGTTTCCTCATCTGTTTCATGGACGGGGGTGTGAGATCATTAGTCCCTCCCTCCCCGGTGCCCTGTGTGAATGGGCACACTGTGGCCACGGCAGGGGCATGTGTGTCAGAATGATGCCTCCATTCTGGGACCAGCACGGGGGCAGGGGAGCCCCGAGCCACCACTGTGCACCAGGCACCGGGCTGGGCCCTTCCCCGCCTGCTTTCCGTCAGTCCCCACGGTGAGCACGGAGCAGGCCCTCTTACACCCACCCCCGTGCAGGCGGGGAAGCCAAGGCCCAGACGGGGAACAGGCACTGGAAGCACGGGGGCGCCGGCCGGCCGCTGGCCTCACCAGAGTTGATGTCCAGGCTCTGGCGGTCCTCCTCCAGCCTCTGGATCCGCTCCTGCAGCTCACCCTGCAGCGTGTCGTAGAGCAGCAGCTTCTCACTCTGCAAGAGGCGCAGCGGCTCAGCTGGGCGGGGCAGGGCAGCCACCTCCTCCCCACCCAGCGTACCCACATTCACCTCCAGGTGCTGCTTGGCTCCCTGCAGCTCACACTCATATTTGTTCCTGATCACGTCCAGACAGAAGCCCTTGTAAATCCCTGCGGAAGGAGGGTGATGGGCGGCTGGGCCTGGCCAGGGCCCTGGCTGCCCACAAAGGCGGGCGAGGCAGGGCATGGGTGAGAGGGGAAAGGGACAGAGAGCCGTGGGTTCTCATAAGGGGGTGGGGCACAGGACGGGCCACAGACCTGCCACCTGAATGCGAATCTTGAGGCTCCGCTGCAGCCCTCCCAGGGGCTCCGTGTACTCGGGTGCCCTCTCAGCTCCCACTTCCTCCAGCCGCACCCGCAGCTGACTCAGTCGTTCCCTGAACAACCTGGGAGGCGAAAGGCAGCCGTGCGCCCGTGTGCCCATCCGTCAAACACGTGCCCAGCGCCCCGGGTCAGGCCCTCGCTCACGCCGGCCCTCGCCGGCGCCAGGCCTGCCGCTGCCTCCTGGAAGCTGGGCCCCGGGCCCCTCGCTCACTTCTCCTTCAGCTCCGAGAACTGCTTCTCCAGGTCCATCATCTCACTGACGCACTCGCTGCGGCGCCGCTCATAGTCCTCCTCGTCCATCTCTGGGACAAGAGGCCAGTCAGGGCCGGCTGCGGGGGTGGGCAGGGCGCTCGAGGGCGTGTGGGGCTCACCTGAGCTCTCCTCCTCAGACTCGGTCTGGCTGCCGCTCCGTTCCTCCTCGCTCTCCTCCTCCTCTCCATTCATCTCGGCGGCTGAGTCGCCCTCTGCTTCCATCTCCTCTGTGTCCTTGCTTGGAGGCTGGACGGGCATCTGGGCGCTGGGAGGAGCAGTGGAGCAATCACTCGCCCCTGCCCCCAGCTCCGAGTGGCAAAGTGGTCACTTGGGGAGTCAAACCAAGCCTCGCTGTGGACGGGGACAACCAGGAGAGGGACTGGACAGGACTCGCTGGGCCCTGAGGACTTGCACGGTGGGGCAGGTACAAACGGAACCATCTACACATCTCCCAGAAATCTAGGAGCCACAGAAATGCCCATCCCCTTGGACACTGTTGGTGTTCTCAATCCCCGTAATATTGGCCAAGGTAATGATCCATAAGATAGATGGGCTCCCCACTGCCTATGGGACTAGGCCCAAATTCTGACCCAAGGTTTCGAGGCCCTGCACACTGGACTTGAACCGCTGTCCAGCTCCTTCACCCTACATCTAATGGCCAGTTTTCAAATACACCACGCACTTCCTCGCCAGCCCCTGCTGCCCACTGAGCTGTTCTGCCTATAAAGCCCTCCACCTCTCTTCCTACCCTGCAATGCTCGGGTCCTCTCCCTATGCTCAAATCCTACCTCCTTCTGCTTCCTCTAAGACCCCAAGTCATCAGTACTCCACTCTTCTGCATGCTCAATTTTCCCTCTTGGCAGCTCTTAGGAAACTTTAGACATGCTTAGGTATTTCCCAACATGCAGAAAAAGCAGAAACACAAAACTTCATCCCACTCCACTCAATTACCCTGCATCTCCCATCTTTGCAAGGTCTTGTAAACACGTGCTCTTCCTACTCTTTCACCTTCCACTTGTTCCAATCTGTTTCCGTATCATTGCTCTCAGCTGAAACTGATCCTGTAGAGTTAACAGATGACCTCCTTGTACCCGATGCCAATATTTTTTGGTGCCTATCTTGACTTCTCAGCAACAAAGAACACAGTTAAACATCCTTTTACTCACTGATTTAATCTTTATTGAAAAATCTAATATATGCTAGGTACCATCAGACACTATGGTAGGAGCTTGGCTCAAGTGCGGCAGAGAGTCTCTGATCTCAAAGATTTGACGAGTTCCTGGGAGAGAGAGGCCAGGAAGCAGAAGAGTTAAGACCAAGGGCATATGGGAGAGGCAGCTAAATGAAACCTGGAGCTTGCTGCAGCAGTGAGGGCTTGCAGAGGATGACGGGCCAAACCCATGAGCTGAGCTGGCTGAGGAAGAGAAAGGATTCTAAGGAGAGTGAGTGGCATGAACGGAGACCCTGAAAGGAGAGAAGTGGCATGGGCGGGCACACATGGGTCTAAGCCTCAGAGAGAAATCTGGGCTGCAGAGATCTGGTCATCACATTGAGTGAGCTCTTCAGACCTCGGGAGAGGGTGCTACCAGCAAGGCAGAGTGTGTGGAGTGAGAAGGGGCTCACGACGGAACTCCAGGATTACCGAAGGGGCAGACGATGAGACCCCTCTAAAAAAAGAAGAAAATCAGCAAGAGATGGAGGAGGAAAAACTCAAAGCTGGGGAGAGAATTTCAGAATGCAAAAGTGACAGTGCCAAGTGCGGCCAAAAGATCACCCAAGAGGAAGAACAAACAGTCTTCTCAGCAGATCATCTCTTTGCCTACTGGGGGCTTCTGTTTCACTGTGATACCTTCTCTGGGCTCCTTTGTAGTCCTTTAGCTCTATGCAGTCACCTTTCCTGACTTATTTGCGTGTCTATTTGCCCATTCTCACATCTGTCTCTCCAATTAGCCTGTAAGCCTCACCAGGGCAGGGCTGCTGCTGCTGCTGCTAAGTCACTTCAGTCATGTCCGACTCTGTGTGACCCCATAGATGGCAGCCCACCAGGCTCCCCCATCCCTGGGATTCTCCAGGCAAGAATACTGGAGTGGGTTGCCATTTCCTTCTCCAATGCATGAAAGAGAAAAGTGAAAGTGAAGTCGCTCAGTCTGTCCGACTGTTAGCGACCCCATGGACTGCAGCCCACCAGGCTACTCCGTCCATTGGATTTTCCAGGCAAGAGTACTGGGGTGGGGTGCCATTGCCTTCCCCACTGCATATCTGAGGTTATTGATATTTCTTCCAGCAATCTTGATTCCAGCTTGTGCTTCTTCCAGCCCAGCGTTTCTCACATGTGCTTTATTCACCCATTTGTACCGACTCATTTGATGACTGGAGGATTTGCAAATACAAAGTTAAACAAAAACTTTTGTAGGGCAGGGATTGGCTTTTACTTCTCAGTAGCCCCTGGGTTCTGCAAAGGTGAGGTGAGGTGAGGTGAAGTCGCTCAGTCGTGTCCGACTCTTTGCGACCCCGTGGACTATAACCTATTAGGCTTCTCCGTCCATGGGATTCTCCAGGCAAGAATACTGGAGTGGATTGCCATTTCCTTCTCCAGGGGATCTTCCCGACCCAGGGATCGAACCCGGGTCTCCCACATTGGAGGCAGACGCTTTAACCTCTGAGCCACCAGGGAATCAATTTGAATAAAGTAATTGGCTTAAGTTTCAAAGTGGACTTCCCTGGTGACTCAGATGATAAAGAATGTACCTGCAAGGCAGGAGACTTGGGCTTGATTCCTGGTTGGGGAAGATCCGTTGGAAAAGGGAATGGCTACCCACTCCAGTATTCTTGCCTGGAGAATTTCATGGACAGAGAAGCCTGGCGGGCTACAGTCCAGGGGTCACAAAGAGTCGGACACGACTGAGTGACTAACACTTTCAAAGTTTCAAAACATCCCTCAATGATTTCACAAATGATCTCAACCTGACCTGAGAGCCTCGGTTCACCAAACCAGCCTCTTTCCCAATCTCAAGCCTCAGTTCCCGCATTTTCCAAACTCTGCAATTCCTCTTCACTGGTAAGGCCTATCTTTCTGGACCAGAAAGGGAGAGGGGTTGGGAAAAAGTCTCTCCAGCAGTCTCTGAGTCTACTCCTTACCCTGGGTATAAAAAGAGAATAACCATTGCCACTCTCAGTGTTGTAAAGGCTGCAAGCGGTAAGGAATGGCAAAGCAAATCGTAAGGCACTGTGCATATTGCAATTTATCTTTCAGAAAGTGAGCAGCAAGTCGAGGGCAGGCCTCCTAGGAAGGAGGATTCTGCCCCAGTCTCGAAGAAGCCAACCCAGCCCCTCCACGGCGCACCGATAGCTTCCCGCCCAATTCCATCTCCGTACATGCAGGCGCGGGCGGGAGAATCACTGGCTCTTCCGCTTCCAGCTCTGGTCCCGCGGTCCCCGCACGCGTCCGGCCGGTTAAGTCTCCGCTTCGGCCCTGGAGATTGGGCCGGCTTCCGACCGGCTGACCGGAGAGGGCAAACTAGGCGCCAGGGTTGGCGTTACGCACCCGCGGGAAGTGGGGCCTCTGACCTCACTTCCAAAACTCCCTGAGAGGTGCCGGAGGATGCGGACACTGGGCGCCGCCGCGGGACTCCCGGAAGCGCTGGGCCAGTCTCTCTCCTCCTGGGGCTGGGGCCTGGCCGCGCTTCCGCATGTGTCATCAGGAGGCGCCTATCGGAGCTCTCACAATTGGGTAGCTGGGGGTGAGGCATGCTGGGATACCGCGGGCCGGTTTCCATAGCAACCGATCGAAATTTGCACAGGCTTTCAACAGGCAGGGAAGGCCCTTGTGTGTTCTTTGCCGTGAAGCCCGCGCGGGTCGGTCCGCAGCCAACTCCCCCGGGTTGAAAAGCGGAGAACCTGCGATCTGTTCTTCCAACCCCGCCCAGTTCAGGAGAGTAATGAAGCCAACTATAGGTGTCAACACTTATTTATTTACACATTGTAATCGGTAGGCAAATTACCCAGCCCAGCCTATTCAAGGGTACAGATCTCAGACTATTAACACACAGAACCTATCAGTCCTTTCTCTTCTCCAGAGCCCCCGGGACGGAGGCCTAGACTACCAGGAAGCTGCCGAAAACCTAAGAACTAAATTCAACGCCTTCATCTGATTTCTTTACAAAACGCCCCTTTTGTTAAGTACTGACTTCTCAGCTCTGCCCCATTCATACTTTTTTGCTCTCCTACTGTCCACCCACCCAAGATTGTTAATAATAATAACAATAANCGTGTCCGACTCTGTGTGACCCCATAGATGGCAGCCCACCAGGCTCCCCCATCCCTGGGATTCTCCAGGCAAGAATACTGGAGTGGGTTGCCATTTCCTTCTCCAATGCATGAAAGAGAAAAGTGAAAGTGAAGTCGCTCAGTCTGTCCGACTGTTAGCGACCCCATGGACTGCAGCCCACCAGGCTACTCCGTCCATTGGATTTTCCAGGCAAGAGTACTGGGGTGGGGTGCCATTGCCTTCCCCACTGCATATCTGAGGTTATTGATATTTCTTCCAGCAATCTTGATTCCAGCTTGTGCTTCTTCCAGCCCAGCGTTTCTCACATGTGCTTTATTCACCCATTTGTACCGACTCATTTGATGACTGGAGGATTTGCAAATACAAAGTTAAACAAAAACTTTTGTAGGGCAGGGATTGGCTTTTACTTCTCAGTAGCCCCTGGGTTCTGCAAAGGTGAGGTGAGGTGAGGTGAAGTCGCTCAGTCGTGTCCGACTCTTTGCGACCCCGTGGACTATAACCTATTAGGCTTCTCCGTCCATGGGATTCTCCAGGCAAGAATACTGGAGTGGATTGCCATTTCCTTCTCCAGGGGATCTTCCCGACCCAGGGATCGAACCCGGGTCTCCCACATTGGAGGCAGACGCTTTAACCTCTGAGCCACCAGGGAATCAATTTGAATAAAGTAATTGGCTTAAGTTTCAAAGTGGACTTCCCTGGTGACTCAGATGATAAAGAATGTACCTGCAAGGCAGGAGACTTGGGCTTGATTCCTGGTTGGGGAAGATCCGTTGGAAAAGGGAATGGCTACCCACTCCAGTATTCTTGCCTGGAGAATTTCATGGACAGAGAAGCCTGGCGGGCTACAGTCCAGGGGTCACAAAGAGTCGGACACGACTGAGTGACTAACACTTTCAAAGTTTCAAAACATCCCTCAATGATTTCACAAATGATCTCAACCTGACCTGAGAGCCTCGGTTCACCAAACCAGCCTCTTTCCCAATCTCAAGCCTCAGTTCCCGCATTTTCCAAACTCTGCAATTCCTCTTCACTGGTAAGGCCTATCTTTCTGGACCAGAAAGGGAGAGGGGTTGGGAAAAAGTCTCTCCAGCAGTCTCTGAGTCTACTCCTTACCCTGGGTATAAAAAGAGAATAACCATTGCCACTCTCAGTGTTGTAAAGGCTGCAAGCGGTAAGGAATGGCAAAGCAAATCGTAAGGCACTGTGCATATTGCAATTTATCTTTCAGAAAGTGAGCAGCAAGTCGAGGGCAGGCCTCCTAGGAAGGAGGATTCTGCCCCAGTCTCGAAGAAGCCAACCCAGCCCCTCCACGGCGCACCGATAGCTTCCCGCCCAATTCCATCTCCGTACATGCAGGCGCGGGCGGGAGAATCACTGGCTCTTCCGCTTCCAGCTCTGGTCCCGCGGTCCCCGCACGCGTCCGGCCGGTTAAGTCTCCGCTTCGGCCCTGGAGATTGGGCCGGCTTCCGACCGGCTGACCGGAGAGGGCAAACTAGGCGCCAGGGTTGGCGTTACGCACCCGCGGGAAGTGGGGCCTCTGACCTCACTTCCAAAACTCCCTGAGAGGTGCCGGAGGATGCGGACACTGGGCGCCGCCGCGGGACTCCCGGAAGCGCTGGGCCAGTCTCTCTCCTCCTGGGGCTGGGGCCTGGCCGCGCTTCCGCATGTGTCATCAGGAGGCGCCTATCGGAGCTCTCACAATTGGGTAGCTGGGGGTGAGGCATGCTGGGATACCGCGGGCCGGTTTCCATAGCAACCGATCGAAATTTGCACAGGCTTTCAACAGGCAGGGAAGGCCCTTGTGTGTTCTTTGCCGTGAAGCCCGCGCGGGTCGGTCCGCAGCCAACTCCCCCGGGTTGAAAAGCGGAGAACCTGCGATCTGTTCTTCCAACCCCGCCCAGTTCAGGAGAGTAATGAAGCCAACTATAGGTGTCAACACTTATTTATTTACACATTGTAATCGGTAGGCAAATTACCCAGCCCAGCCTATTCAAGGGTACAGATCTCAGACTATTAACACACAGAACCTATCAGTCCTTTCTCTTCTCCAGAGCCCCCGGGACGGAGGCCTAGACTACCAGGAAGCTGCCGAAAACCTAAGAACTAAATTCAACGCCTTCATCTGATTTCTTTATAAAACGCCCCTTTTGTTAAGTACTGACTTCTCAGCTCTGCCCCATTCATACTTTTTTGCTCTCCTACTGTCCACCCACCCAAGATTGTTAATAATAATAACAATAATAACAATAATAATACTGTAATAATATTAATAATACTTCACATTTGTACGAAGCTTACAGAGTGTTTTCACATATAGCATCTCCTCTGAGCCTCCCAACAGTTCTGTGAGGTAGGTTATTTCTCACCTCCCTTTTACAGACGGGGTAACTGAAGCTCAGGGAGAGAACGGGATTTGCTCAAGGCCACACAACTAGTTAGTGGTTAAGCTAGGACTTGACCCCAGCACCCCATATTCAAGTCCAGTGTTCAAACGCCACAGCCACCACTGTAAAGTGGAGTGACATTTCTCACCCCGGTCAGGCCTGAGGGGCGGCCTAAGGAGGGAGGGGTCTGAGACTTCTCAGACTAGGTGAGGGAAGGGCTCAGCAGTGACGCGGGGAGTCAGGGTACTTGGCCTTCAACTCCTGTTTGAACTGACGGTAAAGGATCTTATTGTGCTGATTTTCAGCCTCCTTTTGGGGATGGAATTTCAAAACTTCTTTGAAGCCTTTATGAACCAGGAAACCTTCATTCAGCACCTCGAAATCGAATCCTGCCACGTGCAGCTCACAGGCCTGTGGAGGGAGAGACAGATCAGCAGTGTGATGACATTCCTAGAGCAGAGACTGACATCCCCGCTTGCTCCAGCATTCCTAGTCCTCTGGAGGCACCCTGGATCTTCCAACCATTCAACCACTTCCTGAACTATGATCCTGCCTCACTGACTCTTTTCCATCCAGACCTCCCTGACTCCCCCATACCTTCTGCCCCATTTCCCCTTCCCTCTCCCTTAAGAGCACCTGGCTGATACGATTGAAGCCATACTGCCGAAAGCGCTCGTCGAAGGTGGGCACCTTGCCTCCAGCCACGTAGAATGGCTCCCAGGGGTCTTGCCAGGGCACCACGTAGGCAGGCCTCAGCAAGGTCTCTTCTGGCAGGTTAACCCAGCGGGAGTAGTTGGTGGGCGCCTGGCAGGGGGTGCAAAGCCCATAATAGAAGGGCCGCACCTCGCCCACCTGGTAGAGCTGCAGCAGCTCGTTTTTGTTCATGGGCATGCGGCGAGCTCGACGGATCTCAAAGGCAGGCACCACCAGTGCTGTGCCCGCCCACTGCTTGCTCTGATCCAGCATTTCCCGCAGGCTTCTCCACAGCCCCTCGCTGGGCACCATGTCCACGTCGATTACCAAGGCGTAGTTGGCCCCCTCACGAGCCAGATTCCTCAGCAGGTTATTGGGGTAGGAGACGTTGGTGCCCAGTGCGTAATTGACCCCGGGCTGAGCCACCCTGGCCAGCTTGTCAAAGACCTCCTGGCAGGAACGCAACAGGGCAAACTCCCCTGGCTCCCGGGGGTCGGGAACGGCGGCCTCGTAGCGTGAGGGGCACACAAGGTGCATGGCGACCCTGGCGCGCATGTCGGGGCAGTGGCTGCTCAGCGCATAGCTCAGCACCGTGGCCAGCTGCGCCTCCTCCTTGGTGGCGGCGAACACCGACACCGACAGAGGGCCCTCCCAGCGCTCCAACAGGCCCGACAGGTGCAGCAGGTTGTCCACACTGGCGTGAGTGGCCAGGATCACATCGTTGGGGTCCATGGTGGTCTTCAGTAGGCCCCTGTAGACGCGGTAGTCGCCGCTGGCGTCCAGCACGCCTCCGGAGGCCAGCGCGGTGCGGAGCTGCGCCTTGACTTGGTCCACCGACCGCGGAGACGGGGGAAAGAACTCGAAATATTGGTCTTGCTCCTCTTGCCCATGCAGCCCGGACAGCAGCGACAGGTAGAGCAGCTGCAGCATAGCCACCAGCATGAGCGCGGCCAGCAGCAGCTGGTAGAAGGCACATCGGATGGCGTAGGACATCTGCATGGCTCTCGGGGTTCGGGGCGCGCAGTAGGGACCACCGGGCCGCAGCTTCTGCCAGCCTCTGCCAGCCTCTGCAAGCCCGGATTTACCGCAGCCTGCCGAGCGCGGCCGAAGAGAGCCGAGGCTAACCGAGCCCCACGCGCAGCCCCGCCCACCCGGCCGCCCGCGCTGGCCTCCGGCTAGCCAGCTCGCCCCCTGCTCCCCAGGAGGAGTTACTGCAGCCTCGGTCCTCGCCGCGCGCTTTGCAAACGCTGGACACTGCCCGCCACCGCGCCTGCTGTGTTCCGGGGGACCTGCATCCCCTCCTCTGGGTCAGTGCGCGACCTCCTGGACTAAGTGCGTCCTGAGACCTTGGTTCTCTCGCCCCAGAATCAGGGAGAGGAAACTGACCGAACTTGACTGCAGAATGGTGAAGGATGGTGCGGTTCCTGGCTGCGGCAGGCAGAAAGGAACACAAAAGCCCCATTTTGTCCGTCGCCTCTCCCTCTAAGTTTTATCAGGTCTGTATTGAGGAACGGCTGCAGGGGTTCCGGAACACTCTGGGATGAGAGATAAGGGGATGTGGAGAAGTGTGCCCTACGCAGGACGAGGTGGCCGAGTGGTTAAGGCGATGGACTGCTAATCCATTGTGCTTTGCACGCGTGGGTTCGAATCCCATCCTCGTCGTTCGTGTTTTACGCTGGAGGTGTTTCTTAATTTTCACATCCTGGTGTCTGGGGCAGTGGGTTGAAGAGAACTGAACTGGGGATGGGGCACACTTCAGTCTACGCCGGGCATCCTGTCTGTGTGTGTTCAACGTGGAGCTCCAGCAGGTTCGTACTCCAAATATGTGGAGCTAGTGGGAGAAAGCAGGAGCTGTACTTTTCCTTCTCCATAGAAGGAGGGCCAAGGGCTTGGTGGCAGCAAAAAACCAGAGCCAGAATTCTGATCAATGCAAATTGGGGTCCAAGAACTAGAGACGACCCCCTGGTGGAGCTGCTCTGTCTAAAGCAGAACTCGTGGCAGTGGAGGCGATGTTGCTGCTAAGTCGCTTCAGTCGTGTCCGACTCTGTGTGATCCCTGTTATGCCTGAAGTCCGAGTCCCCAAGACTGAGAGAAATAAGATGTCCACGGCAATGCAAAAGCCTAAAGGGGCTTATTACTAGCTCGAGCTAGGGCTTACGATACAACGCAATGGAGTCTTGACAGGAGCCCCGAGCCCTGAATCACAGCTCCTTTTATACAGGCGGTTCTTTGTCAGTAACAGCATAGCTGGTGGGTGATGATTGGCTAAGCCGCTCGCTCGCGCGGGATTTTCAAATCTCGCATCCCTACCCGGATTGGCTCGGGTCTGGCGTGGGCGGGGCTACGGGGATCTTTCTCTGATTGGTCGAGCTATACCGCCGGCGGGAGTTCCCAGTGACTCAGCTTTCCCAGAGACCGAAACTCAGGCCTAGCTTGTCCCTTGGAGCCTGTTATGGCTCCAATTTGGTCCTAACACCCCATAGACGGCAGCCCACCAGGCTCCCCCGTCCCTGGGATTCTCCAGGCAACACTGGAGTGGGTTGCCATTTCCTTCTCCAATGCATGAAAGTGAAAAGTGAAAGTGAAGTCGCTCAGTCGTGCCCGACTCTTAGCGACCCCATGGACTGCAGCCGCCTGCCAGGCTCCTCCGTCCATGGGATTCTCCAGGCAAGAGTACTGGAGTGGGGTGCCATTTAAATTGTTCAGCGCACTGATTCCCCTTCCTCCAGCACTTTTCTCTGGGCAGAGACCTTGCAAGTATCCACACACCTGCTGCCCTCCCTCACATACACAACCACACACACTTAACACCAGTCAGTGTACACAGAAGGCGCTTAATAAGTTTCCGGAATGATTGACCCATGGACTCTATAAGAGAAGGAGAGGCTGTGCAGAAGGCAATTACTTCCATAGGTAATGTGTTCCAGTGCTGTGAATCTTCGGAAGGAGCTTTCGGTCATCCCAGAGGGCCTGGAATGTCGATTTAAGGTGTCTGCCTGCTGCTCCACAGGCAGTAGGGAACCAAGGTTGTTGAGTTAGGAAGTGATCAGGAGCAGGATACCTTTATTTTGCGGCTCCAGCTTGTGGAATCTGAAGCTGTCTCCTGGTAGGTACTGTCAGAATTGAGTTGCATTTGTAGGACACTGAGCTGGTGTCAGAGAATTGCTTGATGTGTTGGGGGGGCGGGGGGGGGGCAGGGTATAAAATAAACCAAACAAACCTGGGCATCAAAATTTATGTCCAAATTGTATATATACCCTGGAGAATGAAGTGGAAACCCACTCCAGTATTCTTGTCTGGAAAATCCCATGGCAGAGGAGCCTGGTGGGCTACAGTCCAAAGGGTCGAAAGAGTCAGAGGTGAGCAACTGACCACATAAACACACACAGTGAAGACCCAGACATAGAGAACAGACTTGATGCAGTGTGGGAAGGAAAGGGTGGGACAAATTGAGAGAGCAGCATGGAAACATATAAATTACCATATGTAAAATAGATAGCTAGTGGAAATTTGCTGTATGATGCAGGGAGCTCAAATCAGGTACTCTGTGACAACCTAGAGGGATGGGGTGGGGTGGGGTGGGGTGGGAGGTGGAAGGAAAGCTCAGAGGGAGGGAACGTATGTATACCTATGGCTGATTCATGTTGATATATGGCAGAAACGAACACAATATTGTAAATGAAATATCTGCCAATTAAAATTTTTTTAAAGTAAGGAAAATGTAAAAAGTGTATGTATAGAAGTAAACTTAATTTTGTGTTTTGTCCTTGAGCCTTGCAACTTTGCTGAGTTTATTTGTGTGTGTGTGTGTGTATGTATTCTTTAGGATTTTCTGTATGTGTGTATACCATTTGTGATCGCGGATAGTTTTACTTCTTCCTTCTCAATTTGGATGCCTTTTATTTCTCTTTCTTGCCCAATTGCTCTGGCTAGAACTTCCAGTACAAAGTTGAATAGATGAAATAGTGAAAAGTAGTCATCCTTGTCTTTTTCCTGATCTCAGGGAGACTTCACTCTTTCACAGTTAAGCATGACATTAGTTGTGGAATTTTCATAAACGTTTTTTCAGATTGAGAAAGTTCTTGTTTATGCCTTGTTTGTTGAGTATTTCTATCTTTCGTTAGTGCTTTTTAATATGCTGTCTAGGTTGGTCATAACTTTTCTTCTAAAGAGCAAGCCTCTTTTAATTTCATGGCTGCAGTCACCATCTGCTGTGATTTTGGAGCCCAAGAGAATAAAGTCTCTCACTNTGTTTGTTGAGTATTTCTATCTTTCGTTAGTGCTTTTTAATATGCTGTCTAGGTTGGTCATAACTTTTCTTCTAAAGAGCAAGCCTCTTTTAATTTCATGGCTGCAGTCACCATCTGCTGTGATTTTGGAGCCCAAGAGAATAAAGTCTCTCACTCTTTCCCTAGTTTCCCCATATATTTGCCATGAAGTGGTGGGACCAGATGCCATAATCTTCGTTTTTGGAATGTTGAGTTTTAAGCGAGCTCTTTCACTCTCCTCTTTCACTTTCATCAAGAGGCTCTTCAGTTCCTCTTCCCTTTCTGCCGTAAGGGTGGTGTAGTCTTCGTATCTGAGATTATTGATATTTCTCCCGGCAATCGTGATTCCAGCTTGTGCTTCCTCCAGTTTGGCATTTCCCATGATGTACTCTGCACAGAAGTTAAATAAGCAGGGTGACAATATACAGCCTTTCCTGATTTGGAACCAGTATGTTGTACCATGTCCAGTTCTAACTGTGGCTTCTTGACCTCCATACAGATTTCTCTGGAGGCAGGTAAAGTGGTCTGGTATTGCCATCTCTTGAAGAATTTTCCCCAGTTTGTTGTGATCCACACAGTCAAAGGCTTTGGCATAGGCAATAATGCAGAAGTAGCTGGAACTCTCTTGCTTTTTTGATGATCTAATACATGTTGGCAATTTGATCTCTGGTTCCTCTGCTTTTTCTAAATCCAGCTTGAACATCTGGAAGTTCTTGATTCATGTACTGTTGAAGCCTAGCTTGGAGAATTTTGAGCATCACTTTGCTAGCGTGTGAGATGAGTGCAATTGTGTGGTAGTTTGAACATTCTTTGGTATTGCTTTTCTTTGGGATTGGAATGAAAACTGACCTTTTGTAGTCCTGTGGCCACTGCTGAGTTTTCCAAATTTGCTGGCATATTGAGTATGCCAGCACTTTAATAGCATCATCTTTTAGGATTTGAAATAGCTCAGCTTGAATTCCATCACCTCTACTAGCTTTGTTCATAGTGATGCTTCCTAAGGTCCACTTGACTTCACATTCCAGGATGTCTGGCTCTAGGCCAGTGATCACACCATCGTGTTTATCTGGGTCATTAAGATCTTTTTTGTATAGTTCTGTGTATTCTTGCCACCTCTTCTTAATATCTTCTGTTTCTGTTAGATCCATGATGTTTCTGTCCTTTATTGTGCCCACCTTTGCATGAAAAGTTCCCTTTGTATCTCTCATTTTCTTGAAGAGATCTCTAGTCGTTCCCATTCTATTGTTTTCCTCTGTTTGTTTGCATTGATCGCTGAGAGAAGGCTTTCTTTTTTCTTTTTTTAAAATTAATTTATTTATTTTAATTGGAGACTAATTACTTTAGAATATGTGGTGGTTTTTGCCATACATCAACTTGAATGGAACATGTCACAAATTTGCTTGTCATCCTTGCTCAGGGGTCACGCTGATCTTCTCTGTATCGTTCCAATTTTAGTATATGTGTTGCTGAAGCAAGCACTGAGGAAGGCTTTCTTATCTCTCTCCTTGCTATTCTTTGGAACTCTGCATTCAGATGGGTTTATCTTTCCTTTTCTTCTTTGCCTTTAGCTTCTCTTCTTTTCTCAGCTATTTGTAAGGCCTCCTCAGACAACTGTTTTGCCTTTTTCCATTTCTTTTTCTTGGGGATGGTCCTGATCACTGCCTCCTGTACAATGTCACGAACCTCCGTCCATAGTTCTTCAGGCATTCTATCAGATGTAATCCATTGAATCTATTTGTTACTTCCACTGTATAATCATAAGGGATTTGATTTAGGTCATGCCTGAATGGTCTAGTCATTTTCCCTACTTTTTTCAATTTAAGTTTCAATTTTGCAATAAGGAGTTCATGATCTGAGCCACAGTCAACTCCCGGTCTTGGTTTTTGCTGACTGTATAGAGCTTCTCCATCTTTGGCTGCAAAGAATACAATCAATCTGATTTTGGTATTAACCATCTGGTGATGTCCATGTGTAGAGTTTTCTCTTGTGTTGTTGGAAGAGGGTGTTTGCTGTGACCAGTGCGTTCTCTTGGCAGAACTCTATTAACCTTTGCCCTACTTCATTCTGTACTTCAAGGCCAAATTTGCCTGTTACTCCAGGTATCTCTTGACTTCCTACTTTTGCATTCCAGTCCCCTATAATGAAAAGGACATCTTTTTTGGGTGTTAGTTCTAAAAGGTCTTGTAGGTCTTCATAGAACCATTCAAGTTCAGCTTCTTCAGCATTACTGGTCGGGTCATAGACTTGGATTACTGTGATATTGAATGGTTTGCCATGGAAACGAACAGAGATCATTCTGTCATTTTTGAGATTGCACCCAAGTACTGCATTTTGGACTCTTGTTAACTATGAGGGTACTCCATTTCTTCTAAGGGATTCTTGCCCACAATAGTACATATATTGTCATCTGAGTTAAATTTGCCCATTCCAGTCCATTTTAGTTCACTGATTCCTAAAATGTTGATGTTCACTCTTGCCATCTCCTGGTTGACCACTTCCAATTTACCTTGATTCATGGACTTAGCATTCCACGTCCAAAGTTAGGTTCATTCCAATGAACCACCTTCATTCTAGAATAAATCCCACTTGGTCATGGTGTATAATTCTTTTCCTGTATTGCTGGGTTCAGTCTATTAGTGTTTTGTGAGGAATTTTTCCCTATATTTATAAGGGATTTTGGTTTGTAGTTTTCTTTTCTTGTGATATCTTTATTTAGCTTTGGCATCAGGGTAATGCTGGTCACATACAAAGAGTTAGAAAGTATTCTCCTTTTGTATTTTTTGAAATACAAAAGTTTGAGGGTTGGTATTAATTCTTTAAATGATTGGTAGAATTTGCGTGTGAAGTCAGCTGGTCCTGGAATTTCCTGAGAGGTTTTTGATTGCTGATTCAGTCTCATCCCTTGATATAGATACATCCAGATTTTCTATTTCTTCTTGAGTTACTTTTGGTAGTTTGTATGTTTCTAGGAATTTCATCTAGTTTGTATGTTTCTAGGAATTTAATCTAGTCCATTTCATCTAGGTTTCTCATTTGTTGGCATACAAGTATTCATAGGATTCTCTTATAATGCTTTTTATTTTTGTACAACCAATAGTAATAACCCCTTTCATTTCTGATTTTAGTAATTTTAAGAACTCTTTTTTTCTTAAACAATCCAAAAGTGTGTCAATTTATTGATTGTTTCGAAGAACCAATATTTGGTTTCATTGATTTTTCTCTGTTGTTTTTCTATCCTCCATTTTGTTCATCTCCTCTCTAATCTTTAGCATCTCCTTCCTTCTGTTAGTTCTGGGTTTAATATGCCTGAGCTCCTTCCTCCTTTTAATGTAGGCATTGACACCTCTAAGTGCCGGGGTCCAGCCCCGGTGGATCCAGGGTGATTCGAAGGTGGGATGGAATCGGCGTCCTAGGAAAAAGCTTAATTACAGATATAGAGAGAGATTAGAAATGGATAGGATAGTAGGAAATATTAGCAGAGAAAAAGAGGCTGAATAACTTGATTTACATGGAATAGCATCCATGCTCCAGATTAGGCTCCTCTGTCCATGGGATTTTCCAGGCAAGAGTACTGGAGTGGGGTGCCACTGCCTTCTCTGAGAATATACCTAGATATACTTTATAGATAGAATCATAGGTTACCAAGGTTTCTTGATCTGTTGTGAAAAAAATGGAAGCATTATCGAAGAAATTGACCATCTTAACAATTTCAAAAGTTATTTTATCCATATAATTGATTTTGACACTTGTCTACACTGATAATAAAGAGGCTATTAGTATAAACTAAAAGACCATGTTCTTCATTACTTCTACAAGGATTAGAATTGTCACAAATCCTCAAATTATTTAAATAATCTTGATATTCTTTCAGTAACATAACATATCCTGATAAACCATGGGTTAAATTATTCAAGCTTCTAACTTGGCAGCATTACAAAACAAATCCATCCTATAGTCATTCATTTTGAATATTTTACACAATAGCACAAAATGCATAACTTTTGCCAACTTACTGTATATTTTACTACACCAATATTTTAAAATTATGTCAATTTGTTCAAGATAGAGATAATTTAAATTAAACAACAGTAATATTATTATTACTAATAGTTCTCATCCCATGAACCAAGGTAGCAGCTAACCCAAAATTTAAATAACACAGTTTGAGGGTAGAAAAATGTATTTATCCCCAAATCAAATTATGTTTCAGAATTCTATCAGTTCTGTAATCAATCATATTGTTTGACATGTTGGAGGATTTATGATATTTTGGGATGGGATATATAGCTTATAGACATAAATGACAATGTGGAATAAGCAATACTTATTAAGTATACCTACTCGGGTAGTATACTATACTGAACTTTGGCCTTGAGAAATGAAAGGTATAGTCATCTCAAGTAGTTTGGTTTGTTTAAGGGGAATCAGAAAACAGTACTAAAAAATCCTGCAGTAAGAATTATGATAGAGATGTGCCCCAGAAGCTACAAGAACTCTAGGTTGAAAGAACAGGAAACTTCCTGAAAGATGTGATACCAGAGCTAAATTTTAGACTGTAATAATAATAACAATAACAATGCTACCAAAATACACTGACTGCTTATTATACAAAGCAATTTATTTATACTTTCTCATGCTATCCTTACATACTCTCATCATCTTCACATTTATATAAAGATAAATGTAATGAGATACACTATTATTCTCACTTTATAAATGAAAATTAATAAACTGGGCTCAGTCATACAACTGGTCAGTGGCAGCACTGAAGGAGTAACCTAGGTCTTGCTGACTGTTATCTTTAATCTCCTGAAGGGATGAGTACGATTAAAACACAGAGAAGTGGAAAAGCATGGAGTATGGGGGAACTTCAAGTAACTTAGAACGAGTGGACTCTTGGATAGATGAGGGAATAGGACAGAGAAATGAGGACAGAGGGCTGGGGTAGTTCCAAGAGAACACGGTCAGGAAACTAAATTGCATCTCACCAGCTATGAAGTACCAGGGAAGATGTTAAGTCATGGAACCATCATTCAGTCAAAAAAGAATACTCAAGGAATAAAGGCTCTAACTTGATCAGATGTTTGGATTGGAGGCGGGGTCGGGAAGTAGTGGTGTCATTCAGAGACAGGAAGTACAATAGGAAAAAAATGTGGAGGGGAAGCAAAGAGCTGTGATTTGGAAATAGTTTGCCACTTATTTAGGTGGAGATAGATATGAGGCTCACTTGTCTATGTTGACATAATGTATGTGCTGAAGAGTGTATTAAGGATAAATGTTTGAAAAAGGAAATGATGGAACCATTTTAATAAAAATGACAAACTTCTGGATTACATATTCTGGGAGACAATACCTGTGGGCTTCCCTGGTGGCTCAGATGGTAAAGAATCAGGCTGTAATGTGGGAGACCTGGGTTCGATCCCTAGGTCAGGAAGATCCCCTGGAGAAAGGAATGGCTACCCACTCCAGTATTCCTGCCTGGAAAATTCCATGGACAGGGGAGCCTGGCAGACTATAGTCCATGAGATCGCAAAGAGTGGGACACAACAGAACAACTATAGCATCAATACACACCTGTAGGAAAGGAATCAAGAGAGTGATTTGACAAATCAACCCTCTATTTGGAGTTCCTTTATTAACCTAACAATTCTGTCACATTGATTACTTTCTATGTTATTCTAGGCTATAGACTCAGAAGTACATTCTATAGATGAGCAAAAACAAGAAAAGTAGGAAATTAGTTGAAACTCTGTAGAGTTCTAATTAGTACATTTTATTTCTTTATTAATAGTATACTTTGCATATTGTAAAGTAAGTAAAGTCACTCAGTCGTGTCCAACTCTTTGTGATCCCGTGGACTGCAGCCCACCAAGCTCCTCAGTCCATGGGATTCTCCAAGCAAGAATATAAAGAGAAAATTCGTTAACTCAAAAAGTCTAGTATTGCTAACCTTAAAAACTACTATATTTCCTTTTTCTATATTCCAAATACCTTGATTAATATATTCCCAGGTGCCTAAGGATATAGAGGCCTGGCGGCAATCATTGACTCAACAACGAGAAAAGCCCTGTGCTAATTAAGATTCTCAAAATACTCCAAAATTCTCTGTGCTGTTTATGGTTAAGTAAGTAAGTAAAGTCACTCAGTCGTGTCCAACTCTTTGTGACCCCGTGGACTGCAGCCCACCAAGCTCCTCAGTCCATGGGATTCTCCAAGCAAGAATACTGGAGTGGGTTGCCATTTCCTTCTCCAGGGGATCTTCCCGACCCAGGGATCGAATCCAGGTCTCCCGCATTGGAGGCAGACACTTTAACTTCTGAGCCACCAGGGAAGTTCCTGGTGTTTATGGTTGAGAGATAGTAAACAATCATGTGTCAGCAGAGAGGTTTGACCTGAGACACCCTTGTCCCGCCCAGGGCAGGGAATTAGCAGCAATTACTGACACAACAAATGAAAAAACCTTTCACCAATATAATTCCCAACCAACCCACTATACTAATAATTTCTAACTTCCCACAAGAGTTTGCCTTTAGTAAGTCTAAAACATCTCGTGCCTCTCAGGGTTGGGAGGGTTGGGAGGCTGTAAACCATCACATGCGGCCGGATGAACCTATACAGGCGGGCTAGATAACCTTCACTCTTGTCACGCCCAGGAATTTTTATTAACTTGGAGCTGCAAGTTAACTGCTTCTCCGAGAGAAACGGTTATGGGGGAGAGCCCCCTGTAAAGTACTCTGGTTTTGGGGTAGATGCTCGGGAACAGGGGCTTTCCTGAGACTTGATCACGCCTTTGCGTATGCCAAGCTTCCTTCCTCACGACCTTTGCCATGGGCCGAGTTCCTCACGCTGGCCCCCGGCATCTAAGTTTCCTCTCAGCCTGGCTCTTGCTGCATCTCATAAAATTTAGTGTGTTGTTTCCATTTCCATTTGTCTCAAAGCATTTTCTAACTTATCTTTTGATTTCTTTTTTAACCGATTAGTTGTTTATGGGAATGTTGTTTAATTTCCACGTATTTGTGAAGTTTCCAGTTTTCCCATTATTGGTTTCTAGTTTCATTCCACTGTGAGTGGAAAAGATGCTTTGTGTGATGTTACTCTTTTAAAAGTTACTGCAGCTTTGTTTTGTGGCCTAATATATGATCTCTCCTGGGGAATGTTCTGTGTGCACTTGGGAAGAAGGTATATCCTGCTGTTTTTAGGTCAAGTGTTGTGTGTATAGGTCTCTTTGGCCTATTTGGTTCATGTGTGTTCAAGTCCTCTGTTTCCTTGTTGATCTTCTCTCTAGTTGTTCTATCCTTTATTGAAAGTGGAATCTTTAAGTCTCTATTATTGTGTAAATGTCTACAATTGTCAATTTTTGCTCCATATTTTTTAGGACTTTGTTTTTAGGTATGTATATAATAATTATTATATCTTCTTGATGGACTTACTCTTTTATAAATATATAACATCCTTCTTTGCCTCTTGAATGATTTTTGAATTAGTCTTTTTGTTTTTCTGATATTAGCATATCCACCTGAACTGTGGTTTCCTTATGTTTGCACACAATACCTTTTTCCCATCCTTTCACTTTCAATCTGTTTGTTTTTGACTCTAAAGTGGTAGACAGCATGTAGTTGAATCATTAGAAAATCCGTTCTGACAATCTCTGACTCCTTTTTAATAAAACTGATTTATTTCTGGCTGTGCTGGGTCTTTGTTGCTGTGTGGGCTTTTCTCTAGTTTACTCAGGCTTCTCATTGTAGTGGCTTCTTGTTGCAGAGCACGGCCTCTCGGTGCTCCGGCTTCAGTAGTTGTGACCCATGGGCTTTGTTGCCCCACGGCAAGTGGAATCTTCCTAGGCCATTCTGACAATCTCTGACTCCTTTTTAATAAAACTGATTTATTTCTGGCTGTGCTGGGTCTTTGTTGCTGTGTGGGCTTTTCTCTAGTTTACTCAGGCTTCTCATTGTAGTGGCTTCTTGTTGCAGAGCACGGCCTCTCGGTGCTCCGGCTTCAGTAGTTGTGACCCATGGGCTTTGTTGCCCCACGGCAAGTGGAATCTTCCTAGGCCAGGCATCTAACCTATGTCCCCTTCAATGGCAGGCTGATTCTCAACCACCGGCCAATGCTTTTCTCATTAGAAGTCCAATCTCTGACTTTTAATTGGAGAGCCAAATCCATTTACAAAACCAGGAAGTGTCCGTCTCAGGAAAAGGCGAGCAGCTTGAGGATAAAGACTGGCCTTCCAATGTTTGCGTCCCTCCATGAGCCTGTCTGAGTGCCCGCCACTTAGAGCCCTCTCCAGCTGTTTGCTCGTGGACACTGGCTGTTTCTAAGGGAGACTGGGCCTGTTGGCAGAGCTGTGTCAGGCTGGGGAGGTGGCAGTGGCTGGGTAGGGGGGTGGTGCTGGGCATCAGCAGAGGGACCAGCAAGGGTAGCCCCTCAGCCCAAGTATTTGTTTCTTTTTTTTTAAAAGTAGGTTTTGTTATTTATTTGACTGCCCTGGGTCTTAGTTGTGGCACACAGGCATTTAGTTGCAGCACATGGGATCTAGTTCCCTGCTGCTGCTGCTGCTACTG
Source organism: Oreotragus oreotragus (assembly GCA_006410675.1). Lineage (NCBI taxonomy): Eukaryota > Metazoa > Chordata > Mammalia > Artiodactyla > Bovidae > Oreotragus > Oreotragus oreotragus. The sequence goes on from SJYX01016161.1 coordinate 62,283, forward strand.
CTAAGTCGCTTCAGTCGTGTCCGACTCTGTGTGACCCCAGAGATGCCAGCCCACCAGGCTTCCCCGTCCTCGGGATCCTTCAGGCAAGAACACTGGAGTGGGTTGCCATTTCCTTCTCCAATGCGTGAAAGTGAAGTCGCTCAGTCCAGCTCTTAGCGACCCCGTGGACTCCAGTTTTCAGGAATCCCTATTCCCCATGCTGGGAAAGAGCCTGACTTCAAACCCAGGACTCTGGGTCAGGGCACATGCACTTAAATCACCAAGTCAAATGGCTTCTGTAGAGGGAGCCGCCTCTTCTCCTTTATGTCTCCTCCTCTCTCATTCCCTGGTTAGGCCTCACCCCTAAGGCCCTTCAGCATTTGTCTGCAGCCCACTGCCCCAGCCTTATCCTCGCCCCTCCCTGTCTCTCACACCCTAGGACTCCCCGCACCCCCTGCCCCGCTGCCAGAAGTCCCCACTGTTCCCTGAATATTCCATATCCATCCATGCCTTGCATATTCTGGTACATCTGCCTGGGTTTCTCCCCCACCCCCAACTCAGCCCAGCAAACTCATATTCATCCCTCAATGCCCAGTTCAGAGGACACCTCCTCAGGGATGCCTGCCTGAACTTTCCAGTGAGATCAATGGCCCCCTCCTCTAGTATCTCATATTACACATTCTGTAGGGTCCTCACAAGCCCTATCACATGTTACATTCTACTTCCCGTGGCCTTGGGAGCAGGGTCATAGCTCCTTTGTTTCAGGGCCATCAGACCACCCAGAACCTGGCACAGTGACTAATGATCAAAGGAATGAATCCTCACTTGGAGTTGGCCTGTGTCTTTATTTCAGTTCCCAAGATCGTATCTTGTGTGTGTGTGTGTGTGTCTGCTTTGGATCTTCATTGCGGCATGCCAGATCTTTCACTGTGACACTCAGGCTCTCTAGTTGTAGCATGAGCTTAGTTGCCTTTGGGCATGTGGGATCTTAGCTCCCAGACCAGGATTCAAACCAGCATCCCTTGTATTGCAAGGTGGACCACTGGGGAGGTCCCCAAGGTCATATCTTGCCTCACTTTCCTCTTTGGTTGCAAAACAGCCTCTGGCTTCTGAGCAGGGCCTGGCACTGACTCATCACCTGGTATATGACAGCTGTTCATTGAGTGGCCATGGGAGGCAGGAGGGCAAATGGGCAGAAAGGTCCGTGCTGGTAATCTCAAACATTCTGCTCTTCCCTGCCCTGGGCAGGGTGGCACAGATGTGTGGCAAAGCAGGCTTTTCCTCTATCCCTCTGCAGAACTGGCTGACTTTATCTCTGAGGCTCCATTTCTGAGAAGCGGGGAGCCTGGGGAGGCAGAGGATGCTGGTGCGGGGAGAGTCATAGTTATTCATGCAACCAGGCAGTCTGTCTGGGAGCACAGGGCTCCTTACAAGCCAGTACCCCTTGGCCATTATGTGGCCAGGAAGGCCCAGCCCAGAGAAGCCCACAAATCCCTTCCCTTCTCAGGGCCTTGGTCATCCCATCTGTCCAATGGGTACAATCATCCCCCCCTCACCCAGCTCATCAAAGTCAACAGAACTGAAAGCGCTTTGGAAATAAAGATTCAGTGGAAAAAAAAAGATTCAGTGAGATCATTGTACAAATGAAGATGGTTGTTATTAGACACAGGAGCAGGGTCTGAAGGAAACAAGCAAAAAAAAGGTGGAGCAGTGTTCAGGGCTCTTGCCTTGAACCCCTTGAGGAAAAGGGAAGCAGGCAGAGGGCAGGAAGAGCACCTACAGGGAGGTGGGGACTGGGTTTCCTCACCTGTACAGAGAGGGGCACAGTCCCTGCCAGCCTCCCTCCAAGGGCCCCAACGTGGCTTCAGCGAAAGGGCAAGGTCGGAAGAGTTTTGCAAACTAAAATGCAGCTTATGCCTGCAGGCTAACTGCAGTTCTGGGACCCAGGCCCAACTGGGCTCCGGGGAGTGGACACAGAGCACTGGTGACGTAGACACTGTTTGAGGCTCAGAGGGTCCTTTGAAATCCCTCAGATCCCTAACTCATTCTCCCCCGTCCCCTCAACCTCCCTGGATTCCTCTGTTCTGAAGTCCAAGAGACCGACCGAGGGATCGCTGAGGCTTGGAGAGAAGAGGAGGTCCTGTCCTGGACTGCCCCCACTCCGACACAGACTCCGAGGCCACGTCCACACTAGCCACACAGTTGGCAAGACTCCACCCGTGGCCTCTGAGTCCCGGCGACTCGCCAGTGGGTTTGTCGTGATTAACGAACGCAGTCCCGACGGTGAGGATGGGCCATGGTCCTCGGCCCTCTTTTCCCTGATGGTCACCCTTTCAGTGAGGTTTTATGTGCATCCAGGTAGTGCGTCAGCTCCACTCCTGGGTGAGGGCTGGAATGGCAGGCAGTGAATTCTTCCTAGCAGCACTCCCAGTGGCCGCCAGCCCTGGAAGGAGAGAGCTGTGCCCACCTCTTGCTGGAGCCCTCAGGCCACAGTGCCCCCGACCACCCGGCCCGGTGGAGGCTTGAGCCTGGCCGTCATTTCCCCAGCGCTGGGCCTCAGCTCTGAAGAAACACGCTGGGAGAGCCCTCGATGGAGCGCTTCAGAGCAGCACCCTGAAGAGGAAGGAAAGGGAGGCGCCACAAGAGAGCCCCAGCGCCAGGAAGAAGGTCATGAGGGTGCCGGTCACCTCCCTCTCCTGTGGCAGCACCTGCCTGGAACACACAGGAAAGGAGCTCTGAGAAAAATGTGGGGCCCACTCTGGACCCAGCCCCGTGCCCTCTGCCCCTCTAACAACGGGACGGATGATTTCTAGTCTGGGCTGGCCCAACTTCTGGGCCACTATAATGAGGCCCTTCCCTTTGGACTTGTTTCCTGATCTGTAAAATGGGGCCACTGGACACAGATGTCTCTCACGCTCCCTCACGTCCAGATGCCCCTGCCTTCCTTCTTGGCAAAATGTCTGCTACCTGGTCTTCCTGTCCCCTCTAGACTCCCTTGTGCCCAGGGTGAGCAGCCCAGGAGCTCTGCCTGTGACCTCAAGCTTGGGTCCCCTGCAACTGAGAATGTGGGAGAGTAGCTGGGCCCTAAGGAATGACAGGGCAACCTGCTTGCTCACAGAGGGGGTAACTGAGGACCAGAGCGGAGGCCCCAGAATCGGCCTGGGCTGCCTTACTAGGTAGGAACCTCCCAGCCGAGTCCCCCGCTCTGCAGCTCCTGGCCTGGAGCCAGTTCATCAGTGAGGCCTGGAGAAACAGCTCGGGCTGGGCTGGCCAGAAGCTGAACTCTTTGTGGCTGTCCCTCTCCAAGAGTGAGCCCACCTCCCCTCTCCCAAGCCCTCCCCTCGCCTTCACATTCCCCAGACCTGGGCGCCAGGCACATGGTGAGGGACACCAGGTAACCATTTGAGACAGCGAACAGCAGCATGAAAGTGATGAAGTAGGCGTCCTGGGGGAAGAGGATGGGCAGTCGGGACCTCTCGGGCACGTGGCACAGCATGAAGAGCGGCACGAACAGGACGCGTAGGCAGACCAGCAGGGGCAGCAGCCGGCTGTCCTTGTCAGGCTGCGGCAGAAGGCGGGGGTGAGGGCGGTCCCCCAGAGCAGCGCCTCTGCTCTGGGCCACCCCCGAGAGATTCAACTATCACTTCCCCGACCTACCCCGCGTGAGCCAGGGAGGATCCAGCATGGGGACCTCTGGAAAGCGAGGGGCAGGGCCAAGGCCACCCCACCCATAAGCGCCCAGCCTCTGCCTCTCCTGAGAGCCAGTCTGTGCTCTTTCAGTGGCAGAACTAGAAGAACGTCTCTGGTTTTCAAAGTTGGTTGCGCTGAGCACCCCTGGGGGTTCCAAAGAACCCTTTGAGGCAGATGGGATTGGAAACTGGGGACCCAGACCCAATCAGAGCAGCTCCTCTTTGATCTACTATATTTGTTGTGTGTCCTTGGAAGATTTCATTGAAAGAAGTAGCATCGTGGCGAAAAACAATCCAAATACTAGGAATCCTGTCTGACCTCTCACATGGTGCAGGAACCTCTGTGTAAACACTCTCCACGCACCAGGGGCTGGGCCCTCAGCTGGATGCTGGAGACAGAGGTCAGCTGGACTTGGCTTCTGCTTTCAGAGAATCCAGTCCAAGCCCTGGCTTGCATGCCTCCAGGGGCTCCAGTCTGTGCTAACTGGCTGTTCCATTACCAAACCCAGACCAGGGCCAGTCAGTGTGGGGAAGGCACCCTTCTGCACTCTTTCACACTCTCTGATCCTTGATTGCTTCTCCAAACGTCTGATCACCCCGTAGACGTGCTCACCCACAGGAAGTAAGAGGTTAGGCTCCGTCCCAGACAGTCCATGACGTTGAAGAGGAGGAAGCAGCAGACGGGGTTGAAGAACTGACCTGGGTGGGGGACAGAGGGGGCTCACCCTGGTCCAGGCTGCCCACTCCCTTCTCTCCCCTCCACCCCCATCGCCCTGTCCTCTGCCACTTCCCACTACTCACTCCACTTCCCAGGACCAGTGGAGCTGGTCACCATGGCTGTGATGGCCGGGAAGACGGACAGGGTGACTGTGAAGACCAACACCAGGCACAGCGCAGTCAGCCAGATCTGGGAGCCAGAGGAAGGGGTGTGAGGAGGCGGCCAGACTCGGAGCCCAACATGCGGCCACAACCCCTCCACCCAAGCCTTGGCCCCGGGAGTGGGACACGGGCCTGGCCCAGCGTGTCCCTGACCCACCATGACCCTGTCACCTCGGGGTGGACAAGCTGAGTACGAAGGTCTTAGTCCATTCTAAGAGTCTCTGGGGTAGGCTGGAGAGAGCAGCTCTCTCTTCCCCAGGGATGAGGGTTGGGGGTTGTATCTGAGCCAAACCTTCCGGAGGACAGTGAAAACTGAAGGTTTTTCCGGCTTCTGGGGTTCCTCTGGTTCCACCTCTGTCTCCTTCTCAAGGTCAAGATCCAGAGTCAGGGCTGCCTTCTGGGGGCTGTTGGGAATCCCATTTTTCTCATCTGGGGTAAGAGGAAAGGGCAGGGTCATGCCTGTGACAACCAGGCCGGAGGAGGGGAGAGTCCAAGCGGTTAAAACAAGTGACCCTCCACCAGCCCAGGTGCAGGCCAAGAGGATTAATGGGAAGGCGCCAGCCTACTATTTACTGGGCTTCCCTGGTGGCTCAGTTGGCAAAGAACTGCCTGCAATGCAGGAGACCCAGGTTCAATCCCCAGGTCCGGAAGATCCCCTGGATCTTCCCTAATGGCCACTCACGCCAGTATTCTTGCCTGGAGAATCTATGGACAGAGGAGCCTGGCGGGCTACAGTCCATGGGGTTGCAAAGTGTCAGACACGCCTGAGCAACTGACACTTTCACTTTCACTGTTTATTAAGTACATATATGTACCAGGCACAGTTAAGCACCTTAGAGGGATTATTCCACTACCACTGCTTTATAAAAAACAAAAGAAACCCCTGAGGCGCAGAGGGGTTATGTGACTTGACTGAGGTCACACAGCTTGGATGTCAGGAAGCTAGGATTTAAACTCAGACACACCTGGATCTAGGACCTGCAGGCCTGAAGCTCTGCTGCCTCCCCATTTTATGGAGGAGGAAAGAGGCTCAAAGGGCAACTGAAGGGATGAGTTCAACCCCACTGACTTCCCTTCAAGATCGTCTGCCTCTGCTCACTCGAGGCTCCTAGAGGTGAGGGATCTAGCTGGGGACAGAGGTGAAGTGCTTCCCTGTGGAGATGGCTCCAGCCTCCCCTGGCTCTTCCACTTCCCCGGCAGGGTCCCGGGCTCACCAGACTGGAGAAGCTCAGCTTTGGTCTCCAGCTCCTGACCTTGCGCCTTCGATGGTTTCTTGGCCAGATAGTAGCGGGCAAACTTCTGCAGAAGGAAAGCGTCGTCCCTGCCTGGCTTGGGCTGAGGTGCCTGGATCCCTCCCCACCCTGCTGACTTAGAGGCTGGGGTCCCCCAGTGGCTGACTCCTTTGGGGATCAGGACTGGGCCCCTCTGCCTCCTTTGGCTTCTCTCAGGGCCTCAGACTCAGGGCGGTATCTGTGATGCTCCGAAGTGGGCTTCGAGCCCAATACCAGGCTCACCAGGTGGGGCAGGCTCAGGTAGCACACGATGGACATGATGGTGCCCACACAGGGCGTGATGAAGTACCCCAGGGCAGACGTCTGGGCATCCACGCCACCTGTGCAGAGACTTCAGCTGCAGAAGGGAGGTGACTGTCCACCAGCTCCCACAGGGAGCTTTTCCTACTTCGCAGTACACACATCTCAGATCCACCTCCTGGCCTCTTCCATTCCTCCTACTGACACTCAGGACCCTTGTGCAGGGGTCCCTGGCCCAGCCCTTCACATCTCTCACTCTGTCATTTTTGCTGAGCACTTACTGTGCTCATTATAAATGCACGCTTCTTACAATCTGAGTATGGAGCTGTAAGAATCATTCAGGTTGGGAAGCAAACACAGGTAAGTGCCTTATCCAATGCCCCTGGCTAGAGAACAGTGGAACCGGAGTTCAGACCCAAGTCTGTCTGAATCCCACATGTCTCCCCTTCCCTCACCCTCAACCTACTGCCACAGGCTAGTGCTGGCCTCGAATCCTGCCCTGGGCCCCAAGTTAACCCAGTCCTCACCCATCATTCTCTCATGGTAGGACTCAAGAGCCCCACACCCAATCCCCAGCTCCCCCATCACCCCATCACCTGTCTCAACCACAGCCCAAAACATCTCATCCTTAGCACACGCTCTGCTCCCCAGAATCCCAGACTGCCACCCAGATCTACTCACTGGCCATGGATATGAGCATGGCAAGGGCAGCGAAGATCCCGGCCAGGCCCTGGCCACTGAGGAAGAGGGTGCTGTACTTGGAAGGCATGGTGCCCAGTTGTCCGAAGAGGCTGCCTTGCAGAATCGCACCGAAGGCTGTGGAAGGACAGGATTGGGGGCAGCTGCTCAACTAGGTAGGCCCCAAGGGCTCCCTGGAGGGGGTGTTGGCTGGGTGCACAGGGGACTCTGGACTAGGTTGGACACTCTGGTGGAACACCCCACATGCATTCCTCTTCCGAGGTGCAGCCCTGGGTGTGAGGGGCTGGGGGCCAGAAGACCTGCTCTCAGGTCACTGCGGGGCCCGGGACGAGTGACCTCTCCTCTCCTCTGGGCCTCGGTTTCTCCTCGGGGATATGGGTGATGTTTCTTCTGTCTTCCCTTCCATACCTTGGGCCCTTTCAGTTACAAGAGGCTTGGCTGAAGCCATGGTGGGGCAGGGTGAGGAGGTGGGGAGGGGCCGAGGTGCTCACAGTTGATGAACCAGACGGAGGCCATGGTGATGGAGAAGAAGAGCCCGGGGCTCATGTCCACCTTGACCAACACTGCCGTCAGGGTAAAGAGGAGCAGGATAACCAGCAGGCTGCCCAGAATCCGCACCGTCTCAGGGATGCTGTTTGGAAGAGGGAGAGGGCAGAGTGGGCATCGCTGGGCTCAGGCCAGGCGAGGGGAGGAGGGCGAAGAGTTTCATCCCAGCGCTGGACAGTGGGGTCTGGGGAGAGACGCGACGGAGGGGAGGGAGGGACGCGACGGAGGGGAGGGAGGATGGGAGGGCTTCCTCCCACCCCGCCCCTCCCACCGCCGGGGTTGGGGGGGTGCCCTATGGAGCTGCCTCAGCAAAGGGGGCGGGACCCAGGGGCGGGCCTGGGACTGAGCCCGGGGGCGGGGCTCTCACCACTGGTACAGGAAGGAGTTGAGGAGCGTGAAGAGCAGCAGCGGCAGCTGCGACAGCAGCGTCACCCAGTTGTTGAAGTTGAAGGTATCCGTGGGGCTCGTGTGGTTGGTGCCCAGTGTCCCGGCGGTGCTGTTGGCCCCCGCCAGCCGCCCCTGGAAGTACTGCCAGGAGGCCAGGGGGTAGGGTACAGGGTTACCCTACAACCTACCTACCCTCAGGAACCCCGCAGCCTTCTCCCCTGCCTCCTCCCACGCCCGGGATCCCTCCGTTAACTTCTGAGGGCCTGTCTCTCTGTCCTTGCGCTGTCCCGAGTACCTGGCACGTAGTCGATGAACGTGCACGGAACTGAACTGAAGTCTGAGACCGAGCCCAGGCCCTAGGAGCCCCCAGCTTGGGCCGCGCTCCATCTCTGGATCAGCCCTCCTCTCCGGTGCCTCGGTCGCGGCCCCCACCCCAACTCCTGCAGCAATTTCTAGATCCCTGGGTATTTATGGAGCTCCGACTGTAAGCCAGGCTCTGGATCAGATGCTGACCAACTGCTTTCTCTCTGGAACATACATCCTGCCACAACTCTGCTTAACTGCCCGTCTACCTACCCATGGCTCCTTGTGGCCTGCAGGGCAAAGCCCTAAGGTTATGGAACAGCATTTGGGGCCTTTCAGAACTAGATTCCGTTTTGTGGCCCATTTCTTGTTCCATCCTGCTAAGCTCCAGGCACCCCAAGCTCTGGCCCTTTCTCTGTACAGGCTGGCACTCTCTGCCTCTTGTTGCCTTCACCAGGCTGCTGACTCTGTTTGAAATGCCCTCCCCTCTCTGACCACTCACCTTCCCAACACAAATACTTTACCTACCCTTCTCCTAAGTTACAGATCATCTGATTATTAATCAGAAGGAATTGCTCTCTCCCCTGGAGACCCACTGGACTCTGCTCCAAGCCTGGGATGGCACATGTCATGTTACATTACCAACATTTCCTTGGCACCTATCTTGCTCTCAACACCAGGGGCTGGTTCATCTTTGGGTCTCCAGGGCCCAGCACAGAGCTAGGCACTGAAAAGGTATCTGGAAAGTTGTTGCTTTTAATATACAATTATAATCCCGTATCAAAGAAAACACAAGCCCCGGATTCCTGCCACCCTTGAAATAATGTAAGTTCGGTGAGGATGCAATCTTCCTCAGCCATAGTTCCTCCTATAACCCCAGTGCCAGGAACTCTAGGTGTACATCGGATGAATGAATGTAATTCATGCTATTTCAAAGAAAATCAAAGGCTTGGATAACTACTTTTGGAGTGACCAGCCCAGGAATAATGACAAAGGGGAGGTGGTGGGTAGCTCCTTGCTGGCTCCACAGGATCTCCTGACCTGGTGGCCTTGTGCTAGGATCTGGGCATTCCTGAAAGCTTGTGGATCCTAACCATGAGAGAGGGTCCTCTGCTCTTTGCGGCCCTCTGTTTCAGCCGACAAAGGGGACACAATGAGGATTCCTTAGGAAATCCCATGGACAGGGGAACCCGGTGCGGCTCCAATCCATTGTGGTCGCAGAGTTGGACCGACTGAGAGACTGACTCTCACAGGCAGCGTGGTGGGGGAAGGCCGCTGGAGGAACGGCTGGTGGTTGTGGCCTTGGATCTATCACTCCAGCCACGAGTCTCACCGGGATGGCTGTGATGAAGAAGTTCCAGGGGAGGAGGGTGCCCAGCCCGAGGATAAAGAAGCTGATCCCGACCAGGTGGTAGCTGTGAGGATCAGACAGAAGGTCACTCGGAGGACTTCCCTCTCCGGCGGCCCCTCCGCCTCCCAGACCAGCACCCTCCCCCCACCCCGCTCGGAGAGCGGACTACAACCCCCATCACCCAGGCTCAGGCACCCGAGGCAGGGGGCTGACGGGAATTGTAGTTCCAACTGGTCTTCTTTGCGCTATAGGGAGCCCAAAGGGAGCGGCTCTGCGCTGCCCACGGCCACCGTATCCCCATACGCCGCACCGTACATGGTCCCCAACTTGCCTGTCCCGCGGGGCGTCTCCTCGCGCCATGGCCGCCCGGCAGGATGAGCCCGGGTGGGAGAAAGAGGCGGGCGCCGCACCTGCACCTGCCCCGAGGCCCGTGAGCCAAGCCGGGGACCCGGGAGGCTGGGTCTGGCCGGTGGTGGACACGGGAAGCGGGGTCGGGTCTTCCACGGTCCGTCCGAGGCCAGGCAGTGGAAGGCGGAAGCTCGACAGAGAGCTCCACGCTAGTTTCGCCCAGTCTTAAGTACCGCAGGCTCGGACCTCGGCTCCGCCCCAGGGCGGGAACAGTGGGGAGCCCCACCCCTTCCGGCCCCCGAGGACCAGGGACTCCAGACTCCAGCCCACCCGCGGCCTGACCTCCTGGTCCCTGGACTCTGCCGCTCCCCGTGCCGCCCGAGAGGCTGTGGTCCGGGAAGATTCCCCCGAATCTGCGGGCGCCGGGCCCCGACCCGTGCGGGCGGGTGGGTGGAGGTGGTAGGGGTGTCCGCCCCGCCCCGGCCCCCCGCCCAATGGAGTGCCGTGGAGCTGATCTTGGCGCGAAGTTCTCCAGGCTCCGGCAAGACGGAGGTGGTGCCGTGGCGGTGCCAGCGCTCGCTAACGTGCAAGACCACTGGGTGGTAACCCGAGCGCTGCCAGCCCCGGAGGAAGCCGGAGAGACCGTCTGTCGCCGGCTGTCCTGGCGGGCTGCGCTGAGCTGGGTGCCTGGGGAATCGCCGGGACTTTGGGGCGCACAGCGGAGGGTCGAGCCCCTCGGGGGCGTCCAGAGGGGCTTCCTGCTGGCGGTGTGGCTAAGCTTCGGAGCAGTGGCTCCGGAGGAAAGGGAGACACAGAGGAGCGTCCAGGCCCGCTCCCTAGTCTTACTTAAAAAAAGAAAAATTACTTTTAGGGACTTTGCTGGTGGTCCAGTGGTTAAGACTCCGCGGCCTCTGCAGGGGGGAAGCGAGTTCGATCGCTGGGGGAACTAAGATCCCGTGTGCTGGCTTCCCAGGTGGCGCTAATGGTAAAAGATCTGCCCGTCAATCCAGGAGACATAAGCGACACAGGTTCGATCCCTGGGTCAGGAAGATCCCCTGGAGAAGGAAATGCCAAGCAACTGCAGTATTCTTTCCTGGAGAATCCCCATGGACAGAGCCTGGTGGGCTACAGTCCATGGGGTCGCAAAGAGTTGTACAGGACTGAGCGACTAAGACACACACACACAGTCAGCTGGGTACAGCTAATAAATAAATATGACTTTCAACGATCCCACGTCACATCGTATCAAACATTAAGATGCATTCAGCTCCCAGTCTTTTTCCGTGTAAAAGTTTGTAAAGATGATAAACCATTGCACTTTTGAAATTAATTTTATCTAACTCATATAATTTACAAGAGGGTTTGTTTTCTCTGCAGTTGGCATGCATAATGGAGATGCTGGAGAAATTTCGTCACAAATTATTTTCATAAGTAATGACATTTTATGGCCATTTCCTGGTTACATGTGTGTGTTTTCTCCAGTCTGGGAGGCAAAGACTGTGCTTATTTAGTATGGCCTTTATTGCAAAAATCTAAATCAGCTGCCTGATACATAGCACATGCTTGAAAAATGTTTGGTTAACAAATGGATTGCAGTGATATGCAAGTGATTTTCGAGAGAACAGAGTCAGCTTTAAATTACAGTTACTGAGAAAGTTACTGTGTCTTCAATTTGCTTTCAACCTTTTAGAATATGACAAAGAGGAAAGTCTCAATTGTGGTGCTAACGTTTTAACCCTTGTTAATCTCTATTTAGGCAATCTCTCTCACACACACACAGAACTGATCTCAGAGCTTTTGCTGACAATTTTACCTAAATAGAGATTAACAATTTTTATTAAAACTTTCATTCTGTGTTTTTATAGTTACTTTATTTTTAGGGCTACTTATGCTGGTTTCCTATTTATTATAATAGATACTTTTCCTTGAAGACGAATTCATTTATACATTTAATATAAATTAACATAAATTTACTTATGAAAAGCGAGTCATTTATAGACAATTTATAGAAAATGAAGCCCCATTTGGGGCTGCAGGTGGGGGCACAGCTGAGACACAGGCTTCCATGGAAAGACATGAGGAACTGAAGTTTGAGAAACACTGCATTTGTGAGGCAGTAAGCTAAGACGATGAGGGCATTTCTCCAAGAGAACAGCCTGTACCAAGGTCAGGGACATGAGAATGCCAACACGTTCAGGGACATACAAATAGATCCCTTTGGCAGGCACGGCAGGAGGAGGAGACAGAGCCTCTGCAACAGCAGGTCTAGTTATGACCGAGTCCAGAGTAAGGAGTGTGGAGTTCTCCGTACAGTCAGACTCAGTCTTTTTTTTTTATTTTACATATTTATTTTCGGCTGCACTGGGTCTTTGTTGCTATGCATGAATTTTCTCCAGCTGTGGTGCTCGGGCTTCTCATTTCGGTGGCTTCTCTTGTGGAGCACAAGCTGCAGGCTTCGGTAGTTGTGGCTCTAGAACATAGACTCAGTAGCTGTGGCCCACCCATGGGCTTAGTTGCCCAGAGGCATGTGGGATCTTCCTGGACCAGGGATCAAACCCATGTCCCCTGCTGGGCAGGCAGATTCTTATCCACTATATTACCAGGAGAGTCCAGTCATCCTCCTAATATGCATTCTGTTACTATCCTGCAATGAAATTCACCTGTCATAAAGCCTATCTATAACACACAAAAATTAATGTCAATAAAATACCTGATTGTACTACCCAGGGTAAAGAAGAATGCATGTTTGAATCTGTTAATGCTCAGGCACAGTGAAGCAATCTGATGCTGGCCCCTCTTTATATAGCTACTGTTTTTATAATGTACATACAGTGTAGGCAAACCAGCCACTTCGAGACTGCTAGTTTGCTCTTGGTGATGTGATTTACTGAAACGGTGACCAAGTCTTGGCAAAGTTCCAAACAAAGCCAGGTGCAGCTGTTCCTCTATGTAAAGAGTAGCTGTGTTACCAAAAGTGCTGTGTATATTTGAACCTTACCAATAATACATTGCATCCATATGTGAAATGTGGTTAGTCTAGGCAGAGGAAATTATAAACATGATTTTTAAAACTAAGTAATAGGTTTTATTTTTAGTACGGTTTTAGATTCACAGAAGAGTTGAGCAATAGGACAGAGCGTTCCACATACTCACCTTCTCATTTCATTCCCCAGTTTCTGCTATTACTAACGTCTTGCATTAGTGTGGTACCTTTGTTACAATTGATGAACTAATATTAATATAGCTAGTCTGTAGTTTACATTAAGATTCACTCTGTGTTGTTCAGTCCATGGGTTTTGGCAAGGACGTAGTGTCATGTGTCCACTGTTACAGTTTCATGTAGAATAGTTTCACTGACCTAAAAGACACCTGTGCTTTGTATGTACCCCTCCCCTCCATCTCCCAAACCCCCGGCAACCACTGATCTCTTTACTGTGAGTATAGTTTTGCCTTTTCTGAAACGCTATATAGTTAAAATCACATAGTATATAGTTTTTTCAGACTATCTTCTTCCATGTAGCAATATACATTTGAGATTTCTCATGTCTTTTTGTGCCTTAATAGCTCATTTCTTTTTGTCATTGAATATTAATCCATCTTCTGGATTTTCCCAGTTTGTTTCTCCATTCACCTATTGGTTGCTTCCAGTGTTTGGTGATCACATATAAAGCTTCTGTAAGCTTTCACGTTCAGGTTCTGTGTGGCCATAAGTTTTCAGTTCAGTTGGGTAAATACCCAGGAGCACAATTGTTGGTATAGGTATGTATGGTATAGGTATAGGTATACCACAATTGTGGTATAGCTATGTTTAGTATTGTAAGAAACTGCTAGACTGTCTTTCAAGTGCCTGTAGTATTTTGTATTCCTGTCAGCAATGAATGAGCATTCCTGTTGCTCCACAACCTTGCCAGCATTTAATATTGTCTTTGTTTTAGGTTGTAGCCATTCCAGTAGGTAGGTAGTAGTTGCTCATTGTTTTACTTGCACTTCCTTAATGATGTGTTATGATGACCATCTTTTCATATGCTTATTTGCCAGCTATAGACCTTCTTTGGTGAGGTCTTTGTTCAGATCTTTGGCCCAGTTTTGGGTTGCGTTGTTTGTTTTCTTATTGTTGAGTTTTGAGAGTTCTTGGTGTATTTTGGATATGAGTCCTTTATCAGATACATGTCTTGCAAATATTCTCTCTCATTCTGTAGCTTGTCTCTTCATTCTTTCAGGAATTCCTTTCACATAGCAGAGGTTTTCATTATAATGCAGTCCATCTTATTGATTTTTTTATTTCATGGATCATTCTTTTGGTGTCATAGGTAAACACTTTCTGCTAGATGTTTTATCTCTTTGTGTTTTACATTTCGATCTAAGATTTATTTTGAGCTAATTTCTATAAAAAGTGTTTTTTCACCCACATGAATGCCCAGGATGTTAGTTACAAGTTGTGCAGGATACAGGCAAGTTTTCCTTGTGTGGCACTGTCTTGTGGATTTGGAGATAACTATTCAATATTATCCCTGTCCTCACCTACTGATTACATCCTGTGACTACCAAAAAAAAAAAAAAAGCCCTCAAATGCCATAGGAGTCAATACTGTCCTTCTAAGGATCATTTCCTCCTGACATAGGACACAGAGGAGGAAGGTGTTCAGATAAGCTATTGAAAGGTTACTGCAGTTGCTTTGAATTTTAACACAGTCTTTTGGAGGCATCCATCCAAAACTAATTTTTGTTCAGCATGGTTTTGAACTTCATATAAACACAATTTTGTTTTTTAAAGAATCAACACATTTTTGAGATCCATTCATGATGATACATTTGGCTGCTGTTCTCTCGCTGTTCACTGATGTGTAGTATTCTGCAGCATGGTGTTTATCTTGGTGGATAAATGTCGCACACATTTGACTTGTTTCCAGTTCTATGCTAGTTTAAGCAACAGCTCTGAGTGGTATTGTACCCACTGCATATGTCTCCTGGGCACTTGTGCACGAGTTTCTATAGGTCAGGGTTTCTCAGCCTCAGTGCTATAGATATTTGGCTGGGTAGTTGTTATGGGAGCTGTCCTGTTCATTGGAGGATGTTTAGTATTATCAGCGATCACACTCACTAGATGCCAGTGGCACCTTCTCCCAGGTGTGATAATCATTCTCTTCCACATCGCCAACTGTGCCCTGGGGCAAAACTGCCTCTAGTGGAGAGCTGATTTTCTGAGGCCCTTGTTTTCAGTTCTGTCGGACCAAACGCCCTCTTTTTAAAATTATAGATGATTTTCAATGTTGTGTTAGTTTCAGAAGTACAGCTATATATATTTTTTTTTTCAAAATCTTTTCCATTATAGGTTATCAAAAAATATTAAATATAGTTCCCTGTGCTATACAGGATGTCCTTGTGGTTTATTTTTTTATGTATGGAAATATACATCTGTTAATCTCAAACTCCTAATTTATCCCTCCCCTGCTCTGTTATTTGGCAGCCTTAAGTTTGTTTCCTATTTACAAAGCAGTCTATTTGTTTTGTAGATAAATCCATTTGTATCATTGGTTTAGATTCTGCATATAAGTGATATCATGAGATCTGCCTTTCTCTGTCTGACTTGCTTCACTTAGTATGATGGTCTCTAGGTCCATCCATGTTGTTGCAAATGGCATTATTTCATTTATTTTTTATAAATAATATTTATATTTCTTGGTGTTCAGTCACCCAGTCATGTCAGACTCTTTGTGACCCCATAGACTGTGGCACACCAGGCTCCTCTGTCCTTTCCAGAGTTTGCTCACTCATGTCCATTGAGTCAGTGATGCCATCGAACCATCTCATCCTCTGTTGCTCCCTTCTCCTCCTGCCCTCAGTCTTTCCCAGTGTCAGGGTCTTTTCCAAGTGGACGGCTCTTCGCATCAGATGGCCAAAGTATTGGAGCTTCAGCTTCAGCATCAGTCCTTCCAGAGAGCATTCAGGGTTGATTTCCTTTAATACTGACTGGTTTGATCAAGTGTCTTTCCAAGGGACTCTCAACAGTCTTCTCCAGCATAACAGTTCAAAAGCATCAATTCTTCAGCACTCTGCCTTCTTTATTGTCCGGCTCTCACATTCATACATGACTACTGGAAAGACCATAGCCTTGACTATACAGACCTTTGTCAGCAAAGTGACATCTTTGCTTTTTAACACACTGTCTAGGTTAGTCATAGCTTTCCTGCCAAGAAGCAATTGTCTTCTAATTTCATGGCTACAGTCACCATCCACACTGATTTCAGAGCCCAAGAATATGAAATCTGTCATGCTTCCTCCTTTTCCTCTTCTACTTGTCATGAAGAGACAGGGCCAGATGCCATGATTTTAGTTTTTTAATATTGAATTTTGAGCTGGCTTTTCACTCTCCTCCTTCACCCTCACCAAGAGGCTCTTTAGTTCCTCTTCAATTTCTGCCATTAGAGTGCTATCATCCACACATCTGAGGTTGTTAATATTTCTCTGGCAGTCTTGATTCTAACTTATAACTCATCCGGCTTGGCTTTTCACATGATGTGCTCGGCATATAAGTTAAACAAACAGGGTGACAATAAACAGTCTTATACTTCTGATGGTTCAGGACTGAGAAAGGAGTATGACAAGGCTGTTTATTGTCACCCTGTTTATTTAACTTATACATAGAGCTCTCATGCTAAAAGGTGGGCCAGATGAGGTACAAGCTAGAATCAAGATTGCCAGGAGAAATATCAACAACCTCAGATGCGTGGATGATACCACTCTAATGGCAGAAAGTGAAGAGGAACTAAAGAGCCTCCTGATGAGGGTGAAGGAGGAGAGTGAAAAAGCTGGCTTAAAATTCAATATTAAAAAACTAAGGTCAAGACATCTAGTCCCATCAGGTGGCTCAGACAGTAAAGAATCTGCCTACAGTGTTAGAAATCTAGATTTGATTCCTGGGTCGGGAAGATCCCTTGGAGAAGGGAATGACAACCCACTCCAGTATTGTTGCCTGGAAAATTGCATGGACAGAGACACCTGGCAGGCCACAGTCCATGGGGTCACAAAGAATCGGACATGACTTTATTACACTTTATTTATTTATTACACTTTATTACATATTTATATTATTTAACCGCATAAATGTTTTAATGTGGCAAAATACCCACAATTGTTGTACCTAGACTGTGGGTGTCTGGATATTCTTTGTGCTATCCTGTCTATCTTTCTGTAAGTTTGAAACTTTTTATAACCAAAAAGTTTAAAAATAAGCTTTTTTTTCTTACTTTTCCTATTGCTTAACCATTCATCAAAAAGATGTTTCTAGGGGTTTCCTGGTAGCTCAGTGGTAAAGAATCCTCGGCATATGCAGGAGACTCAGCTTCCATCTCTAATCCAGGAAGACCCCAAGTACTACAGTGCGACTAAGCCCATGAGCCACAACTATTGAGCCTGTGCTCTGGAGCCCAGGAGTGGCAACTACTGAGTCCACAGTGCCATAATCACTGACGCCCGTGTGCCCTAGAGCTTATGCAAGAGCAGCTACTGCAATGAGAAGCCCAGCACCGCAGCTAGAGTAGTCCCTGCTCAAGGCAGCTAAGAGAAAAGCCCGCTGAGAAACAAAGACCCAGCATGGCCAAAAATAAACACGTTTTTAAAAGGTGTTTTTATATTTCCCCATCAGGAGCAGTTTCCTTGGAATCATATTGTCCGACTCCTTAACCTTGAAAAAACCAAAACACAAAAACTGCAGAGTTCATTGTACGCCAAATCCCCGTTTTCAAGTAGTCTTCTCCTGTGTACATTCAGATGCCATTGTTTCCAACCTTCTGCTGTTTAAAGAATGTGTCACTGAACAACCTTTGAAAGCATATTTGTAGATTGAATTCCTGGAAGTAGAATTACTTTTGAGGATACATACACTTATAATTTTAATAGATGCTGCAAAATTACCCTTCAGAGCAATCTTTCCAGTTTACACTTTTCTGCCAACTGTATGTTGGTGCCTGTTACATCCACTCTGGTTGGCAGGATGTTTTCAGTTTTAAAGAAACTGTAGATGAAAAATGGTATCTTAATATGATTTTAATTGGCATTGATCTTCTTCTTCTGGTTTAGTATTTTTTATGGATTTAATCACATAAACTTGCCATTTTTATAGCTCTAAAGCAGGCAGGATTGTCAATTTCACATGCTTTGAGCTACTTTGGAAGGAATGATGCTAAAGCTGAAACTCTAGTACTTTGGCCACCTCATGCGAAGAGTTGACTCATTGGAAAAGACTTTGATGCTGGGAGGGATTGGGGGCAGGAGAAGAAGGGGACAACTGAGGATGAGATGGCTGGATGGCATCACTGACTCCATGGATGCGAGTCTGGGTGAACTCCGGGAGTTGGTGATGGACAGGGAGGCCTGGTGTGCTGCGATTCATGGGGTTGCAAAAAGTCGGACATGACTGAGCGACTGAACTGAACTGAACTGAATATATTTAAAGGACTTTTTGCCCCTGAGAGCTGTTTCTTTATGTTCTTCTCCCTTTTTTCTACTGGGTTGGTGTTGTTGTTAACGATGACTAGCAGGAAATTAACCTGATCTCTGTCACAAGGTTGTGAATATTGTCCCAGGTTGTTATTTGTCATTTGATTGATGGTTGGTTTTTGTTTGTTTTTGCCCCGAGAGCAGCTTGTGAGATCTTAGTTCCCTGACCAGGGACTGAACCTGTGCCCTTAGCAGTTACAGCTCAGAGTCTTAACTGCTGGGCTGCCAGGAAATTCCCAAGATGGTGGGTTTTCCAAATAGATATTTTTACTTGTTATGTAATTGAATTTAGCAATGTTGTATTTTATTCCTTCTAAGTTTTGTAACATACTAAGAAAACTGTCCCCACTCTAAGAATGAAGATGGATAGGGAAGCCTGGAGTGCTGCAGTCCATGGGGTCACGAAGAGTTGGACACAACTGAGCAACTGAACTGAACTCTAAGAATAGTTTTCAATATTCTCCCATATTTTCTCATTACATTTACAGTTTGATGTTTTAGATTGATATTTTTGATCATCCAGAACTCATCCTGGTATACATAAAGCATAAAGTATGGTTCTGTATGAGTCAAGGGTCCATTAGAGAAACAGAGCCGATTAATAAATTGATTGCAAAGAATTGGCTTATACAATTGTGGGGTCTGGCTAGATAAATAATAACTCCGTTAGAGCAGGCCATGAAGGAGGGCAGGATCGAAGTCTCCAGCAGGAGCTAACACTGCAGTCCATAGGAGGAACTTCTTCTTCCTCAGGGAAACTTCAGTTCTGTTTTTCTTGGCTGTGCTGTGTCTTAGTAGTGGCATGCTGACTTTCAGTCATGGCAGGTGGGATCTAGTTCCCTGACAAGGGATCAAACCTGGGCCCCCTGCATTGGGGTTGCAGAGTCTTGGCCCTGGACCACCAGAAAAGTCCCTTAGTTCTCTTCTTAAAGACTTTCCACTAACTGGATAAGTTCAGTTCAGTTGCTCGGTCGTGTTTGACTCTTTTCGACCCCATGGACTGTAGCCCACCACAGTCCTTTGTCCACGGGATTTTTTCCACTACTGGGGTGGGTTGCCATTTCCTCCTCCAGGGGATCTTCCCAACCCAGGGATGGAACTGGCGTCTCCTGCGTCTCCTGCATTGCAGGTGGATTCTTTACCACTGAGCCCTAATCTCCTTTACTTAAAGTCAATTTGTTGTGGATGCTAATCACATCTACAAAATATCTTCCCAGCCAACACCTGGGTTAGTTATTGCTTGAATAACAGGAATATAGCTGAGCCAAGTTGATTCATGAAACTGACCATCACAGGATCCAATCTAAATGCTTTTCCATTTGGGTTCCAGCACTGTTTGGTGAATCACCCAATTTTACCCTAATTTACTAATATTATATGCAGAGTACATCATGAGAAATGCTGGACTGGAAGAAACACAAGCTGGAATCAAGATTGCTGGGAGAAATATAAATAACCTCAGATATGCAGATGACACCACCCTTATGGCAGAAAGTGAAGAGAAACTAAAAAGCCTCTTGATGAAAGTGAAAGAGGAGAGCAAAAAAGTTGGCTTAAAGCTCAACATTCAGAAAACGAAGATCATGGCATCTGGTCCCATCACTTCATGGGAAATAGATGGGGAAACAGTGGAAACAGTGGCAGACTTTATTTTTGGGGGCTCCAAAATCACTGCAGATGGTGACTGCAACCATGAAATTAAAAGACGCTTACTCCTTGGAAGAAAAATTATGACCAACCTAGATAGCATATTCAGAAGCAGAGACATTACTTTGCTGACTAAAGTCCATCTAATCAAGGCTATGGTTTTTCCTGTGGTCATGTATGGATATGAGAGTTGGACTGTGAAGAAGGCTGAGCGCCAAAGAATTGATGCTTTTGAACTGTGGTGTTGGAGAAGACTCTTGAGAGTCCCTTGGACTGCAAGGAGATCCATCCAGTCCATTCTGAAGGAGATCAACCCTGGGATTTCTTTGGAAGGAATGATGCTAAAGCTGAAACTCCAGTACTTTAGCCACCTCATGAGACTCATTGGAAAAGACTCTGATGCTGGGGGGGATTGGGGACAGGAGAAGAAGGGGACAACCGAGGATGAGATGGCTAGATGGCATCACGGACTCGATGGACGTGAGTCTGAGTGAAATCCAGGAGATGGTGATGAACAGAGAGGCCTGGAGAGTTGCGATTCATGGGGTTGCAAAGAGTTGGACACGACTGAGCGACTGAACTGACTGAATATTAAATGCCCTTTATATTGCATACTAAATTCTCACATGTAGCTGAGCGTGCTTTTAAGCTTTCTGATATGTCCGTTGACCTGTCTATTAATGTGCCAACACCACTGTATTTTCATTATTATAGCTGTGCCATATGTGGTTTTTTGAGATATAATTGATTTACATCATTATGTTAGTTTTAAGTATACAACGTAGTGATTCAAAATGTTTGTAGGTTATACTCCATTTATTGATCATTGGCAGGAACACTACCTCCTGACTTCTCTTCTTTAGCAGAAATATTCTTGGGACTTCCTGGTGGTCCAGTGGTTAAGAATCTGCCTTGTCAACGCAGGAGACCTGGGTTTGATCCTTGGCTGAGGAACTAAGATCCTGCATGCGACAAGGCACCTTGCCAAAACTAGACAAAGCCTGTGCACTACAATGAAGACCCAGCACAGCCAAAAAAAATAAGAAGAAAGAAAAAGAAATATTCTTGATAATTTTGTTTATTTTTCCAACTGAATTCCAGAATTAGCTTGTTTAGTTTTTTTAAAATCCTGTTTGTATTTTTACTGGGATACGTTCAAAGTATAGAGTATTTTTGGAGAATTGTTATCTTTATGATGTCTCTTCCTAGCCAGGAAGGATTGGCCTCTTTTACTTGCTCAAGTCTGTTTTTAATGTCTTTTAGTAGAGTTTTCCACTCCAGTACTCTCTCCTGGAAAATCCCATGGACGGAGGAGCCTGGTAGACTGCAGTCCATGGGGTCACTAAGAGTCGGACACGACTGAGCGTCTTCACTTTCACTTTTCACTTTCATGCATTGGAGAAGGAAATGGCAACCCACTCCAGTGCTCTTGCCTGGAGAATCCCAGGGATGGGGAAGCCTTGTGGGCTTGCCGTCTATGGGGCTGCACAGAGTCGGACGCAATTGAAGCGACTTAGCAGCAGCAGTAGAGTTTTGAAATGTTCTTTATAAATATCATGCACACCTCTTGTTAATTTTATGCTCAGGTGTTTTATATTTTGTTGCCAAGGTGACCTTAAAAAAACACAAAATTTTTAATTGAAGTATAGCTGAATTACAATATAGTGTTACTGCTGTAAAGCAAAGTGATCGTTATACATATATATAGATTCTTTTTCATATTCTTTTCTGTTATGCTTTATCACAGGGTATTGAATATAGTTCCCTGTGCTATACAGTAAGACCTTGTTGTTTATCAAAACTTTAATAAAAGCAATTTTTTTATTTATTTGGCTGAGCTGGGCCTTTGTTGCTGCACTGAGATTTTCTAGTTGCAGCGAGCAGGGGCTGTTCTTCGTTGCGGTGCAGGGCTTCTCATCGTGGTGGCTCCTTTTGTTTCCGAGCTTGGGTTTTAGGTACACAGGCTCAGTAGTTGTGGCACACGGGCTTAGTCGCTCCGAGGCATGTGGGATCTTCCCAGACCAGGGATCGAACCTTTGTCCCCTGCATTGGCAGGTGGATTCTTATTCACTGTACCACTAGGGAAGTCCTATCAAAACTTTTATTTTAAGACAGTGCAGAATCCTATGTACCCTCAACCTAAAATATCACCTTACATCACCATGGTGCATTTGTCAAAACTGAGAACAGACATTGGTACAGTGCTATAAACTAAATTCCCCAGGCTCTGCTGGCCTGTGGCCCTTCCTCAATTTTTCCTTATTTCATGACCTTGACACTTCTGAGGAGTACCGTCAGAAGTTTTGTAGAATGTCCCCCAAATTGGGTTTTTCTGTTTGATTGTAGCTAGACTGATGTTATGGGGGANTAAATTCCCCAGGCTCTGCTGGCCTGTGGCCCTTCCTCAATTTTTCCTTATTTCATGACCTTGACACTTCTGAGGAGTACCGTCAGAAGTTTTGTAGAATGTCCCCCAAATTGGGTTTTTCTGTTTGATTGTAGCTAGACTGATGTTATGGGGGAAAATACCCTAGCAGTGAAGTGCCATCTCGCCACATATCAAGGAGTACTGGAAATCAGCATGACATCGCTGGCAGTGTTAACTTGGATCACTTGGTTAAGGTCACATTATCAGGTTTATCCTCTGTAAAGCTACTGTTTCCACAGTGCATGCCTACTCTATTCTTTGGAAGCCAGTCACCAAGCTCAGCCCACAGACGGGTGGGGATAAGCTCCACCTTTTGGAAGGGGGAGGAGCCACATATGTTATTAGGAATTCTTCTGTAAGGTAGATTTGTCTCTTGTCCCACGATTTATTTATACCACTATGGACTCATGCACAGGTATGAGTCAATATCTTTTTACTCTGATTTATAATCCAGTACTGTGTTATTTGCTTTGTTGCTCAGCTACTGGGAGTTCTTTCAAGTTGGTTCCTTTGTCCCTTTGGGGGTTTTGTCTTTCTGTGTTTTTTATACATTTTTGGCTACACCACGTGGCATGCGGGCTCTGAGTTCCCTGACCAGGGAGAAAACCCACACCCCTAGCATTGGAAGCTCAGAGTCTTAGCCACTGGGCCACCAGGGAGGTCCCCTCCTGTGTCCCCTTGAGATGCCCCCATCCTTTGTCGTTCTGAGCACTGCCCTGCTTTCTGATACTAGTCAATACCCCAGATTCAGCTTGTGTTTTCCCTGCCCTATCCCCGAATCAGGGCTTTCCTGGTGGCTCAGTGGTAAAGAATCCTGCAGTGCAAGAGATGTGGGAGATACAGGTTCAGTCCCTGGGTCAGGAAGATCCCCTGGAGGAGGAAATAGCAACCTGCTCCAGTAGTCTTGCCTGGGAAACCCCATGGACAGAGGAGCCTGGAGAGCTACAATCTATAGGGTTGCCAAGAGTCGGACACGACGGAGGATGCATATGTTTGTGTTCCTGAAATAGTCATTCCCCCAAGGAGCCCTGTTGCTTTTACGGGAGAATGGTATTTAGAAACCAAGATCTAGGCACTGAGAGTTAAAGTGACCTTTTCAAAATGAAAATTGGATTATGTCAATTTCCAGCTTCTGCTTCTGGATGGCTTCCTGCTGTGCTCAGAGACAGCTGAATCTGTGCCCAGTCCGAGAGATCCTGCCTGAGTGGGCTCCTGACGACTTAAAAATTACATTCATTGAGCATTTACTATGTTCCAGTCACTACTGTAAGCTCTTTGTCTGTTTCTATTATACTCATTTAATCAGCACAACCTTATGAGGGAAAGAAATGCTGGCAATGCCCCCATTTTCCTAATGAGGAAAGTGAAGCATAGAGAAACGAGGTCACTTGTCTGTGATCTCACAGGTTGAAAGTGCCAGGACTTTCTTGTCTTTTTTCTGAAACTGCGCTCCCATTACTACAATTTTCCAGTGTGATAAGGAGAAAGATGAGTAAAAATTTAGCTTAGGACCCAGCTTTACCTTGGGAAGGATGGTCCTGCCATGGTATCCATCAGTACTCATGCATCCATGGCCCACAGAATCTAAGGAGGCTACAGTTCCTGCTGTTTTCCAAGCTGTCCACATCCCTGCCAGACAAGCATCTTTAAGGTCTTGGGGGTCTGGGTAGCCACGTTCTTTTTTTCTCTATGCTCTTTATTTCTGAAGAACCAGGCACCATGATATAGACTAGCATAAGGCTCTGCTTAAGGAGACAGCCTGTGTTCGCCTGTGTTCAATGGGCCCTGACAAGCCCTTCTGTTAACCAGCCACGTGGCATTTGGCGTTTGGGGGGTGGCTGTCTGAGCGGCTGTTAGGAATCTATTCAGGTCTCAGCTGTGACATAAGCAGGAAGGGAGAGGGCCCAGGAATGTTGTATGCTTTCACACCCTAGGGGGTCCTCCAGGGCTGAGTCACTCAGCACAGAAGTATTTTCCCTTAAACACAGGAATAAACTCTTTCAGGTAATTGTGTGGACATCAACATCAAGCATTCTGACTTGTTTCATTGGCCAGCTACCTAAAAAGGTGACCTCCACCTTGCCTAAGGTTTCCACGGGGTGTACTTGCTTGCAGGTTCCCCAAGGGGGAAGACTCGGTTTTTCACCTATACTCTGGAAAAATGAAGTAAAATTGAAAGTGTTAGTCGCTCATTTGTGTCTTGACTGTTTCAAGACCCATGGACTGTAGCTCACCAGGCTCCTCTATCTATGGAATTCTCCAGGCAAGGATACTGGAGTAGGTTGCCATTCCCTTCTCCAAGGGATCTTCCCAACCCAGGGATCAAACCTGGGTCTCTTGCATTGCTGGCAGATTCTTTACCCCTGCACTATCTGGGAAATCATAATGAAACCTCAGGTTTTGAGAGGGGATGCGTTGGAAATGGGACCCCTGCACAAAGCTAGGACATTTGAAAACTGCAACTGCTTTGTAAAGAGGGAAAACAAACTTCCTGCTGGCCCAGGGAGGCAGCCAGGAAGCTTGTCTCAGCTGTGACTCTGCCTGGAAAAACATGCTCTTTCCTCTTCAGAAAGGCATGGCGCCCGAATCAGCCCATGGGGTGGGACACTCAAATTAGGACAAAAGTTAATCCCAGGCTGTTCCTATGTCTTGGTTGTCCAACAGAAGCAGCTGTGAGACTTCAGTAGAACACAGCTCTTCTTAACATGCTCACAGTCGAATGAAGACAAATTTCCCATGAGAAGAGATAAGAAGACATAACAATTAAGAGCATTACTTACCTCTCGAGCTAATTCATGTTTCCAGATAGGAAGACTCATTATCATAAAGATGCCCATTGTCAACAACTTAACATGCTATTTCAAAGCTGTCCTAACCAAAATCTTAAGGGTTGTTTCATAGCTTTTGAAAACTGATTTTGAAATTCACCCAGGAAAAAAAATTAGGGAGAATAACTAAGGATAGTTTTGTTAATGACCAGGGTTCTCTGCCTTCCCCGATCAATAGAAATTGATAAAAAGAGTCCAGAAAAAAAATTCAGGCAAGACTTTATCGGGGTCCCTACTGCAGGAAGAAGGAACAAAAATAAGTAACAATTTTGCTTGCTTCCGGGGGGCAGGGGGCAAGCCGGTTCCTTGTATAGAGTGAGGGTGGAGGCGTGCCCAGGGGTCGGGTCCGAGGGATGGCTTAAGTGGTCTACCTATCCCTTCGATGGTATTGTATGCAAGGGACATGCACAGTATCTTGCTTTTGCTCCTGGCCTTTTAGAAGTGACAGTTGTGTTTATTTGGTCTTTTTGTATCTTGTCCATAATTTGTCCCAACCACACATTCATACAGTTATTTTTAGTCCCTTAGTTTCTTTGTATTTTTGTTGCTTGAAGAGACATTTGTCCAGGTGCAAGCATTGCAGCAAAGAGTCTGAGGTCCCAGGTCCCAGCCTGTCTCAGTTTGAAAAAGAAACACATCTTACAGAATATCAGAGGTTACTGTGACATTGTTTTATCAGCCAGGGTCCAGTCAGAAGGCAGGGTCCACACAGTGATTTGAACAGGGCAAGTTTATTATAAACAATTATTTCTAGGGGTTGGAATGATAGAGGACTTACTATATTGTTGCTGTTCAGTCGCCAAGTCGTATCTAACTCTTTGCGACCCCATGGACTGTAGTCCGCCAGGCTCCTCTGTCCATGGGATTCTCCAGGCAAGAATATTGGAGTNTATTTCTAGGGGTTGGAATGATAGAGGACTTACTATATTGTTGCTGTTCAGTCGCCAAGTCGTATCTAACTCTTTGCGACCCCATGGACTGTAGTCCGCCAGGCTCCTCTGTCCATGGGATTCTCCAGGCAAGAATATTGGAGTCAGAGTCAGCAGGGATAGGGAGCAGCTTCCACCCCAATGCTGAGATAGAGTGTCCAAAGAAGCATGGCCCCTGCCCCCTGGCTTCCAGACCGGGGCCAGGTTTCAACCGAGAGGGCAGTGAGAAGTTGCTAGAGGGCTTTGCTGGCAACACTGCAAAGCTGCCAGAGGATATGCCAGGGGCAGCTGCTGGCTGCTGGGCACTGCTGGCCACCACGTGCTCAGAAACTGGGATCTGGGGAAGCTGACTTCAGCAGGAGCTGGTCACGGGAAAAACCATTCTGCATGAGCCAGATGCCAGAGAAAGCTGTACCCCAGAGGAGCTTCTTTTGGGAAAACTGCCTGCAAGAGCGGAGCACTCGCTCTTCCGCGCCCTCTATTGATAAGGACGGGATTTGTAGCAAGATGGCATCCGGTCCCATTGCATCATGGCAAATAGATGGGCAAACAGTGGAAACAGCGGCAGACTATTTTGGGGGGGCTCCAAAATCACTGCAGATGCTGACTGCAGACATGAAATTAAAAGACGCTTACTCCTTGGAAGGAAAGTTATAACCAACCTAGATAGCATATTAAAAAGCAGAGACATTACTTTGCCAACAAAGGTCTGTCTAGTCAAGGCTATGGTTTTTCCAGTAGTCATGTATAGATTTGACAGTTGGACCGTAAAGAAAGCTGAGCGCCGAAGAATTGATGATTTTGAACTGTGGTGTTGGAGAAAATTCTTGAGAGTCCTTAGGACTGCGGGGAGATCCAACCAGTCCATCCTAAAGGAAATCAGTCCTGAATATTCATTGGAAGGCCTGCTGTTGAAGCTGAAACTCCAATACTTTGGCCACCTGATGCGAAGAACTGACTCATTTGAAAAGACCCTGATGCTGGGAGGGATTGAAGATGAGAGAAGGGGACGACAGAGGACAAGATGATGGGATGGCGTCACCGACTCAATGAACATGAGTTTGAGTAAACTCTGGGAGTTGGTGATGGACAGGGGAGCCTGGCGTACTGCAGTCCATGGGGTCACAAAGAGTCAGACATGACTGAGCGACTGAACTGAACTGAATAAGTCCACTGACTGTCCAGTTCCCAAGTCAAGTTCTGAAGCCAAGAGAGAAAACCCACTCCGGGGACTTGAGCCCCCTTTCAAATAAACTATTCCTTGATTTTACGGCTTCAAAGATGGTAGAAGAAATAACCTTACATTTTTAAGTGCAAGCACTGCCTATTTGGTACAAAATGGTTCAGTATTTGATGCCTTAAAATCTGTTGAAATGACACTGATCTAGTTTGCCTATGAAGATAAAAAGTACAGGAATCTATGAAGGACACTAGAGTTACAGAAAGAAAATAGTGGATGGTCGGCTGGACCTGCTTCTAGGTGGAGGTCACGCCAAGGTAGTTTTCTGGCTGAAAAGCATCCCAAATGTCCTCTTGATGAAGTCAAGGTTAGTGATTCACTGGGAGGTGTTATTCACTGGGAGCTCGTTTCTGGATTTTATGTCAAAGATATTATATGGGCCTTTCTTGCCATTTCCATGTTTAGTTAGCTGGGGGAAGTGACGAAGAAGCTGGACCATGACAATTGCCATTTGAAGTTAGATTTAAACAAATAAAAAAAAGCACAACCAAACTCACAACAACTTAGGAAGTACAGACACAGTGAGGAAACCCCTGGTTTGTCTTGCAACCTGCTTTGTCTTTCTAACCCATCTGAACAAGATTACTATCACCTGAGAAGCCTTCCCATCTAAGTCTTGGGGAACAAGACATGGTTCACAACTCAGAGGAATTCCTTTTGTGTCCAGAATCTGAACCTTCTGAGTTATTTTTAAACTTAAATTTGCATGTACCAAATCTTTGTCATGACACAAAGACTTTCATTTATTATTTACTGTCTTTGGAATAAGGGAACACAGGTATGGGAAGATGGTCAAATTATCATTCTGCTATCACAACCGCATACTGTATACAACATTTTTGCACACAGACTAATGAATCTTGAATTGTGAAAAGAGTATGTGAACAGTGGGCTAACCCAGATTTCTTGAATGAATGAACAACAGTGTTGCCTGAGTGACTTTCTACTCGATTGCTCTTTTGTATTTTTGCTTTTTGTACAGTTTATTCTATTGTGTCGTCTGTGTAACCAGAAATAAATAAGTAGGAATTTCCCTGGTGGTCCAGTGGTTGAGAACCCGGCTTCCGATGCAGGGGACATGAGTCCGATCCCTGGTTGGGCAACTAGGATCCCACTTGCCTCGGGGCAACTGTGCCCACGCACTGCAGCTACTGAGCCCGAGGGTTCTAGAGTCTATGTGCCTGCCATAGAGAGGCCTGCCAGTCATGACCAGAGAAAGCCCGTGTACAGCAACGAAGACCCAGCACAGCCAAAAAAAAAAAGGAAACAAAAAATCCATAAATAAATAAAAATCAAATCAAGAACATTTTCTACTCGGTACATGGGTTTGGAGGTGCAATTGGAAAATAACCAGTACCAGAGATTTCGGGGAAAGTTCCCTCTCCTCTGAGAAAGAGATCCAGGAATAGAAAGACCTGCTCTCTTTCTCCTCTGAATATTGTGATGCGTGCATGCATGCTTAGTCGCTTCAGTCATGTCCAACTCTTTGCAACCTAATGGACTATAGCTGCTAGGCTCCTCCGTCCATGGAATTTTCCAGGCAAAAATGCTGGAGTGGGTTGCCATGCCCTCCTCCAGGGGATCTTCCCGACCTAGGGATTGAACACACTTCTCTCGTGTTGCCTGTGTTGGCAGGCGGGTTCTTTACCACTAGGGCCACATGGGAAGCCTTGAATATTGTTAACCTGGGTGCAGTGTTTGGAACCACTGAAGTCAGCTTCTCCCATTCAAATGATGAACCGCATGTTAAGCCTGGCAGAACAGAGAGATGAGGAGATTCTGAGTCCTTGATGATATCCTCAGAAGTCTCAGTCAATCACCCTTCCTCTGGATCTCCCTGTCTGTAAAATATTCAGTTCAGTTCAGTCGCTCTGTCATGTCCGACTCTTTGCGACCCGTGGGCTGCAGCACCCCAGGCTTCCCTGCCCACCACCAACCCCCAGAGCTCGCTCAAACTCATGTTCATCAAGTTGGTGATACCATCCAGCCATCTCATCCTCCATCATCCCCTTTTCCTCCTGCCTTCAGTTTTGCCCAGCGTACTTGAACCCTGAACTTCCAGATGTTCGAGCAGGATTTAGAAAAGGCAGAGGGTGTGAGATATTACATTTGATTATTTTTAAGTCACTTTGAGCTGATTTTCTTTTACTTACAGATGAACACATAGTTCATGGAAAATGGTGAGCTGCCTGGAGTGGTTTCTAGATACTAATAAATAAAATTCTATAGATTCAAACTTTTCTGTGTAAGAGTGGTACCTGTGAAACCTAATAATATAAAAAAAATTGTTTTGGGCTTCACTCTGTGGCTTGCAGGATCTTAGATCCCTGACCAGGGCTCCAACCTGGGCCCCAGCAGTGAAAGGCCAGAGTCCTAACAACTAGACCATCAGGGAATTCCCCTAATAATACAAATTCAGAACCTGGTAAGTATTAATTCTCAGAATGCAGTATAGCATAGTGGACTATTATAAGTCAAGTTTTGAGCACGCCATAATTTATTGTCACCATGATTGACTGTCGTAGGGAAAATCATGGGATCTGTGGTGAGTTAACTGCATTTGTGGCCCCTATTTTTGGCCTCTCTCGAGTCACACTATTTGCCCTGAAACTCTGTAGTCTCCTCTCACTCCGATGCTGGGTTGAAACTGTGACTGGCTTAACTACCAACACCACCAAATCTCCCACAACAAACAGCAACATGCATGTGCTCGCTCATGTCTAGCTCTCTATGATCCTATGGGCTGCAGCCCGCCAAGCTCCTCTGTCCATGGAATTTCCCAGGCAAGCATACTGGAGTGGGTTGCCTTTTCCTTCTCCAGGGGATCTTCCCGATCCAAGGCCTGAATCCGCATCTCTTGCATCTTCTGCTTGGCAGGTGGATCCTCCACCACTGGTGCTACCTGGGAAGCCCGTGACTGGCTTGGCCATATAGAATGTGGACAAGGTAACACAGCGCCATGCCTTGGCCTCGAAAGGCTTTGTGTGCCATTTCTCTCTAGTAACCCTGCCATCAGTCCATGTGGTTGCAGAGTCAGGCACGATTAAGCGACTGAACTGAACTCAACCCTGACATCTCTGTGTGGACAAGCCCAGCTCAGGTTCTGGAGGATGAGAAATCACGTGGAGGAGAATCCATCCATGTGGATGGACCAGCCATCAAGACTATACTGGACCAGCCTACAGTCAGCTTATCCCCAGGCACATGGGAGATCCAAGCCAACATCAGCAGAGTTGCCTTCCCAACCCACTGCTGACCACTGAATACATCCCAGGCCAGAAGAACTGCCCAGCTAATCCAGAGACTTGTGTGCAATAATAAATGTACAATGTTTTAAGCTATCACTTTTGGGGGTTGTTTTTTATAAAGCCATAACTAACTGATACAGAACCTCAAGGATTAACAAATTTCAGCAGATACAATGTACAACGGTTGGCCCCACTGACTGTAGGAATAAGGTGGAAATTTTTATCTTTTATTTTTATTTAATCTTTTATCTTTTATTTTTATGTGGCCTCCCTAGACCACGTGGAAATGGTTGGCCTATAAGAATTTACTGATACAGCTCCAACTGAAAATGCTCATGAACTTCCTTAGTGGTACAATGGATGGGAATCCACCTGCCAGTGCTGGGGATGTGTGTTCGATCCCTGGGCCTTGGAGCAACTAAGCCCAACTACGGAAGCCGGTGCACCCGGAGCCTGTGCTCCCCAGCAGGAGACGCGGCCACAATGAGAAGCCCGTGCCCTGCAGGGAGAGAGTAGCCCTCGCTCAGCGCAGCTGGAGAAAGCCCGTGTACAGCCACGAAGACCCGGTGCAGCCAGAAATGAAAAAGAAATAAACAAATGTTTCAGAAGCCAAAAAGGAGATACTGCTCATGAGACCGTTCTCAGCTCCTCCTGGTGGAAATCAGAACCGAACAGCCGTGGAAAACCACAGCTGAGAGGCACAGCCTGGTGGCCATCCCTGGGAGCCACTCAGGGACAGGTACAGGATTGGTGGGAACTTGCACGTGGATGACTACAACCCCATGGTGGAATGGTGAGTGGATAAGGAACTTACCAATCAGTCCTCCCGCTATAGACTTGCCAGGGCGAAGCTCTGTTCCAGAGGACATTCCTGTCAAGAGGCAGAAGGGGTATATATGGGTAACTGTAAACATGCTTTGTAAGAGAAAATTTGGGGTCGGAGAGAACACCCTAATATCAGTCAGCAGTGGGAGGAAACAGAAGGAGAGATTTAGGAGAGGCTGCTTGGTGACACCTCAGGAAAAGTCTAGGTAAGTCACTTCCGGCTGGATTCTCCTAGCCCTTTCAGAGCTGCCACCATGGCAGCCAATCCTGTTAACGAGCTTGCAGGAAAACAGCAGAGGATCCAGGATGGAAGGAAGGGGCTGGCTGAGTTGCGTCCCCTGAATGTGACAGGATGGCCATCGACAAGCCTTGGAAGGCCAGTCTGGTAAGTGGAGTTACTGTCATCCATGTGGGCACAATGTGCCTGATAGCCTATGGTTCAGTGCAAAGCCTGACACACCTAAACCACGCTGGTAGCAGCACTTTTAGCTTCAGACATGGTGACCACCAGCCCCTTGGAGCCCCTTTAACAGTTAGCACTCCAACTTTCAGTATCCTCGAAGAATGATGGGGAAGACAGGAGCTGTGGCTGCAGTACAAGGTTCGAATCGCCACGAAATTTCCACTTGAAAACGGAGCAACTAGTTACTAAAACCCAATCATGTGAGAAATGTTTACAACAAAGGTAGACAATACAATGGTCCCTTCACTCCGAAATACACGCCCATGGGAGCGAACTACCAACAGCTCCCAGGGATTTTCATGGACACGGCATCTCTGCAGACAAAACAAGAAAACATAGACCCGAGAACAGTTATTCTCTGGAAAGTTTGAGGTCAGTTTTAAAGCATCAAGCTGACATTAGAATTTTTTTCACCCCAATAGTGGATAATAGCAAGGGACCCAGAATAAGCAGGAAGACTACACCATAAGATAAAGATACAGGACTTCCCTGGCGGTCCCGTGGTTAAGACTCCTCACTTCCAGCACAGGGGGTGTGTGTTCAATCCTGGATTGGGAAGCTAAGATCCCACATGCCCTGTGGTATGTCAAAAAAAGAAAGAAGAAAAGAAGATAATGATACAGTTTGAATATATCCATGAGAAAAACTGGAACATCTAGGTCCTATATACTCTCAGAGCCTCGGGAGGTAGGGGAGGATCCCTGGCCCTCTCCTGACCTCCAGCTGCTCCACTGTCCATGGAGGATGAGGCCTGGATGAGCTGGTTCCTCAGTCCCTCTTGCAAAGGGGTAAAGTCTCAGAGGGATATGCTGGACTCCTTGTGATCCAGCCACCTCATCCTAAAATGCCGGAAATAGGGACGTAGAGGCCTGGGGTCTCTCCATGGCAGCTCAAAGTTTGGGCAAAATATTCCACTTCTCTGGGTCTCAGTCTCGCTATCTGTAAAATGGGAATCATTTTAATGAGTGCTGCTCTGCTTATGTCAAGAGGCTATGAGCTGAGGATGTCCCTGATGGTCTCATGGCTAAGACTTGACACTCCCAACACAGAGGGGCCTGGGCTCCACCCCTCGTCAGGTAACTAGATCCTGCATGCTGCAACTAGATGACCCAGGATGCTGCAACTTAAAAAGAAGGGCAGGGGGAAGGTCCCATAAGTGAAAGATGAAACATCCTGCAAACTAAGAGTTTGCATGCCAAAACTGAAGATTGAAGACCCCGTGTGCCACAGCTAAACTTGGCACAACCAAATAAATAAAAATAACTTTAAAAAAGAGACTAAAAACTAAACAAGTAAAAGGAGGCCATGATCTGGATCAAAAGAGACCACAAGTCTGTAAGTGAATGGGTTACCAGCGCTTTTCACATAGTCATGAGTTTAGGCGGCGGTTCTGCCCCTTACAGCTGTGGAGTCTTAGACAAGGCCAACTTCTCTCAGCCTGTTTTTCTTACCTGGAAGATGTCATATCCTTCATCATCAGCAGCATCATCTTCACCAACTGCATTCCAAGGTTGGTTGAGAATGAAATGAAGTGATATGCAGAAAGCCTTTAGCAGCAGTCGACACACTGAGAGCATTCACTAAATGTTCAGTTCAGTTCAGTCGCTCAGTAGTGTCCGACTCTTTGGGACCACATGAATCGCAGCACGCCAGGCCTCCCTGTCCATCACCAACTCCCGGAGTTCACTCAGACTCACGTCCATCGAGTCCGTGATGCCATCCAGCCATCTCATCCTCTGTTGTCCTCTTCTCCTCCTGCCCCCAGTCCCTCCCAGCATCAGAGTCTTTTCCAATGAGTCAATTCTTCACATGAGGTGGCCAAAGTACTGGAGTTTCAGCTTTAGCATCATTCCTTCCAAAGAAATCCCAGGGTTGATCTCCTTCAGAATGGACTGGTTGGATCTCCTTGCAGTCCAAGGGACTCTCAAGAGTCTTCTCCAACACCACAGTTCAAAAGCATCAATTCTTC
>SJYX01016161.1:96978-203032 GCA_006410675.1 Oreotragus oreotragus
GTGGTCTGGTATTCCCATCTCTTTAAGAATTCTCCACAGTTTATTGTGATCCACACAGTCAAAGGCTTTGGCATAGTCAATAAAGCAGAAATAGATGTTTTTCTGGAACTCTCTTGCTTTTTCCATGATCCAGCGGATGTTGGCAATTTGATCTCTGGTTCCTCTGCCTTTTCTAAAACCAGCTTGAACATCAGGGAGTTCACGGTTCATGTATTGCTGGAGCCTGGCTTGGAGAATTTTGAGCATTACTTTACTAGCATGTGAGATGAGTGCAATTGTGCGGTAGTTTGAGCATTCTTTGGCATTGCCATTCTTTGTTTTGACTACTGATATTATGATGCTTTTGTTCAGTTCAGTTCAATTCAGTCATATCTGACTCTTTGCAACTCCATGGACTGCAGCACACCAGACTTCCCTGTCCATTACCAGCTCCCTGAGCTTGCTCAAATTCATGTCCATCAAGTCGGTGACACCATCCAACGATCTCATCCTCTGTTGTCCCTTTCTCCTCCTACCTTCAATATTTCCCAGCATCAGGGTCTTTTCCAACGAGTCAGTTCTTTGCATCAGGTGACCGAAGTATTGGAGCTTCAGCTTCAGTATCAGTCCTTCCAGTGAATATTCAGGGTTGATTTTCTTTAAGATTGACTNCCTCTGTTGTCCCTTTCTCCTCCTACCTTCAATATTTCCCAGCATCAGGGTCTTTTCCAACGAGTCAGTTCTTTGCATCAGGTGACCGAAGTATTGGAGCTTCAGCTTCAGTATCAGTCCTTCCAGTGAATATTCAGGGTTGATTT
Source organism: Oreotragus oreotragus (assembly GCA_006410675.1). Lineage (NCBI taxonomy): Eukaryota > Metazoa > Chordata > Mammalia > Artiodactyla > Bovidae > Oreotragus > Oreotragus oreotragus. The sequence continues at coordinate 97,776 of SJYX01016161.1, forward strand.
TCTTTAAGATTGACTGGTTTGATCTGTTTGCAGTCCAAGGGACTCTCAAGAGTCTTCTCCAACATCACAGTTCAAAAGTATCACTTCTTCAGCACTCAGCTTTCTTTATGGTCCAACTCTCACATCCATACATGACTACTGGAAAAACCACAGCTTTGACTAGACCGACCTTTGTCAGCAAAGTAATCTCTCTGCCTTTTAATATGTTGTCTAGGTTGGTCATAGCTCTTCTTCCAAGAAGCAAGCCTCTTTTAATTTCATGTCTGCAGTCACCATATGCAGTGATTTTGGAGCCTCCCGAAATAAAGTCTGTCACTGTTTCCATTGTTTCCCCATCTATTTGCCATGAAGTGATGGGACCAGATGCTATGATCTTAGTTTTTTGAAATTTGAGTTTTAAGCAAACTTTTTCACTCTCCTCTTTCACTTTCATCAAGAGGCTCTTTAGTTCTTTGCTTTCTGCCATAAGGGTGGTGTCATCTGCATATCTGAGATTATTGATATTTCCCCCAGCAATCTTGATTCCAGCTTGTGCTTCATCCAGCCCAGCATTTCTCGTGATGTACTCTGCATATAAGTTAAATAAGCAAGGTGACAATATACAGCCTTGACATACTCCTTTCCCAACTTGGAACCAGTCTGTTGTTCCATGTCCACTTCTAACTGTTGCTTCTTGACCTGCATACAAATTTCTCAGGAGGCAGGTCAGGTGGTCTGGTATTCCCATCACTTGAAGAATTTTCCACAGTTTGTTGTGATTCACACAGTTAAAGGATTTGATGTAGTCAATAGAACAGAAGTAGATGTTTTTTTTTTCTGGAACTCTCTTGCTTTTTCAATGATCTAATGGATATTGTTCCTCTGCCTTTTCTAAATCCAGCTTGAACATCTGGAAGTTCACAGTCCACATACTGTTGAAGCCTGGCTTGGAGAATTTTGAGCATTACTTTGCTAGCATGTGAGATGAATGCAATTGTGCAGTAGTTTGAACATTTTTTGGCATTGCCTTTCTTTGCGATTAGAATGAAAACTGATCTTTTCCAGTCCTGTGGCTACTGTTGAGTTTTCCACATTTTCTGGCATATTGAATGCAGCACTTTAACAGCATCATTCTTTAGGATTTGAAATAGCTCAACTGGAATTCCATCACCTGCACTAGCTTTGTTCGGCCCACTTGACTTCGCATTCCAGGATGGGTGGCTTTATGTGGGGGATCACACCATCGCGGTTATCTGGGTCATGAAGATCTTTTTTTGTATAGTTCTTCTGTGTATTCTTGCCACCTTGTCTTAATATCTTCTGCTTCTGTTAGGTCCATACCATTTCTGTATTTTATTGTGCCTATCTTTGCATGAAAGTTTCCCTTGCTATCTCTGATTTTCTTGAAGAGTTCTCTAGTCTTTCCCATTCTATTGCTTTCCTCTATTTCTTTGCACTGATCATTGAAGAAGGCTTTCTTATCTCTCCTTGCTATTCTTTGGAACTCTGCATTCAAATACCCATTTGAATGGGCATATCTTTCCTTTTCTCCTTTGCCTTTCGCATCTCTTCTTTTCTTGGCTGTTGGTAAGGCCTTCTCAGACAACCGTTTTGCCTTTTTGTATTTCTTTTTCTTGGGGATGGTCTTGATCACTGCCTCCTGTCACAAACCTCCGTCCATAGTTCTTTAGGCACTCTGTCTATCAGATCTAATCCCTTGAATCTCTTTGTCACTTCCACTGTATAATCATAAAGGATTTGATTTAGGTCGTACTTGAATGGTCTAGTGGTTTCCCTACTTCAGTTTAGGTTTGAATTTTGCAATTAGGAGTTCATGATCTGAGTCACAGTCAGCTCCTAGTCTTGTTTTTGCTGACTGTATAGAGCTTCTCTATCTTTGGCTGCAAAGAATACAATCAATCTGATTTCGGTGTTGACCATCTGGTGCTGTTCATGTGTAGAGTCTTCTCTTGTGTTTTTGGAAGAGGGTGCTATGACCAGTGCATTCTCTTGGCAAAACTGTTAGCTTTTGCCCTGCTTCATTTTGTACTCCCAAGCCAAACTTGCCTGTTACTCCAGGTATCTCTTGACTTCCTACTTTTTCATTCCAGTCCCCTGTAACGAAAAGAACATCTTTTTTGGGTGTTAGTTCTAAAAGGTCTTGTAGGTCTTCATAGAACCGTTCCACTTCAGCTTCTTCAGCATTACTGGTCAGGGCATAGACTTGGATTATTTGTGATATTGAATGGTTTGCCTTGGAAACAAACAGAGATCATTCTGTCATTTTTGAGACTGCATCCAAGTACTGCATTTCGGACTCTTTTGTTGACTATTAGGGCTACTCCATTTCTTCTAAGGGATTCTTACCCACAGTAGTAGATATATTGGTCATGTGAGTTAAATTCACCCATTCCAGTCCATTTTAGTTTGTTGATTCCTAAAATGTCGATGTTCACTCTTGCCATCTCCTGTTTGAGCATTTACAATTTGCCTTGATACATGGACCTAACATTCCAGGTTCCTATGCAATATGTCTCTTTACAGCATCAGACTTTACTTCCATCACCAGTCACATTCACAACTGGATGTTGTTTTAGCTTTGGCTCCGTCTCTTCATGGTTTCTGGAGTTATTTCTCCACTCTTCTCCAGTAGCATATTGGGCACCTACCGACCTGGGGAGTTCATCTTTCAGTGTCATATCGTTTTGCCTTTTCATACTGTTCATGGGGTTCTCAAGGCAAGAATACTGAAGTGGTTGGCCGTTCCCTTCTCCAGTGGATCATATTTTGTCAGAACTCTCCACCATGACCTTTCCATCTTGGGTGGCCCTACATGGCATGGTTCATAGTTTCACTGAGTTAGACAAGGCTGTGGTCCATGGGATCAGACTGGTTAGTTTTCTGTGATAGTGGTTTCCAGTCTGTCTGCCCTCTGATGGGTAAGGATAAGAGACTTAAGGAAGCTTCCCGATGGGAGACATTGACTGTGGGGAAAACTGGGTCTTGCTCTGATGGGTGAGGCCATGCTCAGTAACTCTTTAATCCAATTTTCTGTTGATGGGCAGAGCTGTGTTCACCTCCTGTTGTTTGACCTAAGACCGAACTATGGTGGAGGTAATGGAGATGATTTCTGCTTTATTGACTGTGCCAAAGCCTTTGACTGTGTGGATCACAATAAACTGTGGAAAATTCTGAAAGAGATGGGAATAGCAGACTGCCTAACCTGCCTCTTGAGAAATCTGTATGCAGGTCAAGAAGCAACAGTTAGAACTGGACATGGAACAACAGACTGGTTCCAAATAGGAAAAGGAGTACGTCAAGGCTGTATATAGTCACCCTGCTTGTTTAACTTATATTACAGAGCACATCATGAGAAATGCTGGACTGGAAGAAACACAAGCTGGAATCAAGATTGCCGGGAGAAATATCAATAACCTCAGATATGCTGATGACACCACCCTTATGGCAGAAAGTGAAGAGGAGCTAAAATGCCTCTTGATGAAAGTGAAAGAGGAGAACAAAAAAGTTGGCTTAAAGCTCAACATTCAGAAAACGAAGATCATGGCATCTGGTCCCATCACTTCATGGGAAATAGATGGGGAAACAGTGGAAGCAGTGTCAGAGTTTATTTTGGGGGGCTCCAAAATCACTGCAGATGGTGACTGCAGCCATGAAATTAAAAGACGCTTACTCCTTGGAAGAAAAGTTATGACCAAACTAGATAGTATATTCAAAAGCAGAGACATTACTTTGCCGACTAAGGTCCGTCTAGTCAAGGCTATGGTTTTTCCAGTGGTCATGTATGGATGTGAGAGTTGGACTGTGAAGAAGGCTGAGCGCCGAAAACTGAACTGTGGTGTTGGAGAAGACTCTTGAGAGTCTCTTGGACTGCAAGGAGATCCAACCAGTCCATTCTGAAGGAGATCAACCCTGGGATTTCTTTGGAAGGAATGATGCTAAAGCTGAAACTCCAGTACTTTGGCCACTTCATGCGAAGAGTTGACTCATTGGAAAAGACTCTGATGCTGGGAGGGATTGGGGGCAGGAGAAGGGGACGACCGAGGATGAGATGGCTGGATGGCATCACGGACTCGATGGACGTGAGTCTGAGTGAACTCCGGGAGTTGGTGATGGACAGGGAGGCCTGGCGTGCTGCGATTCATGTGGTCGCAAAGAGTTGGACACAACTGAGCAACTGAACTGAACTGAGCTGAATGAAGATAATGATGACCTGTATTGTTCACTGGGATCTCATTTTGGGGGTGTTGAATCTGAGCTTTTATTTCCTTCTGGCTCATCGCCCTACCATGCTTTCTTCCATGGTTAATTATTTTTTAATTTATTTTTAACTGGAGGATAATTGCTTTACAATGTTGTGTTGGTTTCTGCCATCAACATGAGTCAGCCATAGGTATGAGAGAGTCATTTCTTAGGCAGGTTGATAAGAAGTCTAGGGGTCCCCAAGCAGAGAAGGGTCTGGAATTCTCAAGGAGGAAGAAAGGACAAACTTTTTTTTCCCCTTCGTCTCTGGATTAAACCTTCTGGCTAATTCTGTTATCTTAAAATGTAAATTATGGGAGTAGGTCTGGTGAGGTCTTTACAACCTCCAGACATTCTTTGGATTCATTGGAGAGTATATAACTTCATTGCTAACACTAACAAGGGGATACTCTTTCTGCCCCCTTCTGATGTCTATGTCAGAAGCTTTCTCTATCTCCTTTATACTTTAATAAAACTTTGTTATACAAAAGCTCTGAGCGATCAAGCCTCGTCTCTGACCCCGGATTGAATTCTCCTCCAGGGGCCAAGAATCCCAGCGGTCGTGATTCAACAACAACCTTTCGGGTATACACATGCCCCGCCCTCTTNTCTATGTCAGAAGCTTTCTCTATCTCCTTTATACTTTAATAAAACTTTGTTATACAAAAGCTCTGAGCGATCAAGCCTCGTCTCTGACCCCGGATTGAATTCTCCTCCAGGGGCCAAGAATCCCAGCGGTCGTGATTCAACAACAACCTTTCGGGTATACACATGCCCCGCCCTCTTGAACCCCCCTCTCACCCCCCTCTCACCTCCCACTTGTCCGGGCTGTGGCAAAGCACGGGTTGAGCTCCCTGTCATACAGCAAATCCCCACTGGCTCTCCGTTTTGGGGCTTCCCTTATGGCCTTTCTGGTGGCCCAGACGGTAAAGCATCTGCCCGCAATGCGGGAGACCCGGGTTCGATTCCTGGGTCAGGAAGATCCCCTGGAGAAGNTCCGGGCTGTGGCAAAGCACGGGTTGAGCTCCCTGTCATACAGCAAATCCCCACTGGCTCTCCGTTTTGGGGCTTCCCTTATGGCCTTTCTGGTGGCCCAGACGGTAAAGCATCTGCCCGCAATGCGGGAGACCCGGGTTCGATTCCTGGGTCAGGAAGATCCCCTGGAGAAGGCCCTGGAGAAGGAAATGGCAATCCAGTCCAGCACTCTTGCCTGGAAAATCCCATGGATGGAGGAGCCTGATAGGCTACAGTTCATGGAACCTGCAGAGTCAGACATGACTGAGTGACTTTACTTTACTTTATAGGCTTCTTGGTAGCTCAGTAAGTAAAGAATCTGCCTGCAGTATAGGAGACACGGGTTCAATGCCTGGGTTGGTAAGATCCCCTGGAGAAGGAAATGGCTACCTAGTCCAATATCCTTGCCTGGAAAATCCCATGGACAGAGGAGCTTGGTGGGCTGCAATCCATGGGGTCACAAAGAGTCAGGCATGACTGAGTGACTAACACTTTCACTTTCTTGTGGCTCAGCTGGTAAAGAATCCGCCTGCAATGCGGGTGACCTGGGTTCAGTCCCTGGGTTGGGAAGATCCCCTGGAGAAGGGAAAGGCTACCCACTCCAGTATTCTGGCCTGGAGAGTCCCANCCATGGGGTCACAAAGAGTCAGGCATGACTGAGTGACTAACACTTTCACTTTCTTGTGGCTCAGCTGGTAAAGAATCCGCCTGCAATGCGGGTGACCTGGGTTCAGTCCCTGGGTTGGGAAGATCCCCTGGAGAAGGGAAAGGCTACCCACTCCAGTATTCTGGCCTGGAGAGTCCCATGGGCTATATAGGCCACAGGGGCACAAAGAGTTCACCTCATTTGTTTTACATATAGTATGTTTCAGCAGTACTCTGTCCATTTGTCCCACTCTCTCCTTCCCCAGCTGTGTCCATAAGTGTTCTCTATATCTGAGTCTCTATTCCTGCCCTGCAAATGGGTTCATCAGTACCACTTTTCTAGATTCCACATCTATGTGTTAATATACGATATCTGTTTTTCTCTTCTGACCTACTTCACTCTGTATAACAGGCTCTAGCTTCATCCACCTCGCTGGAACTGACTCGAATTCATTGCTTTTATGACTGAGCAATATTCCCTCGCATATACGTACTACAACCTCTTTATCCATTCATCTGTTGATGGACATCTGGATTGCTTCCTTGTCCGGAGTACTGTAAATAACGCTGCAATGAACATTGGGGTGCATGTGTCTTTCAGAATTGCGACTCTCAGGGTATAGCCCAGTAGTGAGATTTCTGGGTCAGATGGTCATTTTACCTCTAGTTTTTAAAGAAGTCTCCATACTAATCTCCGTATTTACTCCATGTTCTCTGCAGTGGCTTCACTGGGGTCTTGAAGACTGAGATCTTTTATGCTCTTCCCTCTCACAAACGGCAGAGGGCGACATAGACGGCGAGACCCCAGCCACAGCACGCCAGGCGCAGCGACATTACCCGCCACGCGGTGGCGCTAAGCCACACGACGTCCGATTTTCCGCAGAGTTTGGGGCGCGGAAGAGAGGTGACGGAGTGAGAAGGTAAATGAGGGTAAAGGGGAACTCTGGGAGCCTAGGACGTCTGAACCAAAGGATCAGAGGTCCCTGAATGGACTGAGTAGCGGCCGCGTTCCCAAGACATAGTAGAATCAGTAGGGAATGAATGGGTCTTAGAGTCGTTTGAATACGAGGGCGCCCCCTTCCTCCCCGCGCCGGGTCTGCAACTCCATTCCTGGCGCAGTTTCTCCGCCTGGGCGCCTAAGAGATCGAGCGCGCGCGTTCCTTCCTACTTCGCTGTAGCTCATTCATCTGCGGCCGCGGCACGCCGTTGCCATGGAGACCTGATGCAGGCAGTGGGGAGGGAGGCCCCGGGTGACGTCTGCGATGCTCGCAGCTCATCTCTCGCGGCCTCCCAGTTCTTGCCTATTTTGGAAGAGAGCCGCAGCCCTTCTGCTGATGCGCGCGCGCTGGCGCCTTTTAAAGGCAACCGGCGGAGTGGCGGCTCAGCCAGAGCCCGAGAGCTGCCCCCGCCCGCGAGCCGCGAGCCCCGGGGCCTGGACCCAGGAAGCCTCCGGGGCCGTGCCCCACCCCCTCCCCAATCTTAGCGCCCTCAACCCACTTTGGGGACATGCCAACCTTGGAGAAAGGAAGGCCTGCCCTTGCCTCCTCCCCTCCCGCCCCGCCCCCCCACTCTCCATCTCCCTCCAACAGGTAGACTCTCCTTCCATAGGAGCCTTGGAAGGAAAGAAAACGCNATCTTAGCGCCCTCAACCCACTTTGGGGACATGCCAACCTTGGAGAAAGGAAGGCCTGCCCTTGCCTCCTCCCCTCCCGCCCCGCCCCCCCACTCTCCATCTCCCTCCAACAGGTAGACTCTCCTTCCATAGGAGCCTTGGAAGGAAAGAAAACGCCAGGCCTAGAGCGTTTGAGGATCCTCTCTGGACAAGGCCACTGAGTGAAAATGCCAGGTGAGGACTTCGCTGCTGGCTGGGCCACCCTTGGTCTCTGAAGACCCACGCTCCCTCCAGCTGCCTGCCTTAGTCTTTTTCTCCTTGGGGACAGCCTGAGGTCAGGTTAGGATCCTAGCTGGAAGGACCCTCAGCAGTTTCTCCAACCCTCTCATTAAACTGAAAGAGAAATAGGCCCAGAGAAGTGTAGGGACTTGCCCAAGGTCACATGGCATGTTCCCGGATGACATGGGCCAGAGCCAGGGATGCTGACTTCCTAGCCACAGCCGTTCCCCCTGGGGATTAATGTTGAAAACAGCTGGCATGCTGTGCCAGTCTCCAGTTCCTGCCCTGTACTCAGCCGAGGGGAAAGACGAATCTCATGGCAGTAGCATCAGCTGCTTCGTTTTCCCAGCAGAGTCCAGATGATCTAGGTAGACTTTCTGGATGGATGATTACTTTGGACAAGCTTCTGGATCCCGTGGACTCCCATGACCAAATAACCAGGTGGCTGCTTACAAACATCTACTGCCATCAGAAGCTTCTGGCAACCCACCAGCTCTTTGGAACTTTCTGGAGCCAGGCCTTCTCCATACTGCTTACAGCTGGCTTCTGGGTGGAGGCGTGGCCTGCAGGCTCTGGCTGGGGTCACCAGAGCCCTGTGGACCTAGCTCTTTGAACTCCTCCCACCCAATCCAGATGATGCCTACATTCTCTCTGCAACACCTGCAGGGGTGTTTGACCAGGACTCACTGAAGACAGCTGTGAAGTACTTGATTGACCATGCCCAAGTATGCATGAAACTGCATAGGTTCCAGATATCTCTGGGCCCCTACTCTGGACCAGGGCTGGGTACCCAAAGGTGGGTATGATCCAGCCCAATAGTGGGCACCAAGTCTGGCAAAGGAGAGAGGTTCATGTTCTGGAGAAGTTAGCCCTGGACTTAAGTGGTTATTCCAAGGGGCATCCATTGTCAGGGCCACACCTTCAATGCACAGAAGGGGAAACTGAGGCAGCCCTCCAAAAGATGTTATTTGCCAAGGTCACACAGCAGTGTGCTGTTGAGACTAAGACCCGGAACCCTGCCTCCTGGCCCAGGCTCTCTCTCTCTCCGCCTTGATCTCAGAGACCAGCCTTTGAGAGGTGCTCGGAAGGTCACTGTGCTGTGACTCAGGTTCCTGGTTCAGGCTTCCAAGGATGGGCCGTGTCACTTAGGCTACTCCATTCTCTGCATGAGGCCTGAGTTGCTCCAGGTGGATGATCTCTGAGGGGCCCCCACTTCAGCTGTGAGTCTGGGATCCTCTGAGCAGGGTCCTTTGCCAGGCTGTGGACACTCTCCGTGATGGTCTGCGGGACACTTCTGGGGGGACTTTCTTCCTCCCACCAGACTGAAGCTAAACAATACCAGAAGTAGTAGCTGCTTCACGCACAGGCTGTGCTGACCACCCGAGGATGACCGGGGGTCTGTTTTATACCCCTTGGAACCTATCGGATCCCCCAACGGTGAGTCCCCCGGTGCTCTTAGCACAGGCCTGTGAGAATGGCCCCTGGTGGATTGGGTTTGAAGAAGGAAAACCATACCAGTACTTGGCTCCACATCCTTTGCCCCACTATATACACAGGGGCCAGGTCTGCAGGGCCCAGCATGGCCCTGATCATCCAGGGCCGAGGACTCAGTCCTCTGGGAGATATCAGGTCCACTCAGACCCTGGCCCTGGGCACATGGGCTCATCCCCACCTGAAGCTGGGTCTCAGGGCAGCAGCATTGGACTTGTAAAGCCAGAGAGGCACTGGCCAGCTGGGCCCTTGGCCCAGAGATGCTCAGAGTGCCAGAGATGGGAAGGCCCTTCCAAGCCAAGGGGTTCAACCCACTCACCTGTCATTTTGCAAATAGGGGAACTAATGGGGCTTATATAATGCCCCAGTAGGCTGGTGGCGGAGCTAGGACTAGAACCCTTGCCTCCAGACCCTCCTGTCCAGGACTCTTTCCCCTGCATCAAACATGAGCCACTGACATCTACACTGAGCCCACCTCCAAGTTGGAGAAGGCTCCTCCAGCCCACCCTTGTCTGCACTGGGTGAGTCAGGAGCCTTCTCCTCAACAAGGTGGTCCTTTCTCCTAAAGCTTCCTGGTGTCCCCTCCCCATTCATCTAGGGCTCATCTTTTCCTGGTTCCAGAAGCTTCTCTGTCAATAGACCATAACTGCTGCTACCCGCTTCTTGCCATGGTTTGACCAACTCCCTGCAGTTCAGGTTCCCAGGGGGTGGGGGTCATCATTCTTTCTGCTTTGGGGTGGTCTCCAGGTTGCTCCTAGGGCTTGTCTTCTGTCACTGGCCTGGGCCCAGACCTACTGCTCTTCCATGGTCACCCCAGCCTTGAATCCCATCAGTCTCTCCTGAGACTTCATGGGACACTCCCTGCAGACTTCCTTTCTGCTGAGCCCAGGTTCCAGTGGAGATACCAATAGCCTGGGTGTCACTGGGCCCCAGTGAGGTGAGTGAACGAGCTAATGCATGATTAGGTATATAAGGCATAGGTAAGTGTCACATCCATAAACATGTTACAAGATGCATGAAATGATAACAAGGAAGCCCTTGAACCTGGTGCTTACAGTGGCCTAGGCATCTGTGGGGAGAAGCGGTGTGAGGCCCAGAAGGACCTTTAGAAACAGGAAGAGATGGCAGCCATGAGGACCTTAAGCTGGGGAAGAACACGGCCAGGTTGACGTCCAGGAAAGTGGCAGGGAGAGCTTGGTCACTGAGCACAGCCAGGGCCTCTGTCCTTGAGCTTGCTGAGCTGTGCAGGGGCCAGCCCAGGGAAGGAGCGCACTGGGACCAACCGGAGCCCCAGGAGGATTTGTGTGCCTCCCTAGACCTCTCCAGGCCTCTAGCTGTCATCTCCTCTGCTTCTCTTTAGAGCTGTCGCAGCCCCCAGCGTGCCCCACTCCAGCTGGTGCTCTCAGACCCAGCTGCGCCAAGGCTGTGAAAATCCGGGGCGTGTCCAGGCCCTGTCCCCACACCCACACTGCCAGGGCACGTGCTACCTCCAGAACCGGCCCTGCTTTCTCTCCAGAACCTTGTTCAAAATCTTATTTTCATGAAGCTAACAGTGGCTGAGATTCCATCCTTCAACACTGACCGTGCCCCTTTTGTATGCCAGGCATGATTCCAAGTGCTTTAATGATTTAACTCATTTATTTTCCCATCACCCTTTGAGGCAGACGCTACTGTTCTCCTCACATCCCCATTTGACAGATAGATAAACTGAGGCACAAGAGGTTGATTCATTTGCCCAGTGTGGAGGAGCCAGGACTCTGAGTGGGTGTCTCACTCCAGAGCCTGCCTTCTGGCCTCCACCCTCTCCTGCCTGAGCCTCAGGCTCCCTCCCACTCACCTGCGTTTCCACAGAGAATTTATTGGCCTTTTGCCCACAGATCCCTCTGCTCAAGACTGAACCATTTCATCTCAGTCCTGCCTTGGGAGTCAAACTTCCTGGTCAAAGTGGGGATCAGCTGCCCTTAACAGCAGCTGCCCTCCGGCACCTTCACGCTGTGCATACGTACACATGGCTCCGGGCTGGGGTGGCTTCCTTTGTGGCTCGAGTGGCTGAACGCCACTTGTCCCTCTAAGCGTCCTGTGATGCTGCAGTCTGCCCACCAGATGTGTATAAGAGACAGGCCCTTNCACAGATCCCTCTGCTCAAGACTGAACCATTTCATCTCAGTCCTGCCTTGGGAGTCAAACTTCCTGGTCAAAGTGGGGATCAGCTGCCCTTAACAGCAGCTGCCCTCCGGCACCTTCACGCTGTGCATACGTACACATGGCTCCGGGCTGGGGTGGCTTCCTTTGTGGCTCGAGTGGCTGAACGCCACTTGTCCCTCTAAGCGTCCTGTGATGCTGCAGTCTGCCCACCCCACCCACCCACTCAGCACAGCGGAACCTGGTCAGCCAGGCACCTGAGACCTGGCAACTCAGCCTAATCACGCATCCTCCGGGAAGCCACCCCAGGCTCAGTCATCCCTCGTTTTGCTCTTTCCAGACACCTTGCATGCCTCCTTCACAGCAGTCTTTCCACCTAAATGGCTTGATCAAGTTCTCACTTTCTCACCAGCCTGGATGCTCCATGAGTGAAGACCAAGATTGTGTTTCTAAACCATTGCACCACCAGTGCCTAGAACAGAGCTTAGGCACAAACTCAACCCTCAGATGTGTGTTCATGAATGAATGACATACCTGAGGCATTGCTGTGGGCTAGACCCTATGCTGGATGCCGAGAATATGGAGACCAGGCCCAGAGGCTGCTGGTGAAGAGGGTCGTGAGGGGCATCGAGGAAGGGTCCTGGACCCAACCGAAGAACAAGAGGACAAGGAGGAGTTCACCAGCTGGAGAGCGGTGATGGAGAGGGTCCTGAAACTGGGCTGAACCAATGTATGAATGTGTAGAGGGTCTGTCTCCTTCCCCAACAGCTCCAGCTCCGTGAGAGCAAGGCAGACATCTGCACTCCTGTCTCCCGCTTGGTGCTTGAGGGGAGTGTTGGGTCCCTTCTCTGCAGCCAAAGAGTAGTTTTAGTTGATGGATCTTCCTTCTCAGCGTGGAACATGGCTGGTCTGCCATGCTCCTCACTGCATTGCTTGTGGCCTCTGTTCTCGGCTCTGCTTTCGGGCCCTTGCCTGGGAAAGCTGCATCTTTTCCCACCTGAGCTACACCCTCTGCCTCCCACTCACTCCACGGTTCCCTGCCCCTCACCTTCTCTGTTCAGCCCACTCACCTGGCTCTGACCGTCTCAGTGGGTGGGTGCCAGCGTGTACCCGCTTCCCATGAGATTTGTTGATTTCATAACCATAAATAGATGAAATGTTCTGAATGCTTCCCTAGGCAAGTAGAATTGGGGGAGTGATAACATAATGAAAGGACCTTAAGAGAAAGAAAACAGCCTGCTAAGAGGCAGCCTTTGCACAAACCAGCTCTATACGAGGATTATGTTTTTACTGCAGACGGGTAGACTCTAGACCCAGGATGGGGGAGGTACTTGCGAAGCTGTTCATCTTCACATGGTTTCACTCATGGATTCAAAAGAACAACCTAGTTGACAGTGGAAAGAAGAAGAAATCAGGAAATTTGGGTTTGAATTCTGGATTTATCTCATTCTATTCCACAGCTGTCTGACTCTGCACAAATCTCTCTGAGAAAGTGTATAGAGATTCTTCCCCTGGGTTAGACTGGAGGCTCTATGAGGCCTGAGACTCCACAGGCCTATCATTTTTCTCCCACCAGCACATTCTGTCTTCCCGTTAATACCTTAATCGCCACCCAAAATGCGGTCCTGAGGCTGTGGTTGGGTTAGAATGAAATGGGTGTCCTGATTCTTCATTGCTAACTCCAACTCAAGTTGTCATGGGAATAGGATGTGGAGCATCACTCCTGCATGGGAAAGATTGGGCTTCTCAATCTCTTCACACTTAAGGAGCACAGGGACACCACTGCTCTGTAGCATTTAGAAGAGTGAAAGGAAATGAAATGACATTTTAGTATGCCCTGGGCCCAGAGAGCTTCTAGGTGAGAGAGAGAGAGGCAAGCAAAAATATTACTAGTGTGAATTTATCCTCTACTCCAAAAGAAAGCCTTTTTTCTGTTAAGGGTCAGTTAGTAAATATTTTAGGTTTTCAGGCCATATGGTCTCTGTTGCAACTGTTCAACTCCGCCATTGTAGGGTGAAAACAGCCAACGACAATATGTAAACAAGTGATTGCATGTTAATAAAACTTTATTTGCAAAAGCACTCAGTGAGTTAGATTTGGCATGCATGTCAGATAGACGTCAACTCTACCCCAAGGTGTGAGAGAAAGAGCCTGGACTTGGGGACAAGAGCTGGGGTTAAGACCCAGCTTCCCCAATAACTTGCTGTGTGGCTTGAGTAAATCATTGTCTCTGAGGCTCAGTTTCACTATCTATAAAGTGAGTACAGTAATACCAACTGGATTTGTCCTGAGAACAGGTCTAACAGGTCAGAGCAAATCTGAGCAAATCTTTTCATTTTTTTGTTCCACCACGTCAAGTAGAGCTAACCCCCTCCTCAAGCCATGCCCTTGCCTGTTGAGGATGGCAGCAGCTGGCTGGAAGGGAGGAGGTGTTTCTCTCTAGAGTCAGATTCTTGGTCTGGCTTTCCAACCTCCAGCCCCAAGTGACCCTGTTTATGCAGCAAGCCAAGCACAGGAGGAAATGAGGAATCTCTTCTTTCCACCATCCAGTCATTTGGCAGGAGGCTACAGTTCACTTAAGAAAGTGATGTGGCTGCAGTGGCTGGTGGCCAGGCTTTAGAGGGTGCATTTGAGACTCAGGCTTGGACTAGATTTTGGAAAGATGAGCTTCAGTTCTCCCCTATAATGTTCAGCTATGTCTCAGATTATCCTGGAGTCCAAGTCAAATAGGCACACCTGTGATCTGGTGGTGAGTCACAGCACCACCATTTGCCATAATGGATCTCTCTTGAGCCATCTTGTCTACCTGTCTGGCCTGACCACCATTGATAGCTCGCATCCTTTGGTATTTTGTCATCTGTTCTGAAGACCCATCCAGTGACTCATTCATGCATTCATATATTTTCTCTCTCTCCCCATCTCTCTTTATCTTTCTCTTAGAAACATTTGTCCACAGCCAGACAGGATACATTTTGACAGTCCTCTGTCAAGATCCTTGCCCCAAGTCTCCAGAAGAGCAGCTTTAACCTGGAGCCTCCATGCTGTTTTAAAGAAACAGACTCCACTCACCCTCCAACTCCCTCCCAGGAGGTCATCCTCCTTGGTATCTCTGGGGAAGCTATACCTTCTCCTCTCTGATAGAGGCTGAGGGGTGATGTCTCCCCTGCCCAGGTCCTCAATAAAGCCATATAAGACATGGGCAAGGGATCTCACGGCCTGTTCTTGCTATAAAAAGCCCTTTTTCGGAAAAAATAATAAAGAAAAAAAATCAACCAATCCCTCCTCGATGCCATCACCTCTTCTTGGTGATTTTTTCGGGGAAGGAGTGGGCGGGGTTGCCATGGCAACAGATGCGAGCTTGTCTCAGTAAAGAAGGGACCTTGATATTTTTTTCTCTCTCTCATTCTCTCTTTCAGTTGTGTATGTGTGTGCCTGCTGCGCATGCCTGTGCCCACACCAGAAATTTTTTTTTTTAGAACTAAAGAAAGCCCTTCTCTTCCCTCAGTTCCCCAAATATGGAGTGATGGAAAACCATTTACTCCTGCAGGCCAGGGACGATTCAGGATGGTTCAAGAGAAAAGGGAGAGGTCATATGGGGCTCCATTCCTCCACCTTTTAGCTCGAGATTGTATGCAACAGAGACCTTCACAAATGGTTGGGGTCCCAAGGGCTGGAAAGAAGGGAAGGTGCTAGGTGGAGAGAGGTGATTAAGGCATAAATGGTTCAAGAGCCCAGCGAGTGACATCTGAGCAACAGAAGGTGCACTGAGGCTAGGGATGCAAGCAAATCCACACACATCATCAGATGCTGAGAGAGAAAGGCATAGAGCCAACTCAGAGGTGGACACAAACATGGACAAAGAGGCACACAGAAAGCTGCAAACATATAAATACATATAGGCACAAACATAGAATTGCATAGAACCCAGGAAGTCATAGACATTTTTAATATAGACAGACATAGATGCAGGCATAAGCAAATGCACAGATGAAAAGGTCTACAGAAACACAGCTACAAAGACACATGCAAACAGGCACACAGAAACCTACAAATACAGTCACAATCAAAAGGACAGACAGACACACATGCACATTCTCACAGCCTGGCTCCCTCCCTTCAACTGCCCAAGCATCACTGAGCAGCAGTGCGTAGCTGGAAATGCTGCAGGCTCACACAGAGGCTCAGGTCGGTGGCTCCTGCTCCTTTTATTTCTTCTACAAACTAACCCCAAAGCCCCTCTCCCAATTTACGCCCTTGCCCACTTTCCTATAGTCAATGGGCTCTGATACCTCCCCCATCTCAGACTTCCAGTTCTTAGCCTGTTCTGTTGCTGCTGCCTGCTGCTTGGGGAGGGAGTGGGGTGACTCAGCCAGGCCAGGATGACTCACACTGCCAGTATTTTTAGCAGCAGCCAGGAGCTCTCTAGCGTGCCAGCCGCCCCCCTCCTCCTGCTTGCTATTTTGGAACCATCACTGGTGATATAAATAGCTCCTCTCCCACGGCCTGAAGCTGCTGCCAAGCTATTTTTGGTTCTTCACAGTTAAAAATAATTTTACGGAGGTGGGAGGCAAAGGGAGTGGGAGTTGGCCTGGGGAGAGAAGACACTGGGGCATACAGAGCTTCTTAACTTGACTCAGAGTGGGAGAACTAGGATGAGCCCTTCTATGCCCCCTCCCTTGTCCCTTTCTAGGCCCTTCTTCTCTTTCAAAGTTCCTCCCCTGACCCCATCTCCAATCCATTCTGGAAAAATCCAAGAGCTCTTTTAGAGTTCAGTTCCCTCCCCATTTACTTCTTTCCTACAATTCAGAAATCTTCCCCACCCCCCACCCCACGCCCCCCACACAATCCACTCCTTTATTCATTCTCAGAGGAGACGGAGACAGCCAGGTGGGGCCTCATTGTGAAGTCTATATGGACTTAAGCTCTAACTTCCCAGGCAGACCCATCCATGGTCCGTATGACATAGCTGGTGATGATTCAGAACCATGGACAGCGGTGAGTGCGCCATTCTTTCACCGCGGGTCTGCTCTGCTTGAGGAGACCAGCAGGACCCAAACAATAGATACCTCTCGGCTTGTAGAGGAACAATAAGAATATCTCTCAGTCAGGGACAGAGGGCCAGTGACTGGAGGAAACAGGAACCCTGTCCGGGATTCTCATACAAGAACGGGGCCCAAAAATAAATGGTGGTGTGTGTACTCAGCCAGGTGCCACTCTTTGTGACCCCATGGACTGTAGCCCATCAGGCTCCTCTGTCCATGGGATTTTCCAGGCAAAAATACTGAATGGGTTGCCATTTCCCACTTCAGGAGGTCTTTAAGGGCTTGTCCAAATAGAAGCTTGATCGAGGGGTGTGTGGGTACATCTGGGGTCAGACAGAGATGAAAGTGGAAGAGACATACTTTCTGAAGGAACCTTTTCTGTCACCCAGATAAATAGGGTTAGAGATAGTAGCAGGTAGGCAGACAGTCATACCCCTTCCGTCCATCTCATTTGTGTCACTGAATACAGGATGGTTGATGTGGATGGCCCCCACCTCTGCCAAAATGTACAAGAGGTCAAGATGGGGGCCCCAGAGATCTGCTTCTATGACAGCCTTCTCCTCACCTGGGTTTCCTCCTTCCACTCTACCTTTCATGCCACCACCCTTTTCCATGAAGAGTGAAGACCCCTTGGTGTCAAAATTTATCTCCATGCTTCCTCCGGGACTTTCTACAATCAAGCCAATCCCTTCCCCCCAAATTTTAAGTGGCTTCATCCCCAGCCCCTCAAGTGATTTCACATATACTCCTATCCCACATAACTCAATTTCAGATAAAACGTCCCCTAGCTCATTTCCTTCTCCTTTGATTGGGGGAAACAAAGGCACCCTTCAAACTCCATGCGTGCTGAAAAGAGGGAGATAGGGCAAAAGCAACATGATTCGGGAGACAAAGGTGACAAAGAAGAGAGACTAGAGAGAGCAGAAGGGGAACATTTGAGGAGTAGAGAGCACAGAAAGCCAAGATAGACCACCAAGCAGGCAGTGAGATAAAGAAACTATCTGGAACGGAGCGAGGGGGTGGGATGTGGAAGCTGAAGGAGAGACAGCGAGGAATCCTACCGCCGATGACTGAGCAGGGGTTGGAGGGGAATGTGGACAGCCTGCCCGGGTTAAGGGGTCTCTAGTATGTGCATGGATCGCGCAGAGGGTCTGGCACGGTCCCCTTGCGTCTCTGCTGCTTCCCCATCCTCCCCGCTAAAGGCAGGGGGGAGCCCTCGGGAGCTGTGCGGAGGCAGTCAGGCCCCGCCCGCCGCCGCCACCGCGGCTGCCGCCGGAGGATTCCTGTCCTAATATGGAGCTGGGATTCCCCCGGTCCCGCCCCCGCCCCCGGCCCGCGGGGAGACTGAGGATTGCAATCAGGGCGGGGAGAGGGGAGCCGCTGGCTCTGGGGGCTGGCAATGGGGGAAGGGATAAGCCCAGGTCCTCACCCAGGCCCTGGGACCCTGCCTCAGTTTCTCCCATCAGTGGCTGAGGTTAATTAGTTGACAGAGAAACGGAGAGTCGCTGCAGATTGCTGCGTTGCTGTAGGTGTTTCAATTCTTGACCGTGGGAAAATAGAACCAAGGCCAAATTCAGCTGGTTCCTACCCCTCAGGACCTCAGGACCCTTTCCACATCTCTTCTAGAGACTTAGACNAGCCGTGGCCCCCCTCCGCAGCCTCCGTTTCCCCCCTCCCCCCCCCTCGGCACCCCTCCCGCTCTCGCTCTACGTCACGGGATGACGTCGGAAGCCTGGGAGGGAGGAGGAGCGCGCTCCCCCCCTACCTCACAGCCAGCCGCTCCCGCTGCAGCTTGCTTAGCCCAGCCTCCCGCCCCTCCTTTCTCTAAAGCGAGCCCCCCACGCCTGACGGGAGCTATATAAGGCGGAACCAGGCAGGCGAAAGGGGCAGCGCAACCGAGCGGAGCCCAGGAGGAGAGACAGAGAGAGAAAGAGCCTGAGCGAAAGACGGGAAAGCAAGGAGGAGGAAGCCACCGGTGCGTCGGGACAGAAACGCAGGTGTTCGGAGCGCCCGAGCTGGAGCTCCGCAGCCGCTAGTCATGTACCGCTCCACCAAGGGCGCCTCCAAGGCGCGCCGCGACCAGATCAACGCTGAGATCCGGAACCTCAAGGAGCTGCTGCCGCTGGCCGAAGCAGACAAGGTCCGGCTGTCTTACCTGCACATTATGAGTCTTGCCTGCATCTACACTCGCAAGGGAGTCTTCTTCGCTGGAGGTGAGCAAACCGGGGCTGAGACTCGAGCTGGGAAGCCTCAGAGAGAAGGAAGATGAGGGAACCCGCTGGGACTGCCGCGGGTCTAGGGAAGCGTGTCTGCGAGCTGAGGGTGAGAAGGAACTTAGAGAACTCAGGACTTCCTATTTTGCCTCCTGAGTTCTGTCCAAACCTCTCCTTAGTACTGAATAGATGTTAGAGAGCCTGGATAGTGTCCCTAGAGCCAGACTTACGGGAGCAGGTGAGACAGGACAGAATGGTCCCAGTCCTCACCGGCGCGGAAGCGCTCCGGGAGCCGGGGGAGGGGAGCTTGGGAAGTTGCAGGGACGGAGCCAAAGCCTGGGGAAGCACACCCTCTGCTCGCTATCGTGGAAGGGCTCATCGGCAGCCGGTGAAGCGCTGTCCACGGTGCTGACAGCATCACCAGGTTGCAAGGCTCTGCCCGCGGTGCTGAACGTTCGATTGGCATTAGAGCGCTGTCCGTGGTCCTGAAACACAGACCCGCCAAACCCTCAGCCCCGATTTCGAAGTCGAAGGGCTCGCTAGCTGGAGAGATCCAGCAACAGGTTCCCCGGGCAAGAGCTGTGGGCAGTAGGTCAACAGGTGTGTGCAGAAGCAGGTCCATGAGAAACTCGATCCAAAAGTCTCTCACTTTTGTTTTGCTTCCTAGTCTTACTCCTGATTCACTCTGTCTTCTCACTCTTCAGGCACTCCTCTGGCAGGCTCCACAGGGCTTCTCTCAGCTCAAGAGCTTGAAGACATAGTGGCGGCACTACCTGGATTTCTGCTTGTGTTCACAGCAGAGGGGAAGCTGCTATATCTGTCTGAGAGTGTGAGCGAGCATCTGGGCCACTCCATGGTGAGTGCTGAGGATCCTTTCAGCTTGGACTGCAGTGCAGATGGGGACACGAGGAGTTTTCCCATCCTGAGAGTCTGAGGATTACTGGGGAGGGGGAGTTATACCCCACAAGATGCTCTGTGCCAAATATTGGCTTTTGTTGCCTTCACTAATGGTCATCTCTCCTTTAACTTTCTCCAGGTGGACCTGGTTGCCCAGGGTGACAGTATCTATGACATCATTGATCCAGCTGACCACCTAACTGTGCGCCAGCAACTCGCCCTGCCCTCTGCCCTGGATACTGGTGAGAACACCCTTCTTTCTCAATTCAATATCCTTCCTGCTGCCCTGCTCCTTTCCATTTTTGTCTCTCAGCCATTCACCTTCTCACTAGTTTTTCTTTCACTCACCCAGATCGCCTCTTCCGCTGTCGCTTCAACACTTCCAAGTCCCTCAGGCGCCAGAGTGCAGGCAACAAACTGGTGCTTATTCGAGGTCGATTCCACGCTCACCCACCTGGGGCCTACTGGGCAGGAAATCCTGTATTCACAGCTTTCTGCGCTCCACTGGAGACAAGACCCCGCCCCGGCCCTGGTCCTGGCCCTGGTCCTGGCCCAGCCTCACTCTTCCTCGCCATGTTCCAGAGTCGTCATGCCAAGGACCTGGCCCTTCTGGATATCTCAGAGAGGTAAGCCCAGAGTATTCAGACCCTAGAAGAAAAGCAGGTCAGAATGAGGGGACCCTAGCTTCTGGAGTCAGAGGCAGGGAGAATGAAATCTAAGGGTGTAGAAGACCTGGGAATGGGGGAGGGAGATGCCTGGGTATGAAGCAGGGAAAACAGAAAGCTGATCTCATTCTTTTCACCTTCCCAGTGTCCTAATCTACCTGGGCTTTGAGCGCAGTGAGCTGCTCTGTAAATCATGGTATGGATTGCTACACCCTGAGGACCTGGGCCACGCTTCTGCTCAACACTACCGCTTGTGTGAGTGTCCAGAGAGGCTGAGAAAAAGACAGGGAGTGGGAAAGGGCATGGGAAATCTGACCAAGAAGGGCTGTGACCAAGATTGAAGTTGGGGGGATATCAGAGGCTCACAGTTTTGAATGCCATAAGGTGAGCACTAGGATAAGGAGTCAAGGTGAGAATAGAATCAGAACTAGGGGACTCTGAGTGGTGAGGTCAAAATGGGGAGTTGAATGGTGCAGGTGAGGGCAGTCAGAAAAGAAGGTGTTATGGATACCCTAATTCAGTGGAGAGGTCAGTCAGCAAGTGGGGAGCTTGGGTGGTGCTGTCTGATGGCTGTTCTAACTCTGCATCTCTTCTTTCCCCTCAGTGGCTGAAAGTGGAGATATTCAGGCAGAGATGGTGGTGAGACTGCTGGCTAAGCCTGGAGGCTGGGCATGGATTTACTGCCTTTTATATTCAGAAGGTCCAGAGGGCCCCATTACTGCCAATAACTACCCAATCAGGTGAGCTGCAAGGCAGGGGCCTGGGAGGCAGCCGAGGTGGAGGAAGAGATACAAATCAGAGAACTCTGGGAATGGACACCAGACCCTTACCAGCTGCCTCTTCTTTCCTCTCCAGTGACATGGAAGCCTGGAGCCTCCGCCAGCAGCTGAACTCTGAAGAAACCCAGGCAGCCTATGTCCTGGGCACCCCGACCATGTTGCCCTCATTCCCGGAGAACATCCTCTCCCAGGAGCAGTGCTCCAGCCCTAATCCACTCTTCACCATGGGGCCTCCCAGAAGCACCAGTTTCCCCAGTGCTCCTGAGCTAGGTGCTGTCTCAACATCAGAAGAGCTTCCCCGAGCACCCAAGGACCTTGGCTTCAGTTACCTGACATTCCCATCAGGCCCTCAGCCTTCTCTTCAAGCAGACCTGAGCAAGGACCTTGTGTGCACGCCACCCTACACGCCCCACCAGCCAGGAGGCTGTGCCTTCCTCTTCAGCCTCCACGAGCCCTTCCAGACACACATGCCCGCTCCATCCAGCTCTCTACAAGAACAGCTGACTCCAAGCACCATGACCTTCTCTGATCAATTGACGCCCAACAGTGCAACTTTCCCAGATCCACTGACTAGCCCACTACAAGGACAACTGACTGAAACCTCAGCCAGAAGCTATGAAGATCCTTGCACCTCCACCTTCCCAGACCAGCTGCTTCCCAGCACTGCCACCTTCCCAGAGCCTCTGAGCAGCCCTGCCCAGGAGCAGCTAACTTCTCCCAGCACATCATTCCAAGCACACCTGAACAGCCCCAGGCAAACTTTCCCAGAACAACTGAGCCCCAATTCCAGCAAGACTTACTTCGCCCAGGAGGGATGCAGTTTTCTCTATGAGAAGTTGCCCCCAAGTCCTAGCAGCCCTGGTAATGGGGATTGCACACTCTTGGCCCTAGCCCAGCTCCGGGGTCCCCTCTCTGTGGATGTCCCCCTGGTGCCCGAAGGCCTGCTTACACCTGAGGCCTCGCCAGTCAAGCAGAGTTTTTTCCACTATTCTGAAAAGGAGCAGAGTGAGATAGACCGTCTCATTCAGCAGATCAGCCAGTTGGCTCAGGGCATGGACCGACCCTTCTCAGCTGAGGCTGGCACGGGTGGGCTGGAACCACTTGGGGGGCTGGAGCCCCTGGACTCTAACCTTTCCCTGTCGGGGGCTGGTCCCCCTGTGCTCAGCCTGGAACTGAAACCTTGGAAATGCCAAGATCTGGATTTCCTGACTGACCCTGATCTGTTCCTGGAAGAGACGCCCGTGGAAGACATCTTCATGGATCTCTCTACCCCAGACCCCAATGGGGAATGGGAGTCTGAGGATCCCGAGGCAGCGGTCCCAGGAGGGGCCCCATCGCCTTGCAACAACCTGTCCCCAGAAGACCGCAGCTTCCTGGAGGACCTGGCCACATATGAAACCGCCTTTGAGACAGGTGTCTCAGCATTCCCCTACGATGGGTTTACTGATGAGTTGCATCAACTCCAGAGCCAAGTTCAAGACAGCTTCCACAAAGGTGAGTCCAGCCAAAATGTTCAAGAACTCAAGTTCCTGTCTTGCCAACAAGGCGCTGGATGGAGCTAGACAAGTAAATTCCCCTCTCTGTGCCTCAGTTTTGTTAGTGAGATATTTGTTATTCTAGTTGTGAGGGTAACTTCACTTGCTGTGTAGAGTAAGTACTAATGGAAAATAATATGGAAGTTCTGGATAAGTAGGCTTTGAGGGCAGAGGTTAGGGCGTGGGATAAAATACAAAAGGATCTTGAAGAATAGTTCACGCTCCCTAATTCTATGAGGGACCTAGGTCTGCTATTCCAACCCATTTTACAGATGAAGATAATCAAGGTCCCAGAGTTAAAGAAACTTGCTCAGGGTTACACACAAACTGATGGAAGAAGGACTAGAGCTCTATGCCAGCATTCTTTGTCCCCTAAAGGGAATACAGGGTGAGACTTGACAGGAGTTTGAGAAAGATGATGGGACTCAGCCCTAGGCCCCATGAGAGAGTCCTTGGTATGGCTCCATCCTTTCCAAACAGCCATAGTTTCACTCCATTCATCCAAACTGTTCCTTTATCTGCTGAGCCCCTGGTGATCAGTCATGGGACCAACATATTTGAAGCCCACCCCATGTGCCAATGGTACATCACACCCTCAGCCTATCTCTCCTAATAAGCCTAACTGACTGTACATCTCTCTCTCTATCTATCTATCTCTCTGCAGATGGAAGTGGAGGGGAACCAACGTTTTGAATAAGTCTGTGACTTAACGTCGTCAAGTATGGCATATTGTCATCAAGACGTGGAGCCGTTCTCCACCCCCCCGGGATTGTTGGGGGGATTCTGGGGGCCAGAGGGGGATAGATCTGATTCCCCAGGCCCTGCAGGATTTGGGGGGGGGGAGGTGGGAGGACAAGGGAGGGGAGCTTCTTTTTAAAATTTAGAGACATCAAACGATCCCAGTTTCCATTTCAATCTGTATTCACTCGTAGTGAGTTTCCTTGAATGGGATTTCAAGCGGAGAATGGGGGAGTCTCACTTCCCCCGCCCCGCGCTGCCCCATGGGCCTGGGCCAGTTCTCCACTCCTGGGGGCCAAGCCACCCCTGGGTCTTGGTGGGGGAAAGGCAGTGCCCATCCGGGCCAGCCTGTGCCCTGAGGGGCTCTTGACACCCACGTAGAATTCTCTACACACCAGTAACGGGATTTCAATTCCGATGGACTCTGCCGCCCTGGCGGCCCTTCTTGTGACTTTTGCGCCCCGCACCTGGAGTGGGGGGCGCGAAGAGACGCTACGTTCCTTTCCGATGGAGGAAGGCAGACCTGCCGCCGTCGCACGTGTGCTTGCACGAGTGCGTGTATCTGGTGCGGGACTCACCCGGCTGCCCGACTGCCTGGGCTTGCCCAGGTGGCCACCTCGTGGTGCTGCGGTGACTTTGTAGCCAACTTTATAATAAAGTCCAGTTTGCCTTTTTGGTACCCCTGGTGTCGAGCTCTTCTGTGAAAGGGGTAGGATGGGGATTCAAGAAGGTTGAGAGGCCCCGACAGGAGCCTAGGGGTCAGGAGGGAAACTTTAGATGCGCTGACAGCCCTGGCATTTCTTTGTTCACTCATGTACTCATTCATTCATTTACTCATTCATTCATTCACGCAACACCTAAGTGTTCTACGTATGGTCCACCCTATGCTAAGAGCTGGGAGCTGAAACAGATGCTATGTCTTACCTTCAAGATGCTTTGGCATCCAGTGCTAGAGGGTATTGGAGTCTTGTCTCTGATCCAGACTTCCAGTCCTCCCAGTGTGGGAGGGGGCAGAAAGGACTGGGGTGGGTAGGGGATACAGCTAGGCATTTTCCTGAATGTGAGTGTGAAGTTTCAGGATGTGAGTTTCTTTCTTCAGCCTGGCCCTATAGGCAAGCAAGTTCCCTGGATGTAAGGCCCCAGATCTTCTCATTGGAGATGGTAACCTCTTCACCTCTCTGTAAGCCCTGCATGCAGCTTTCAGCTGACACTCTTATATCACTTGTTCACTACAATAAAGCCTCTGGACAGGTGTATTTCATTGATGGAGAAATTGAGGATCAGAGGTAAAAGGGGATTTGCCCCCACAGGTAGTGAGAGGCACAGGTGGGCGACATCCCCACATCATCTGTGTACAAGCCCTGGCCTGTCCCCTCTGCCCCCAGAGCCCATGAATCATCATCTCAAATCATCCATCCCAGATTCCCTGAGAAGGGCAGGCTTAGGGGGGAGCAGGGGTCTCTTCCCCTCCAGCTTTGGGAGCTAGAGCAGACCCTGAACTCATGAGCAGAGTATAACTTAGTCAAGGGAAAAGGTTTCCAAAGATACTGTCTTCATCCAAGCTTGAGGGTCAACAACCACAGAGTATGGTGGGGGCAGGAATGAAAATTAGGAGACAGAAAGACCTGGACTCAAATCCCACCTCCACCAACTATTTGCCAAGTGTGACCTGAGCCTCAGCTTCTTTGCAGGTGAAATGGAGTTAAAGAAAACATCCCTGACCTCCTGAAGATGCTCCCAAAGATGAGGCCTCCTTTAAGGTGAGGAGCACAGAAAAGTCTAAGTTATTAAAGTGAATTAGAAGTCAACGTGACTGAAAAGGCTCACAGGTTACTTTCTCAAAGTGGGGAAGGCCCCCATCCCAACCCAGCGAAATACAGGGGCTGGATTCCAGGAACTGAGAGCTCAACCCTAAGAATTCTGCAACCTTCTCTTACCCCAAGCCCTCCAGCTCTGAGGCCACGCACTTCAGAGGTCCTATGGGAAGGAAGACAGGCCAGGGATGGTTTGTCCAGTGGTCACGTATGGATGTGAGAGTTGGACTGTAAAGAAAGCTGAGTGCTAAAGAATTGATGCTTTTGAACTGTGGTGTTGGAGAAGACTCTTGAGAGTTCCTTGGACTGCAAAGAGATCCAACCAATCCATCCTAAAGGAAATCAGTCCTGAATATTCATTGGAAGGACTGATGCTGAAGCTGAAACTCCGATACTTTGGACACCTGATTCAAAGAACTGATTCATTAGAAAAGACCCTGATGCTGGGAAAGATTGAAGGCAGGAGGAGAAGGGGACGTAGAGGATGAGATGGTTGAACGGCATCACCGACTCAATGGACATGAGTTTGAGTAAACTCTGGGAGTTAGCGATGGACAGGAAGGCCTGGCGTGCTGCAGTCCATGGGGGTCACAAAGAGTCAGACACGACTGAGCGACTGAACTGAACTGATGACTTTTTTCCACCTTGAACACATCCTTGGGTGAAACAGGAAGGTGCAGTCTTGTCCTTAACTTTCCTGTGCATCTGTTCTCCAGGTTAAAAGAATTGGCCTACAGGCACTTCCCTGGTGGTCCAGTGGTTAAGACTCTGTGCTTCCACTGCAAGGGACACAGGTTCAATCTCTGGTTGGGGAACTAAGACCCCACATGCCGGGCATCATGGCCCAAAGGGGAAAAAGCTTACTCCTGTGAGCCCTAAGAGGGCTCTGTGCCTGCTCCACCCCCAACCAAGTACAGGGTCAGACACACAGCAGACACACTAGAAATATTTTATCGAGAGGACCACTTCTGAAGATCAGCCCAAGGATTTGGGTAGAAAGTCAGCAATTTCTACTACTAAGTTCCGCAGAGGCCCAAGAGTTGTATCTTTCACATTGGAATCTTAAGTGATCATAAACTCAAGACATCTACTAGAGTTCCAGCTAAAAACCTCTCTGGTTTGTTAGCTAAACTTACTGTGGCAATCGTTTTGCAATCAGTTCAGTTCAGTTCATTTCAGTTGCTCAGTCGACTGAACCCTATAAACCTCCCTGGTTGTCCTCAAAATCAAGGGTGAGCAAAATCAGTTCAAGTTTGAGAAGTTGCAACAGTCAATAGGAGCCTAAGGAAACATGATGACAAAATATAATATATTCTAGGCAGGATTTTGGAACAGCAAAAAGGACATAGGTTAAACACTAAGGACTTTCCCTGGCAGTCTAGTGGTTAAGACTCTGTGCTTCCCATACAGGGAACATAGGTTCAATCCCTGATGGGGAAACCAAGGTCTCATATGTCAAATGGCATGGCCAAAAAAAAAAAAAAACAACAACAAAAAAACCCCACAGAAACGAAGGAAACCTGAATAAAGTGTGGACTTTAGTTAATAATAATGTATTGATGTTTGATCATTAATTGTGACAAATGTACCACGTAAGTGTACAGTGTTAATAATACAGGAAATAATAAGTATGGAGTATATAGAAACTACTATTTTCACGGATCTGTACATCTGAATCTATTCTGAAATTTAAAGTTTCTTTAAAAGGCAAAACTAAATAAAGGAACATTATAAAAATTAAAAATATGTGAGAATAGAGAACCACCTCTCTGGTGTTTGGCGGTGGTGGCAGTAGGTGATAGTAGAGTGTGTGTTTTGATCTGAAGCCATCTCAGCATTCATTGAATATGAGCCCAGCCACCAAGTCCAGAAGAGCCAATGGCTCCACCTGCTGGACAGAGGAGGATCTGCTTCTGTTTCTCTCCCTGGCAAGGTCCCTGTGACTCAGACCATCTGAGCTTAGAACACATGGATAAACTGAGGCTGGAGAGGAAAGAACGTGCCCAGATGGCACTCTCAGAATTGCTGAAGAAGCCAAATCAAACCCTCAGCCAGTTTTCTTCCCATCAATACCAAACTCTGTCCTGGGAGCAGAATGTAAGAGAAAAGGTTCAAGTTTGGGGGCACAGAGACTGACCACAAGGGCTGGCTCTGCATCCTTATTTTTTAATGTGGTAAATATCTACAAAACCTACATGTGCCAGGGACTGTTCTGGGTGCTTAGGGAAACAGCAGTGAGCAAGCAAAGTGGGGATTCTCTGCTGCTCCAGTGGTTAAGACTCTGCCTTGCAATGCAGGGGATATGAGTTCCATCCCCTGCCCAGGAACTAAGATCCCACATGCCATGGAGCAAGTGAGCCCACACACCACAACAAGAGATTCTGTGAGCTGCAGCAAAAGATCCCACGTGAAGCAATGAGGATCCTCCATGAGGCAACTGACCCAAGGCAGCCAAAAAACAAAATTGTTTTTTAAAAAGATAAAGATTCCTGGGCCCACAGAGCTTACATTCTAGTTGTGGGTTGTTGTTGTTCAGTAGCTAAGTTGGGTCCGACTCTTTGCAACCCCATGGACTGCAGCACACCAGGCTTCCCTGCCCTTCACTATCTCCTGGAGTTTGCTCAAACTCATGTCCATTGTGCCAATGATGCCATCTAACCATCTCATCCTCTGTCACTCTCTCCTCCTCCTGCCCTCAATATTTCCCAACATTAGGGTCTTTTCCAATAAGCTAGCTCTTCACATCAGGTGGCCAAACAATTGGAGCTTCAGCTTCAGCCTCAGGCCTTCTAATGAATATTCAGGGTTGATTTCCTTTAGGATTGACTGGTTTGATCTCCCTGCTGTCCAAGGGACTCTCAAGAGTCTTCTCCAACACCACAGTTTGAAAACATCAATTCTTCATGCTGTCTTCTTTATGGTCCAACTCTCACATCTGTGCATGACTACTGGAAAAACCATAGCTTTGACTATACAGACTTTTGTCAGCAAAGTGATGTCTCTGCTTTTTTAATATGCTGTCTAGGTTGGTCATAGCTTTCCTTCCTAAGAGCAAGTGTCTTTTAATTTCATGGCGGCAGTCACCATCCACAGTGATTTTGGAGCCCAAGAAAATACTATCTGTCATTGCTTTCACTTTCCCCCATCTATTTGCCATGAGTGATTGTAATGGGAATTCCTAATAATGTACTTTCACAACCTTGAGAAATTTCACAGAAATAGCACCTGGAAAAACAGCATATATTAAGAAATTATGTTAATGATTATCTTTCACATTCTCCTTAAGAATAATCTCCATGTTACAAACCCCAAGGCCAGACCCAGAAGGGAGTATGACTGGGATCATGAAAGCATGGACCTTGGAACACTGAGTCGGTGCCAGGCATGAATGCTGCCTATGTACTCACTAACTGTTCTGGAGACTAGCCCAGAAGGGAATGACCTAGGGTAAACACAGGTGATCTGGACTATGTCAGTGTAGTCCACGACACTTAGGAGTAGGTGATTAACACGGCCTGTGTCTTGAGAGAGATAAGATCTGAGAAAGTCTTGTAGTCTGCAATTAGGAATAAAAGCCAGACTCAGAGTGGACTATGCACCTCAGTCCGATAGAGGCTGCAGGTCCCCTGACCCATTGCACCAGATTTCGTGTTCTGTCTTCATTCTCATCACTCACTCTCAGTGAGTTATTAGGGCAACAAGTGATGGGACCAGATGCCACGATCTTAGTTTTTTGAATGTTAAGTTTTAAGTCAGCTTTTTCACTCTCCTCTTGCACATTCATCAAGAAGCTCTTTAAATTCTCTTTGCTTTCTGACCTAAGGGTGTTATCATCTGCATATCTGAGGTTGTTGATATTTTTCCCAGCAATCTTGATTCCAGCTTGTGCTTCATCCATCCTGGCATTTCATGTGATGTACTCTCCATATAAATTAAATAAGCAGGGTGACAATATACAGCCTACTCCTTTCCCAATTTTGAACCAGTCCTTTGGTTTCATGTCCAGTTCTAACTGTTGCTTCTTGGCCTGCATACAGGTTTCTCAAGAAGCAGATAAGGTGGAATGATGTTCCCATCTCTTGAAGAATTTTCCATAGTTTGTTGTGATCCACACAGTCAAAAGATTTAGTGTAGTAAATGAAGCAGAAGTAGATGTCTTTCTGGAATTCCCCTGCTTTTTCTATGATCTAATGGATGTTAGCAATTTGATCTCTTGTTCCTCTCCTTTTTCTAAATCCAGCTTGTACATCTGGAAGTTCTTGGTTCACATACTGTTGAAGCCTAGCTTGGAGGATTNAGCAGAAGTAGATGTCTTTCTGGAATTCCCCTGCTTTTTCTATGATCTAATGGATGTTAGCAATTTGATCTCTTGTTCCTCTCCTTTTTCTAAATCCAGCTTGTACATCTGGAAGTTCTTGGTTCACATACTGTTGAAGCCTAGCTTGGAGGATTTTGAACATTGCTAGCATGTGAAATGAGCACAGTCATATGGTATTTTGAGCATTCTTTGGCATTGCCCTTCTTTGGAAATGGGATGAGAACTGACATTTTCCAGTCCTGTGGCCACTGCTGAGTTTTCAAAATTTGCTGACATACTGACTGCAGCACTTTACCAGCAGCATCTTTTAAGATTTTAAATAGCTCAGCTGTAATTCCATCACCTCCACTAGCTTTGCTTATAGTAATGCTTCCTAAGGCGCACTTGACTTCACACATCAAGATGTCTAGCTCTAGATGAATAACCACACCATCGTGATTATCCAGGTCATTAAGATCTTTTTTTTTGCGTAGTTCTTCTGTGAATTCTTGCCACCTTTTAATATCTTCTGCTTCTGTTAGGTCCATGCTGTTTCTGTCCTTTGTTGTGCCCATCTTTGCATGAAATGTTCTCTTGGCATCTTCAATTTTCTTGAAGAGATCTTTTTCTTTCTATTCTTTTGAGAATAGAAAAGAGATCTTCTGTCTGTCTATTCTATTGTTTTCTTCTATTTCTTTGCACTGTTCAGTTAAGAAGGCTTTCTTATCTCTCCTTGCTATTCTTTGGAACTCTGCATTCACATGGGTATATCTTTCTCTTTCTCCTTGGTCTTTCATTTGTATTCTTCTCTCTGCTATTTGTAAGGCCTCCTCAAGACAACTATTTTGCCTTTCTTGCATTTCTTCTTTTTGGGTTGGGTTTGGTCACCACCTCCTGTACAGTGTTACGAACCTTCAGACATATTCTTCAGGCACTGTATCAGGTCTAATCCTCTGAATCTATTTATCACTTCCACTGTATAATCATAAGGGATTTGATTTAGGTCATACCTGAATGGTCTAGCAGTTTTCCCTATTTTCTTCAATTTAAGTTTNTTTGACTATACAGACTTTTGTCAGCAAAGTGATGTCTCTGCTTTTTTAATATGCTGTCTAGGTTGGTCATAGCTTTCCTTCCTAAGAGCAAGTGTCTTTTAATTTCATGGCGGCAGTCACCATCCACAGTGATTTTGGAGCCCAAGAAAATACTATCTGTCATTGCTTTCACTTTCCCCCATCTATTTGCCATGAGTGATTGTAATGGGAATTCCTAATAATGTACTTTCACAACCTTGAGAAATTTCACAGAAATAGCACCTGGAAAAACAGCATATATTAAGAAATTATGTTAATGATTATCTTTCACATTCTCCTTAAGAATAATCTCCATGTTACAAACCCCAAGGCCAGACCCAGAAGGGAGTATGACTGGGATCATGAAAGCATGGACCTTGGAACACTGAGTCGGTGCCAGGCATGAATGCTGCCTATGTACTCACTAACTGTTCTGGAGACTAGCCCAGAAGGGAATGACCTAGGGTAAACACAGGTGATCTGGACTATGTCAGTGTAGTCCACGACACTTAGGAGTAGGTGATTAACACGGCCTGTGTCTTGAGAGAGATAAGATCTGAGAAAGTCTTGTAGTCTGCAATTAGGAATAAAAGCCAGACTCAGAGTGGACTATGCACCTCAGTCCGATAGAGGCTGCAGGTCCCCTGACCCATTGCACCAGATTTCGTGTTCTGTCTTCATTCTCATCACTCACTCTCAGTGAGTTATTAGGGCAACAAGTGATGGGACCAGATGCCACGATCTTAGTTTTTTGAATGTTAAGTTTTAAGTCAGCTTTTTCACTCTCCTCTTGCACATTCATCAAGAAGCTCTTTAAATTCTCTTTGCTTTCTGACCTAAGGGTGTTATCATCTGCATATCTGAGGTTGTTGATATTTTTCCCAGCAATCTTGATTCCAGCTTGTGCTTCATCCATCCTGGCATTTCATGTGATGTACTCTCCATATAAATTAAATAAGCAGGGTGACAATATACAGCCTACTCCTTTCCCAATTTTGAACCAGTCCTTTGGTTTCATGTCCAGTTCTAACTGTTGCTTCTTGGCCTGCATACAGGTTTCTCAAGAAGCAGATAAGGTGGAATGATGTTCCCATCTCTTGAAGAATTTTCCATAGTTTGTTGTGATCCACACAGTCAAAAGATTTAGTGTAGTAAATGAAGCAGAAGTAGATGTCTTTCTGGAATTCCCCTGCTTTTTCTATGATCTAATGGATGTTAGCAATTTGATCTCTTGTTCCTCTCCTTTTTCTAAATCCAGCTTGTACATCTGGAAGTTCTTGGTTCACATACTGTTGAAGCCTAGCTTGGAGGATTTTGAACATTGCTAGCATGTGAAATGAGCACAGTCATATGGTATTTTGAGCATTCTTTGGCATTGCCCTTCTTTGGAAATGGGATGAGAACTGACATTTTCCAGTCCTGTGGCCACTGCTGAGTTTTCAAAATTTGCTGACATACTGACTGCAGCACTTTACCAGCAGCATCTTTTAAGATTTTAAATAGCTCAGCTGTAATTCCATCACCTCCACTAGCTTTGCTTATAGTAATGCTTCCTAAGGCGCACTTGACTTCACACATCAAGATGTCTAGCTCTAGATGAATAACCACACCATCGTGATTATCCAGGTCATTAAGATCTTTTTTTTTGCGTAGTTCTTCTGTGAATTCTTGCCACCTTTTAATATCTTCTGCTTCTGTTAGGTCCATGCTGTTTCTGTCCTTTGTTGTGCCCATCTTTGCATGAAATGTTCTCTTGGCATCTTCAATTTTCTTGAAGAGATCTTTTTCTTTCTATTCTTTTGAGAATAGAAAAGAGATCTTCTGTCTGTCTATTCTATTGTTTTCTTCTATTTCTTTGCACTGTTCAGTTAAGAAGGCTTTCTTATCTCTCCTTGCTATTCTTTGGAACTCTGCATTCACATGGGTATATCTTTCTCTTTCTCCTTGGTCTTTCATTTGTATTCTTCTCTCTGCTATTTGTAAGGCCTCCTCAAGACAACTATTTTGCCTTTCTTGCATTTCTTCTTTTTGGGTTGGGTTTGGTCACCACCTCCTGTACAGTGTTACGAACCTTCAGACATATTCTTCAGGCACTGTATCAGGTCTAATCCTCTGAATCTATTTATCACTTCCACTGTATAATCATAAGGGATTTGATTTAGGTCATACCTGAATGGTCTAGCAGTTTTCCCTATTTTCTTCAATTTAAGTTTGAATTTTGCAATAAGGAATTCATGATCTGAGCCACAGTCAGCTCTTGGCCTTGTTTTTGCTGACTGTATAGAGCTTCTCCATCTTGAGCTACAAAGAATGTAATCAATATGATTTCGGTACTGACGATCTGGTGATATCCATATGCAGAGTCACCTCTTGTATTGTTGGAAGACGGTCTTTGCTATGACCAGTATGTTCTCTTGACAAAACTCTTTGCTTTTGTCCTGCTTCATTTTGTACTCCAAGACCAAACTTGCCTGTTACTCCAGATATCTCTTGACTTCCTACTTTCACATTCCAATCTCCTATGATGAAAAGGACATCTTTTTTGATGTTAGTTTAGAAGGTCTTGTAGGTCTTCATAGAACCATTCAACATCAGCTCCTTCAGCTGAAGAGGCTGAAGCAGCTGTGGGTAGATGCAACAAAAAGTGAATAAAATCTCAAAGGCACATACAGTGCATGCAGTCAGGGACAGAGCCGCTGCTTTGAAGAGAACCACGGCTGCAGCTGGAGAGGCCTGACTTAGAGTGTGGTGGTGGGAAGCCTTTTCCTAGGAGGTAACATTGAGTTAAGACCTCAAAGATGAGAAACAGGAGTAAGAATGTTCCAGGCCAAAGGAAAGCAAGAGGAGATGGGAAAGGCTTTCACCTGCTTAAGGACTAGCAAGGAAATCAGTGTGGCTGGATCCAGGCCAGCCAGGGGAATAGATGTTGGAGAGGAGGGGAAAGATTACTGAGGGCCTAAAACCATGACAGGAAACTTAGATTTTATCTCCACAAGCAGTAGGAATCCATTGAGGAGATTTAAGCATGAGAATGACATGATTCGATTCACACATTAAAGCCCACCCTGTGACAATGTGTGGAGAAAGGGTTGGAGAAGGCAAGAGTGGAAGCCAAGAGACAGGGTAGGCTCCTGCAGAGGTGCAGGCAGGAGGAAATGAGAGATCTCACCAGGTACGAACAGAAGTGAAGGACTGGATTTGGGCTACTTCGGAGACGTGTGTGTGTGTCGTCATTGAGTCGTATCGGACTCTTTGCAACCCCATGGATTGCAGCCCGCTCCTCTGTCCATGGAATTCTCCAGGTAAGAATATTGGAGTGGGTTGCCATTCCCTTCTCCATGGGACCTTCCTGACCCAGGGGTTGAATCCGGGCCTCCTGCATTACGGACAGATTCTCTGCCATCTTGGCCACCAGGGAAGCCCACTTTGGACACAGAACTAACATGATTTGCTAAGGCATTTAAAGTGGGGTTGAGGAAACAAGAGGCGCCTTGTATCTCTGACTTTAGCAACTGGATGAAGAGTTGATGTTTATTTAGACTGGGACAAGATGAGCATCAGGACTTTTGTAGTGTCTGATGCTGGCAGGACTAATTCCCAACCTCTCTGGATGAGGGCATATCCATCTTGAGCCTCAAGGAGCTCCCAGAAATAATGTGTCACAGGCATTGAGCAGGACACAATCAAAGATAACCAGACGCGCAAGGAAGCAAGACAATATGAACAAGAATTTGCAGAGCAAACATACACAGTAACATATATTGGGGTAGTCAGTCAGTAATTTAAAACAACTATATTTTTTCATGTTTAAAGAAGTAAATTACAAAGTCAAGAACGTCTATGGGGAACATGAAATGGTCACAGCAATAAGGCAGACTTGAGGGCTTCCTTGGTGACCGCCTGCCAGTGCAGGAGGCATGGGTTCAATCTCTGATCCAGAAAGGTCCCACAGGCCTTGGAACAACTAAACCCGAGCGCCGCAACTATTGAGCCTGTGCTCTAGAGCCTGCGAGCTGCAGCTACTGAGCCCGCGTGCCGTCACTACCGAAGCCTGCCCATCCTAAAGCCTGCGCTCCACAATGAGAGGTCACCGCAATGAGATGCCCGTGCAGCGCAACTGGAGGGTGGCCCCTGTTCCCCGAAACCAGAGAGAAGCCAACGCAGCAACAGAGGCCTAGCACAGCCACAGAAAAAGAAAACAGTGGGAAACTGGAAGGGCCAAGTCCTAGCGCCATATGAAGATGTTTGTTTGTTTTGGCAAAAAATTATAAAACAATGTGCTGAGCGGCCCATTTGTACATTTTCTGAAAATGAATTGCCTATGATCTGGGCCTCTTAACGTATCACAGGCTACTATAATCCAGGGCAAGTTTTAGTGAAAGTACACAATCCAAAATAGTATTTTCTATTTCAGTTATTTGAACTAAAGGAAATAAAATGACACTATTTATATAATGAACACATGTAATTAAAAATTATTATTTTAAGAAAAAAGGAGTGGCATATACTGGGGTTCCCAGGTGGCACTGGTGGTAAAGAATCCATCTGCCAAGGCAGGAGACCCACGTTCGGTCCCTGGGTTGGGAAGATCCCCTGGAGAAGGAAATGGCAACCCACTCTAGAATTCTTGCCTGGAAAATCCCATGGACAGAGAAGCCTGGCAGGCTGCAGTCCTTGGGGTCACAAAGAGTGGGACACAAGTCAGCACACACACACACACGCATTGCCATATACTGCATATGGAGTATAATTATGTCATATACAGCGCCAGTTACTTAAGTGTGATAGTTTATTACCCAATGTTCCATTCTGATAATTCAAAAAGCAGTAATAGATTATAAAACTCATATTTTACTAGACTGAGGGCCTCAGTTTCTGGCTCATTGTCAGTCAGAGGCCACCCTTAGTCCCATTCTCCCTAATAAAACTCATGTTGCCAAAGACATCATAGAGCTGTAGAAAAAACAAGAACTAGATGAACTAAAATTCCAGAGGAAAGAGCCCTTCATGTGTGAGCTGATGATCACCAGATGTCTTTCTCCCTGGAGATACCTTCCCGTTTTAGGTGCAGGCTGATTGGGTTTAGTCCAGGTAGAGGGAATCCATTGGGAGTAAGCTTTGGGTGGTCTCTCATAAAGATAGAAAAAGGTGGAGAGAATGTAAAAAAAAAAAAAATCAGGCTGACTCTAAGCCAAATAGAGATTGTTAGAGGTGTATTTAATAACAGACACAAGACTGAGACAAAGAACATTTTAAGCAAAGAGTGAATGCGAGATGAAAAGTATAGACAGGCTGTTTAGACGAGTCTTTGAAGTGTTACGGTGAAAAAAAACAGAAATGCGGCAGCAGCTAAAGGAGATGTGCAGGGAGAGAATTGCTTGTTCTTGAATGATACTAGAGTTTATGTGTATGCTCAAATTTTTTTTTTTTTTGCTATTGAGTCATATGAGTTCTGTATATACTTTGGATATTATCTCATCAGATATATGATTTAAACATTTTTTCCTCCTATTCTGTAGGTTGCATTTTCACTTTGTTGATGACTTCCTTTGCTGTGCAGAAGCTTTTTAGTTTGATGTGCCATTTGCTTTCGTTGCCTTTGAGATCAAATCAAAAAGTTCATTGCCAAAACCAATGTTTTCTTCTAGATTTATGGTTTCAGGTCTTATGCTCAAGTCTTTGATCTACTTTGAATCTTTACTTTTTAAAATATTTGACTATGCCAGGTCTTAGTTGCAGCACATGAGATCTTTGTTGTAGCCTGCAGGACCTTAGTTGCAGCATGCGGGATCTTCTTTCCTGACCAGGAATTGAACCTCTGCTCCCTAATCACTGGACCACCAGGGAAGTTCCTGAATTAATTTCTAAAGCTTCGTTCTTTGGCATGTGGTTGTCCACTTTCCCCAGGACCATTTATTGAAGGTCTTTTCCCACTGAATATCCTTGGCTCCTTTGTCAGAAATTAATTGACCGTATATGGGGTTATTCCTGCAACCTTTTGAGATAGGCACTATCTTCCCTATCTTATAGATGAGGATCTAAGTCACAGAGCAGATAAGTAACTTGCCTAAGACTACACAGCTTGGGAGAATGGAGGGTGGCCCCTGACTTGAAAACCAGCAAGAAACCGTGGCCCTCAGTCCAGCAGCTGCCAACAATCACATGCGTTTGAAAGTGGATCCTTCCCCAGTCAAGCCTCAGGTGAGACCACAGCCTCAGCTGACACAACTGATTGCAGTTTTAGGAGATACTGGAGCAGAGGACCAAACGATGTTCATCACAGGCCTGTGGGTTTGTTTGTTGGTTTTTTTATGCAAATAACAAACTAACCAACAGTGGAGGCCTTGGTAACTAAACAATAGTCTACTCATAAGATAAAACACTGCTGCTGCTATTAAAAATGGTTTTAAGGAAATAATGAAAAAATATTCTAAATAGCTGCCAAGCTACAAGTAGAATACAATGTATAGAGTATGACCCAAATCTGTTTTTCTTAAAGCATTACATATAAAGAAAAAACAAAGCAGAGAAGATAAATGGCAAAATGTCGGCAGGAGTCTCATCTGGGTGGGAGGGGATTACTCGAGGCTTTTCCTTTCCTGTGGGTTTTTTTCTCAGCTTTCCGAATCTTCTTGGTGTAAAACTACATGCCTGGCACATAACAGGCGGTTGGTAAATGTGAATCCCATTTCTCCCCGGACTCTTCCTCTCTTCTCTGTGAGGACAAGAAAGAGTCGATTGTATTATGACTAATGGGAAAACAAAAGGCCAGGTTCCAAGAACTTCTCCCACTGTGGGCAGGAACCTCCTGATGCTTTGCTTCTTCTGCAGGTCTGTAGCCATAAACCCCACAATATTCACCTTTTGGTATCACCTGACTCTGAGTCAGGGTCAGTTTAACAGACAGGTCTGAGGCAGCCCTTGGGATCCAGGGCACTCTGTGTAGCAACTCTGCTTGGGGCTGTGATCTGAAGTCTTTAAAAGGGCTTGTTTCTGTGGAGGCCGCGAGTCCATCAGAGACAGGAGGCCTTTCTGACGGAAGCAAGCCCAACATCCACAGCCCCTGCCCGCCCTGCTGCTGCTGCTGCGGCTAAGTCGCTTCAGTCGTGTCCAACTCTTAGCGACCCCATGGACTACAGCCTACCAGGCTCCTCCATCCATGGGATTTTCCTCTCTCACCCCTAAGAAGGCAGAAAAGACAAGATTTTCTCCTTCCTCTGTCTGTTCAGACCTTGGGCAAGTTGCTCTACCTGGCTGAACCTCAGACTACACATCTGAGAAATTGCTACTTCCCAGCAGCTACCGTCAGCACCGTTCCTTTCACTGGGGTTCCAAAGCAGAAACTGCAAGTGAGTGACCAAACGTGTTTACTCAGGCTTGATCCTCTGACACAACCATTCAGGATTTAAAGTCAGAAAAATATAATCAGCTTGGTGTGGCCTCCCTTCCTCCCCTTGGGCACAGCCTTCTCAACTGGCCCCTTCAAAATCCTAGAGGCAGGGGGACAGGAGTCACTTCTTGGCAGCTTCTGCCTGGGCTGCCAAATCCGCCTCTTTCTGAGCAGCCAGGAACAGGGCTCGCTCCTTCTGGAAAGCTGCCAGCTCTTCTGAACTGAGGCTGCAAGTACAGAGAAACACACAGTGAGTGAGGGGCCGGTCACGGGTGGGAGCTCACAGCAGCCACGTCACTGTCTCAGAGCCCCTCTCCGCTCCTGGACGTCCCAGCCCCCATATGTGTGTGTATGTTAGTTGCTTAGTCATGACTGACTCTCTGTGACCCATGGACTGTAGCCCACCAGGCTTCTCTGTCCATGGGATTCTCCAGGCAAGAATACTGGAGTGGGTTGCCACTGCCTTCTCCAGGGTATCTTCCAAACCCAGACCTCCTGCATTGCAGGCAGATTCTTTACCGTCTGAGCTACAGGGAAGACCCTCCCAGTCCCCACACCTTTGCTCATCTCTCTTCTCTGCCAGGAGTGTCACTCCACCATCACCTCTGCCTTTTATTATTTTCTTAAATCACTCCTTATCCTTGGAGGATTAGAACAGCTAAATCCCAATCCAGATTAACCTGCCCGCTCTCTGAGCCCCAAAACATTTTGTACAAAGAAGTCATCAGGTGGTACATGTACGCCTCTAAGAGCAAGGACCAGATTCGCTCAAAGTAAAGATCTGAGCAAAGTAAATCCCACCCCACTCCATGCTTACTCCCGCTCCTCTTGGGAAATAACCAACCATCAGCCTTTGCATGCGGTGTGACACCAGCAGCAAGAGGCCAGGGAAGGGCTGAGTGCTACCCCTGCTGTCATCTGGGCCACACGCTCTCCCACCCAACATCTCACCTTCCTGAGGTCTCCAAAGCCCCATGAGGAGAACTCTGTTGGCCTCAGGATCAGGTCTAGATTTGAGAACCAACTAGACCCTGCTTGTCTCACCTCCTACTATGTCCCACTGTGTCTCTAGCGTGATACACCCAAATCACACCTTCTCTGCTTCACTCTTCACCTGACATTCTTCACCTGATTTTTCCACTTCCTGGAATGCTTGTCCCTAGTCCCTGACCTCCTTTCCCAAGGCTCTTCTTGGATGTCAACTGCTCAGCAAAGCCTTCATTGACACACAAGCAAAATCAGGAACCCTACTCCCTGTTCTCAAGACACTTGTGGTTTCTTTTATCAGGGCTGACCATCCAGCAGTATAATGCTCCATTATGGATCGGCCTCCTTAAAAGCAAGGCCAAGCATGGCTACCTCCTTCCGGACTGTATCCAGTGTCCAGAACAGTCTAATTCACATCGAGTGCATAACAATTATATTCCAAATGAATGAATAAGAATCTAAGATCCTTTAACACAGACGCTGACTCTCCCACTCAGTGGGACCTCAGCTTTGTCCCAGAGTCAAGAACTTTCCAGGCCCTTCTCTCACACTGAGCTTCCCCCAGATACTCACTCTTTCACCACACGAATACCCAGGGAACGGGCAGAGCCAATGATGGAGCGGACAACAGAGGACAGGGGCACATCTTGGAGGGCAAAGGCGTCATCCTGAGCTTTGACGCGGGCGATCTCATACACGTGCTTCAGCGTCACCAGGCCGGCCACCTCCTTCCCTGGGAGCAAAACACAAGCAGACCTTTAGGAGTCACTGCTTCCTTCCAGGGCCCCCAGAAGCCCAGATGCCCTCCCAGCCCCTCACCTGTGTTCCGGGCCCCCTTCTCAATCCCAGCGGCGGCCTTCAGGAAGTAGGAAACAGTGGGTTGGCCAATTTTTATTTCAAATGTTCTGTCGGGCTTAAGGGGAAAAAAGAGTTATGAGACTTCCTGCCTGCCCCAAGCCCTGCTGCCCCAGCCCAAGGAGCTACTGACTTCCTGCCCGCCCCACCTCAGCTCACCTTCCTATGGTGCCCCTTGAACTGACCATAAAACCACAGGAAAAATACTTCTAACAAATGTCCCTGTCACCTCTATTCCAGGTCCAACTCTGCTCTGGAAGCCCTGGCAAGTTGGAGGGACCAAAAAAAGATCTGCAACACGGTAGGGCGCACTCAGGAGATATGGTCTAGTCTCCACTGTGTAAAAGGAGAAAGGGGGACCCGGCATCAAGAAGAGATTCTGGACTTCCTTGGTGGTGTCCAGTGCTTAAGAATCTGCCTGTCAATGCAGGGGACACAGGTTCAATCCCCGGTCAGGGAAGATTCCACGTGCCAACCTAAGCTTGTGCACCACAACTATTGAGCCTGTGCTCCACAACAGAAACCCGAGCACCACCAACTACAGACAGCCTGCAGGCAGCAACCAAGACCCAGCACAGCCAACAACGGCCTCAACTAAGACCCGGTGCAACCAAGTAAACAAAAATATTAAAAAAAAAAAAAAAAGAGAGAGAGAGAGAGAGATTTGCCGCAAGCGGGGAGCCAAGTAGCAACTCCAGGTGACCAGCTCCAGGCCTTGGGGAGAATAAGGAAATTGGGGATCCGAGTCCCGACTCCGCACCTTCACAAAAATCTTGGTAGGCAGAGGAATGCCTTCTTTGATGTCCTTGGTCTTCTCGTTGAACTCTTTACAAAACTGGTTGATGGAGACGCCTCGCTGTGAGGGAGGCATGGCGGTAAGCGTGGGGAGGAAGGGCCGGGTTCCTTCCACCCAGGAGGCTCCATCCCTTCTCTCCTCCGTCTTCACGTCTCTAAGTATACCCATCCTTTTCTTTCTACCCACATTCAACTACCATTTTACGTGCCAGATGATTCGTGTGCTTCATACCTCTCTGTCCTTTCAACAGCCCGCTGACGAAGGACGGAGGAAGCTGAGCCTCGAAGAGGTTGTATAACTAACCCAAGGCCATAAAGTGTGTGGGCAGCAGAGCCGAGGTTTGAAACGAGGCCGCCCTGGCCCAGTCCGCACCCCTCACCCGCGTCCTAGATCCAACCCTCCCGCGCCTCCCACGCGGTTTCTCCCGCGGCTGCACCTGACCCAGGATGGGGCCTAGAGGGGGCCCGGGCATGGCCTGGCCTGCCCGCAAGATGGCCCGGATCACGCCTTCGGCCTCGGGCTTCCTGAGAGCCCGAGTGGCCCGGCTTAGCTTCGACATGATGCAGAGTTCCCGGGCTTAGTTAACCTCAGATCTACACCAAGAGCGGGGCTCTGGGCGCCGCCATATTGGGTTAAAGGTTAAGGGTCCTCACGTAAGGGTAAGACAAATAAAGCTGACAAATAGCAGCGTTGACTCAATACTTCCGCCCTCCAACTGGTAAGACAAGGATGAGATGAAGCGGAAAAAATCTTTTAACGTGCTATTTTAAGATTGGGGAAGGACTCGAATGGCTCAGATACCCATATTCCTCCTGAAGAGCACACAGGCAAGACCTCAGACGGCCAAGCTGGGAAGGGGACCTTAATGCCCGCACTGCATTGTGGGTATGGTAGTTTTGTCCTACTATGCCGATCCCACAGATTGCGGTGTTTGGGGGCGCCCTCTGCTGGATTTGGTGATAATTCCTGGGTTTTAAAACCGCCTGGAGTCCTCAGGAAATCTCTTAACTTTCTAAGCCTGTTTTCCTCACTTGTTGCTGAAAGGGAATATGGTTAAGAGCATGGACCTTGGAAACAAATCGCCTGCTTGCTTCTCTTGCTGGCTGTGAACTTGATCAAGTTATTTAACGTACGCTCAGTATCCCCCTCTGTACGATGGGGATTATAATATATAGCACCTACACCTGGAATTGTTGTGAGCATTGAATGAGCAAAGTGCTTTAGTACACCTAGTCAGCAGGTGCACTTCACTGTACAATAAGGACAAAACCTTCAGAGCTGTTGTGAGGCTTAAGAGGCCCAGAACATATTCGATACATCACCTGTGTCCAGTAA
Organism: Oreotragus oreotragus; assembly: GCA_006410675.1. NCBI lineage: Eukaryota > Metazoa > Chordata > Mammalia > Artiodactyla > Bovidae > Oreotragus > Oreotragus oreotragus. The sequence continues at coordinate 139,614 of SJYX01016161.1, forward strand.
AATAAGCCATCACATCATCTTATTCTTTCTCTCTCTCTCTCTCTCTCTTTTTTTAGCATTTGCTATGTGTCAGGCATGGTGCTAATTGCTTTAGGTCACCACTTACTACGTCCTCAGTCGTATCTGACTCTTTGCAACCCCATGGACTATAGCCCACGGGGTTCCTCTGTCCAGGGGATTTTCCAGCCAAGAATACTGGAATAAGTTGCCATTTCCTCCTCCAGGGGCTCTTCCCCACCCAGGGCTCAAACCTGCATCTTCTGTAGCTCCTACATTGGCAGGCAGATTTTTTTACCCCTGAGCTACCTGGAAAGCCTGTTAACTGCTTTAAGGGTATTATTATCTTATTTAATCCTCACAATGGCATGAGACAAATTGTTTTATTATATTCTACAAATGGAGACTTCCCTGGTGTCTCAGACGGTAAAAATCTTTACAAATGAGAAATTGAGGCACTAAAAGAGGCCCCAGAACATATAACTGGTATGTGGCAAGGCTGGGAAACAAGTGTCAGGATTATCTGATTCTAGACCTTGTGCTGTTTACCACAGCTCTGTACTACCTCCTCTACTGAAATGAGATAATCCATGGTAAACTGTGAAACACATCTATTTTAAATTCTGAATTCATGTTGGACTCCCTCTAATTAAGTGTGATTGTTCCTGCCTCTGATGTCTGTCAAGTTCTTTATAACACTCAGCCTCATTAGCCTTATCAAGACTCTGGACCCAAGAAGGCTCTTTTGATTTATTTGCCATAAAACGTGGAGCACAGTAATTAACTTCCCCATGCTTCCTATCTTTAGGAGTAATGTGGGGCTAAATATAGTACCTACCTCGCAGGAAATTAGTTAACTCAGGTAAAGCACATGGAAGAGGGCCTGGTCTGCACTTCTGCTGTGGGCCTAGAATACTCTAATGGGAAAAAAGAAGAGGAAAGCTGGCTGTATCTACAAAACAGCCTCTCATCTCTGCTGCTCCTTAATTTCACTTGTCTCACACTGGCTTGCATTTATCACAGCTTCTGTTGAATAGCTTTCTAAGTATTTGGGGAATTTATCTTGCTGTCCTCTCCCTCCTGGCTTTCTGCACCCACTTATTTCACTGCAGTTCCTTCTGTGTTCTGTGACTTTAAGAGAAATGGGGGCGGGGCCTCGGATATTGTTTGCTTGTTTGTTATTTTCTCCTTAACAATGGTTGTTTAGCCTCTCAGTCCTGTCTGACTATTTGTGATCCCCTGGACTGTAGCCTCCAGGCTCTTCTGTCCAGGAGATTCTCCAGACCTGAATACTAGAGTGGGTTGCCATTTCCTTCTCCAGGGGATCTTCCCTACCCAGGGATCAAACCCGCATCTCCCGCTGAGAGAGTCAATTCCTAGGAAGGCTGATAAAAAGTTTGGGGTCCCGAAGGAGGATAAAGGGGTCTGGGGCTCTCAAGGAGGAGTTAGGGGTCTGGAATTCTAAAGGAGAAGGAAAGGGCAAAGTTTTTTTTTTCTACATTACTTAGTAAGGATTATATAACAATAATATATCCTGGTCGAGGACACGTTTCTCCTTCCTGAAAACCTTCTGACTAATTCTGTTATCTTAAAATGTGTATTATGGGAGTGGGTCTAGTAAGATCTTTACAACCTTGGGACATTCTTTTGATTTATTGTAATAACCAATTAAAAAGTATACATAATTCCCCTGCCAAGACTAGGGATGGGGGCACTCTCCGATGTCTGTGTCAGAAGATTTCTCTGTCCTTTTCATGCTTTAATAAAACTCTGCTACACAAAAGCTCTTGAGTGCTCAAACCTGGTCCTTGGTCCCGAAGCTAAATCTTCTTCGGAGATCACGGATCCGACACTGTTCACCATAAGCTATCACTGCATTGCAGGTGGATTCTTTACCACTGAGCCACCAGGGATGCCCATAGGACTTGATATATTCAATTTTGGAAGAAATAAAAGATAAATAAACTGGGGGGAAAACAGCCTTTCCCAGAGCAAGCAAGCTAGGTAGACTTTATCTCTGGATGCTTCACATCAGCCAGCTGACATTCAAAAATTCATTTACAAATAAAGAAGTAAACCTTCCTTAATGAAGGAATGGGCGTGGTAGGTCCTCAGGAAGCCAAGAATGTGGCCTGGTACAGACTGGGTACCAGTGGGTGAAATTTCCACTTCTTGTCAATGAAAGGACAGTTGTGATCATTCCACCTCTTACAGATTATAAGGAAACAACTTTCTAGTCTACCTTTGCATATATGGTTGCCCAGAGTGTTCAGTGGCCAAGGTAAGCCTGCACAGGTGAGTGGGGACCAGATCTCCTGGACCTTGTCAGCCTACTAAGGAAGGCAGCCTTGCAGTAGGAAGCCACTGAAGCTGCTGCTGCTATTGTGTAGTCGCTAAGTTTGCAATGCCACAGTAGCCTGCCAGGCTCCTCAATCTGTGGGATGTCCCAGGCAAGATTTTCCATAAGAGCTTATGGGAAAGCCCGAACGAACTTTTTGGCTAACCCAATATTTGCATTATATTCACATTTTGTAAAGGTGACCCTGGTTTGGGTGTGCAGATGGATTGGAGGATGGCAGGGATTGGGTGGAGCAAGACCCATTAGGTCAGGACAGTATGATGCTGGAGAGATAATGGTGGATCATTTTAAGAGACATGTAGAAGATAGAGTTTATCTTAGTCAACAAATACTTGTGTGGTATGAACTGCATCTGTCTTTATGAAGAGTATCTCATTTAAACGTCATTGCAGTCCTATGAGGAATGTATACATGCGTACAAAGTCGCTTCAGTCGTGTCTACTCTTTGTGACCCCATGGGCTGTAGCCCATCAGGCTCCTCTGTCCTTGGGATTCTCCAGGCAAGAACACTGGAGTGGGTTGCTATGCCCTCCTCCAGGGAGTCTTCCCGAAGCAGGGATCGAACCCGTGCTGCTATGTCTCCTGCACTGGCAGGCAGGTTCTTTACTGCTAGCGCCACCTGGGTAGCCCCCTATGAGGTATAGGTGCTGTTATTATGCCCGCTTCATACACGAGGAAACTGAAACACGGAGAGGTTGAGTCACTAGGCTAGAACGTGGCAGTCACTAGGCTGAGCCATTGGCATGCGGAATGTTAGTGCCCTGACCAGGGATTGAACACATGCCCTCTGCTCTGGGAGCATGTAGTCTTAACCACTGGACTACCAGTAGTTTTGGACTACTCCCAAAACTTTCTAGAATTAAAAAAATAATGAATGATTGAATGAATGGCTGTGCTGGGTCTTCAGTGCTGTGTGGACTTTTCTCTAGTTACAGCAAGTGGGGGCTACTTCTGGTTTCAGTGTCCAGACTTCCCAGGGCAGGGGTTTCTCTCATTTTCAGAGCATGGACTCTAGGGCATGTGGGCTTCAGTACTTGTGGTGCTTGGGCTCAGTAGTTGCAGCACACGGAGCTCTAGAGTAGTTGTGGAGCACGGGTTTAGTTGCTCTGTGGCAACTAAGGGGATCTTAGTTGTGGATCTTCCCAGATCAGCAGTTGAATCTCTCCTGCATTGGCAGACAGATTCTTTACAACTGAGCCACCAGGGAAGCTTCTGGAATTAAAAAAATATATTTTTTTCAACTCCAGATTGATTGCTTCTGTGGATATGGAATCTAGGTTGGTCTTTTGTCCCTGTCTCTGGCACAGAGCTCCTAAAATCCTTGGAATTTCTTAAGTGACAAGAGCCAAAAATGTGAGCGGAGACTTTTCTGTTATTCATAACAAGCCCCTTTCAACAACTGGAGACTTTATGTTAATGAAGCGTTGTTCCTAAAAGCCTGTGGGTTCTGGTTGCCAGGGAAATGAACCACATAACTAGAGGACTGGAACTTTCAGACCCATCCCCCTGACCTCTGACCTCTGGGGAGGAGACGCAGGATAAACTGCTGACTGAGTCCCTGACGGTCATGGTCTCATCAGTCATGCCTACTTACTGCTCATTTTCCCAGTCGTGCCCAACTCTTTGTTCTGCCACGGACTGGAGCCCACCAGGCTCCTCTGTCCATGGGATTTTTCAGGCAAGAATACTAGAGTGGGTTGCCATTTCCTCCTCCAGGGGATCTTCCTGNGGTCTCATCAGTCATGCCTACTTACTGCTCATTTTCCCAGTCGTGCCCAACTCTTTGTTCTGCCACGGACTGGAGCCCACCAGGCTCCTCTGTCCATGGGATTTTTCAGGCAAGAATACTAGAGTGGGTTGCCATTTCCTCCTCCAGGGGATCTTCCTGACCCAGGAATCTAACCTGTGTCTCCTGCATTTCTTGAATCAGCAGGAGGATCGGATTCTTTACTACTTAGCCACCTGCGAAGCCCCACCTATTTAATGAAGCCTCCATAAAACCCCAAAAGGCCAGGGTTCTAAGAATTTCCTGGTTGGTGAACATGTGAAGCTGCTGGGAGGGTCTCATGCCTGGAAACTCCTTGTCGCATCTTCATGCCTAGCCCTGTACAACCTCTTCCTCTGGCTGTTCATTTGTACCCTTTGAAGTAGTCTTTGTAATAAACTGGCAATCGTATAAGTAAACTGTTTTCCTGAGTTCTGTGCGCCATTTTTGCAAATGATGAAACGCAAGGAGTGGGTCATGGGAACTTCCAACTTATCACTGGTTGCTGATTGGCCAGAAGCACAGGTGAAACCCTGGACTTGCAATTGGCATCTAAACTGGGGGCAGAGGCTTCCACGGTGGCTCAGTGGGAAAGAATTCATCTGCCAGTGCAGGAGTTTGATCCCTGATCCGGGATGAGCTCATATGCCTTGAAGCAATGAAGCCTGTGTGCCGCAACTGCTAAGCTTGTGCTCTGGAGCCTGGAAGCCACAGCTACTGAGCTCTACTGAAGCCCTTGTGCCCTAGAGTCTGTGCTAGAGAATCCTGCTCCACAACCTGAGAGTAGTCCCCGCTTGCTGCAACTAGAGAAAAGCTCTCACAGCAATGAAGACCCAGCACAATCAAAAATAAATAAAATTATTTTAAAAGATAAAATAAAATCATTAAAAACATAAGACTGTTTAAAAATAAACAAATAAAATTAAATAATTAATTATTTTAAAATAAAATTATTTTTAAAATAAACAAAATTATTTAAATAAGTAAATTATTTTAAAAATAAAATTATGTTTTAAAAATAAAAAAAATTATTTTAAAAAAATAAATAAATAAATTGGGGGCAATCTTGGGACTTCCCTGGAGGTCCAGTGGTTAAAAATCCACCTTCCAATGCAGGGGACAATCCTTGGTCTGGGAACTAAGATTCCCACATGCCATGCAGCAGCTAAGCCCAGTGCTGCACCTGGAGAGCTGCATGCCACAACAAAGACCCAGTCCTGTGGGAATAGGAATCTAAACTTGTGGGGTCTCACTATCTTAAGGTAGGTAGAATGGAGTTAAATTGTAGGATACCCAATTTAACTAAATTTAACACCCAATTAAATTTAAGTTTCTGTCAGGGGGTTAGAATGGACTGAGTGTGAGTAAAGAAGAAACGCCCCTTCATAGATAGATCACAGCCTTGTCGTGATGAAGGGGTTTGCGTAACTTAGTGAAGCTATGAGCCATACCGTGGTGCATGGCCACCCGGGATGGATGCATTACAGTGGAGAGTTCTGACAAGATGTGGTTCACTGGGGCAAGGAATGGCAAACCATTCCAGTATTCTGGCCACGAGAACCCCATAAACAGTATGAATGGACAAAAAGTTATGATACCAGAACATAAGCTTCCCAGGTCGGAAGGTGCCCAGTAAGCATGCTACTGGGGAAGAGCAGAGAAATTCTCCAGAAAGAATGAAGTGGCTGGACCAAAGAGGAAACAATGCTCAGTTGTGGATGTGTCTGGCGGTGAAAGAAAAGTCTGATGTTGTAAAGAACATATTGCATAGGAACCTGGAATGTTAGGTCCATGAATCAAGATAAATTAGAAGTGGTCAAATAGGAGATGGCAAAAGTGAACATCAACATTTTAGGAATCAGAGAGCTAAAATGGATAGGCATGGGCTAATTTAAGTCAGATGATCATTATATCTACTAAGGGCAAGAATCCCTTAGAAAAAATGAAGTAGTCCTCATAGTCAATAAGAGTCCAAAACGCAGTACTTGGGTGCAGTCTCAAAAACAACAGAACGATCTTGGTTCATTTCCAAAGCAAACCATCCAACATCACAGTAATGCAAGTCTATGCCCAAATCTTTGATGTTGAAGAAGCTGAAGTTGACCAGCTCTATGAAGACCTATGAGACGTTCGAGAGCTAAGACCAAAAACAAGATGGTTTAAGAAAAAAATAAAGAAAGAAAATCCTTTTCCTCAGGGGACTGGAATGCAAAAGTAGGAACTCAAAGGACACCTGGAGTAACTGAAAAATTTGGCCTTGGAGTACAAAATAAAGTAGGGCAAAAGCTAAGAGTTTTGTCAAGAGAACACACTGGTCAGAGCAAACAGCCTCTTCCAACAACACGAGAGACCACTTTACATGTGGACATCACAATATTGTCACTACTGAAATCAGACTGATTATATTCTTTGCAGCTGAAGATAGAGACACTTTATACAGTCAGCAAAAACAAGACCTGGAGCTGACTATGGCTCAGATCTTGAACTCCTTATTGCAAAATTCAAGCTTAAATTGAAGTAGGGGAAACCACTAGGCCATCCAGGTATGACCTAAATCAAATCCCTTATGATTTGATTGGAAAAGTGGCATTGATGAATAGATTCCAGGGATTAGATCTGGTAGACAGAGTGCCTATAGAACTGTAGGCAGAGGTTTGTAACATTGTACAGGATTCAGTGACCAAACCCATCCCAAAGAAAAAAGAAATGCAAGAAGTCCAAGTGTTTGTCTGAGGAGGCTTTACAAATAGCTGAGAAAAGAAGAGAAGCAAAAAGCAAGGGAGAAAGGGAAAGATACACCCAACCGAATGCAGAGTTTCAAAGAATAGCAAGGAGATATAAGAAAGTCTTCTTATGAGAACAATGCAAATAGAGAAAAGCAATAGAATGGAAAAGACTAGCGATCACTTCAAGAAAATTGGAGATATCAAAGGAATATTTCATGCAAAGTGCAAGTCACTCAGTTGTGTCCAACTCTTTGCGACCCCATGGACTATACAGTCCATGGAATTCTCCAGGCCAGAATACTGGAGTGGGTAGCCTTTCCCTTTACCAGGGGATCTTCCCAACCCAGGGATCAAACCCAGGTCTCGCACATTGCAGGCGGATTCTTTACCAGCTGAGCCACAAGGGAAAGGGCAGAAATGGTAAGGACCTAAAAGAAGCAGAAGAGATTAAGAAGAATCTGCAAGAATACACAGAAGAACTATACCAAAAAAGTCCTAATGACCTGGATAACCATGATGGTGTGCTCACTCACCTGCTGCCAGACATGAGAGTGTGAAGTAACTTAGGGCTTAGGAAGCATTACTGCAAACAAAGCTACTGGAGGTGATGGAATTCCAGCTGAGCTGTTTAAAATGCTAAAAGATGATGCTATTAAAGTGCACTCAATATGTCAGCAAATTTTTAAAACTCAGCATTGGCCACAGGACTGGAAAAGGTCAGTTTTCATTCCAATCCTAAAGAAGGGCAGTGCCAAAGAATGTTCAAGCTCCTGAACAACTGCACTCTTAGCTAGGTTATGCTCAAAATCCTCCAAGCTAGACTTCAGTAGTACATGAACCAAGAACTTTCAGATGTAGAAGCTGGATTTAGTAAAGGCGGAGGAACAAGAGATCCATTGGATCATAGAAAAAGCAAGAGAATTTCAGAGAAACATCTACTTCTGCTTCACCAACTACACTAAAGCCTTTGACTGTATGGATCACAACAAACTGGAAAATTCCTAAAAAGAAAGGAATACCAGACCACTTCACCTCCTCTTGTGAAACCTGTATGCAATCAAGAAGCAACAGTTAGAACCGGACACGGAACTATGGACTGGTTCAAAAACGGGAAAGGAGTATGTCAAAGCTGTATACTGTCGCCCTGGTTATTTAACTTCTGTGCAGAATGTGTGTGCTAAGTCACTTCAGTCATGTCCAACTCTTTCCGATGCTATGGACTGTAGCCTGCTGGGGTCCTTTGTCCATGGGATTCTCCAGGCAAGAGCACTGGAATGGGTTGCTCTGCCCTCCTCCAGGGGATCTTCCTGACCCAGGGATCGAACCCACATCTCTTGTATTGGTAGATGGGTTCTTTACCACCGGTGACACCTGAGAAACCCTCTATGCAGAGTACATCATGTGAAATGCCAGGCTGGATGCATCACAAACTGGAATCAAGATTGCAGGGAGGAATATCAACAACCTCAGATATGCACAAAATACAATTCTAATGGCAGAAAGTGAAGAGGAACTAAAGAGCCTCTTGATGAGGGCGAAAAGAGGAGTGAAAAGCTGGCTTAAAATTCAACATTGAAAAAGCTAGGTCATATCATCCAGTTCCATCACTTCATGGCAAATAGAAGGGGGAAAAGTAGGAACAGTGACAGATTTTATTTTCTTTGGCTCCAAAATCACTGTAGATTGTGTGACTACAGTGACTGCTGCTGCTGCTGCTAAGTCACTTCAGTCGTGTCCGACTCTGTGTGACCCCATAGATGGCAGCCCACCAGGCTCCCCCATCCCTGGGATTCTCCAGGCAAGAATACTGGAGTGGGTTGCCATTCCCTTCTCCAGTGCATGAAAGAGAAAAGTGAAAGTGAAGTCGCTCAGTCTGTCCGACTGTCAGCGACCCCATGGACTGCAGCCCACCAGGCTACTCCGTCCATTGGATTTTCCAGGCAAGAGTACTGGGGTGAGGTGCCATTGCCTTCCCCGACTACAGTGACTACAGCCATGAAATTAAAAGACACTTGCTCCTTGGAGGGAAAGCTATGAGAAACCTAGACAGTGTATTAAAAAACAAAGGCAACACTTTGCTGACCAAGATCTGTATAGTCGAAGCTATGGTTTTTCTAGCAGTCATGTACAGATGTGTGAGTTAGACCACAAAGAAGGCTGTGTGCTGCGTGCTTAGTCGCTTAGTCATGTTTGACTCTTGATGACCCCATGGAGTGTAGCCCACCAGCCTCCTTTGCCCATCGGGATTCTCCAGGCCAGAATACTGGACGGGGTTGCCATGACCTCCTCCAGAGGATTTTCCCAACCTAGGATTCTCCAGGCAAGAATAGGGGAATGGGTTGCCATGCCCCCCTCCAGGGGATCTTTCCAACCTATAGGTCCTCCTATAGGTCGAACCCAGGTCTCCCGCATTGCAGGCAGATTCTTTACCGTCTGAACCACCAGGGAAGCCCAAAGAAGGCTGAACAGCGAACTGATGCTTTCAAATTGTGGTGCTGGAGAAGACTCTTGAGAGTCCTTTGGACTGCAAGGAGATCAAACCAGTCAATCCTAAAGGAAATCAGCCCTGAATATTCATTGGAAGGACTGATGCTAAAGCTGAAGCTCCAATACTTTAGCCACCTGATGCGAAGAGCTGACTCACTGCAAAAGACCTTGATGAAGCAAAAGATTGAGGGCGTGAGAAGAGGGTGACAGAGGATGAGATGGATAGATAGTGTCATTGACTCAATGGACATGAGTTTGAGAAAACTCGGGGAGATAGCGAAGGACAGGGAAGCCTGGCGTGCTGCAGTCTGTGGAGTCACAGAGTCAGACACGACCGATCGACTAAACAACAGCAAAGAAGAAATGCAGGAAGAAATTTACTTTACACTCATCCTCAGACGCACCACGCCTACTCCTGACTCAGGGCTTCGCACACACTGTTGCTTCTCCTTGGAAGGCTTTTCCCCAGACTGGCTTTTTTTATCCTTCTGACCTCAAGTCCAGTGCTACCTCCTCAAAGAGGCCATCCCTAACTCTCCTAGCCATTAAAATACTATTGAGGAGGAATATTTAAGTACATGGAAATACACATGATATAATGTTAATTACTCAAAGCAAATGCCATATTGTGTATATAGGGTGTAATTACAATTGTGCTTGTGTGTTTATATGTGTGTGTGTTACACTTAGAAGAAAGAATGGAAGGGAAATACACCCAAACAGAAACAGTGGTTGTGGGTAGTACATTTGAGGATGATATTTTTCTTATTTCGATTTTTCTGTACGTAAAAATGTCCTGCCTCAGATGTGTAACACTTCCATCATCAGAAGCTTCTCAGTAGCTCCCCATCACCCAGAAGGTAAAATTCTAATTTTTCAGCTTTGCTTCCTAAGGGTTGGTAGACCTTAAGTTGAAACCACCCTCCTGGCCCTTTGCCCCTCCCCTCCCACTTCATCACACCTAACTGCTGTTTGTAGTGCACACATTTAGGTCCAGTCCATTCTCTGAAAATGCACCCCTGCCCCAATGCATGTGAAAGCATTCACCTCAAGACTGGGACTTGAACGCATGTGCTAAGACTCAAACCCAGCCAAAACCCAGTTTGGGACTAACACACGTGGCCAGGCCTTGAACCCAGCTAAAACCCACTGTCTTCCAACTAAGGTCACACATCTGGTTTCAGGACCTGCTGAAACTCGGATTCTTGTAGTCTCATCTCAGAAAGAACTCAGTAAGAGACAAAGTGATGGGTAAGAAGTAGATTTATTTAGAGAGAAACACACTTCACAGATAGAGTGTGGGATATCAGAGGCTGAACGCAGCCTTGAAATGTGGCGTGGTTAGTTTTTGTCAGCCGAGGACAGGGAAGCCAGGTGTGCTGCAGTCCGTGGGGTCACAAAGAGTCTGACACGATTTAGTGAATGAACAGCAACAATTTCATAGGCTAGTGAGTGGGAGGATTATTCCAACTATCTTGGGGAAGGGACAGAAGTTTCCAGGAGTTGGGCTACCGCCCACATTTTGGTCTCTGATGGTTGGCCTTGGAACTGTCGTGGCACCGGTGGTGTCTCGTTTAGCTTGCTGGTGGTGTGCTGTTGTTGTTGCTATTGTGTTACAATGAGCATATTCTGAGGATCAAGGTCTAGTCAGAGGTGACTTGTCTGCCATCTTGGACTCGTTTGATTCTGATCAGTTTATGTTATGTCCTCTTGAATGAATGGCTATGTCATTCTTTCAAATATCGTGCCCTGCCCCTCCCGCTTCCATTTCACATGGGGTTGGAGCCAATTATTGCAGGAAAAAGGTGGGACGTGAGAGGTTGGTCACATCCCAGGTCTTAGACAAGTCCCTGAGATGGGCCACCAAATGTGGGCTCTTGGCTTTGCATGGGAAAGAACTCAAGAATGAGTCTTAGCAAAGTGACAGCAGGTTTATTTAGAGACATATACATTCCATACACAGAATGTGGCCCATCTCAGAAAGTGAGAGAAGTCCTGGGAGAAATACAGAGTGTGGGGCCATCTCAGAAGGCCAGAGACCCTGAAATATGGGAGTGGTTAGACCTTGGTTTGATCCCTGGGTCAGGGAGATCCCTTGGAGAAGGGAATGACACCCCTTCTCCAAGGATTCTTGCCTAGAGAATTCCATGGACAAACCATGGGGTCGCAAAGAGTTGGACACAACTGAGTGATTAACACACTTTAGATTTTATGGGCTGGGTGATTTCTTAGGCTAATGAGGGGGAGGATTATCCCACCTTTTCTGGAGAAGGGGCAGAGAGTTCTGGGAATTGGGTCACCACCCGCTTTTTGTCCTTTTATGGTCAACCTCGGTACTCACCTGCGGGCGTGCCATTTAGTATTCCGATGTGTTACAATGAGACTCTACTGATGCTCAAGGTCTAGTGGGAGTCAACTCATCTGCCATCTTGGACCTAGCTGGCTCTAACCAGTCTGTGCTGTGTCCTCAGTGGTTGTCATTCTTTTAACTGTTGTGCTCTGCCCACTTCCTGTCTCACAGCAACTATTTTTATATGACATGATTCTGCCTATTTGTACTTGACTGGCTAGGTGCAAGCATCTCCCCCAAGCTGGGTCAAAGTTTCTCCCCCTGTAATCTTTTATTAAAAGTTAGAAATCCTGGGGAATTCCCTGGCCATCCAGTAGTTAGAACTCCATGCTTTTACTGCCGGAGACAGGGTTCAATCCCTGATCAGGGAACTAAAATCCTGCATGTTGTAGCCAAAAAAAAAAAAACCCAGAAATTCCATTCTCAGTCTGGACTGGCTTCTTGACAGGAGAGGGTATCAAAACTTGGGAGATGCGGCGTAGCCACTTCCTACCTCAGGCCACATATGTTGGTCTGTGGGGAGGAGTGATGTCAACATACAGAGAGGTAGAGAGACAAGAAATGGGGAGAGATAATTCCCTCTGGGCTACTCAGGAAGGACTGTATTCAGGTTTCTAGCGATGTAGGGTCAGAGTTATTTTTTTTCTTATTTATGTATTTCTTAAAATTTTATTTACTTTTTTAAATTAGAGGATAATTGCTTTACAATATTGTGTTAGTTTCTGCTATACAACAATGTGAATCAGCTATACACATACATATATCCTCTCCCTCTGGAGCCTCCCTCCCACACACACCCCCACCACACACACCCAGGGTTCTTAATTTCAAGCACAGAAGCCAACTCTGGACACTCTAAGCAGAAAGAAAACTTAGGAAGGATACTGAGTAACTCACAGAGTCTCCAGGCTGTGCAGGGAACTGGGCGCTGTAGCCAGGCAAGTAGGAACACACCGAAAATCATGCCGCAGAACTGTCCTGGAAAGACTGAACTGCCCCCATTGTGCACGGCATCTCCCCACTGGCGCCATGGACAGAGGGCTGCAGACTCTGCAGCTGGAGCTACTCTGAAACTGGACCTAGCCACTGTCTCCACCACATCTGCTTCTTTCGGAAATAGCATCTGATTCAGTCAGAAGCAGGCCTTTCTGACCAGAAGAATCTAAAACATGTGTCTGCACCCATGGAATCAGAGTTGGACATGACTGACACACGTGTAAGTAAAAATTTCACAACCTAAGAGGGGCTTCCCTGGTGGCTCAGAGGATAAAGTGTCTGCCTGCAATGCAGGAGACCTGGGTTTGATCCCTGGGTCAGGAAGATCCCCTGGAGAAGGAAATGGCAACCCACTCCAGTACTCTTGCCTGGAAAATCCCATGGACAGAGAAGTCAGGTAGACTACAGTCCACAGGATCGCAAAGAGTCAGACACGACTGAGCAACTTCACTTTCACTAGGATGGAAGAGGCAGTTCTTACATCCAGTGGCAAAGCAGTTACCAATTATCCCGCAGTGTTTCTTGAGACTTGGGTAACTGCCCACTGAGGGTGAATCTTTGGCATAGCAAAACCAGTTTTCCATGATTCTTCAACTCTACAACAAAGAAAGGCTGTCTCTGAATCTCTGTTCCAAGTTCCCAACAGACAAGATGTGATTGGCCCAGCCTGGGTCAGGTTGGCATCCTTACTCCCTTTAGCTATGGCCAGGGAATGACGTCACAGAGACAAAAATGATTGCTGGTAATGTACCACTGGGGATTAGGGAGAAGCAGCTTCACTGGTGTGACCGAAAGCAAGTACTTAATAACACTGTCGATCAGTGGGTAAATGATTAAATCAAGCTATCAAGACTTGAAGTCCTAGCGGCCCTTCGTAGCCCCTCTCCTGGTTTTTGCTTCTCTCTGTGCACTCGCTCTCACTGGCTTTCTCAGCTCCCTGGGTTCCTCTTCACTGATTCCGGCCACAGTCTCAGCAGTCTGCTCCACATCCTGACATTTCAGCTAGAACTACTCCTTACCCATTCACACTGCAGAGTGTGGAGGTTTGACTGAACCGGCTCATCTTATTTGAAACGCTTTTATTGTAAAATATGATAAACACACCAAAAGTTCACACAATATAAACGTACAGCTTAAGAAGCATTATAAAGCGAGTGCTACTCACTCAAGTAACCAAACAGCACCCTGGACAGCGCCCCAGAGCCCTCGCTATGCTCCTTCCAGGTTAAAACCGCTGCCTAATTTTCATGCCCTTAACTTCCTCACCTTTCTTTAGTTTTGCCACCAAAATAAGCATCCTGAACTGATATGGCTTGGTTTGAACTATTTTTAAGATTTACATCAATACAATTATAGAATATGAATTCTGATAGTTTCTTTTGCTCAATGTCATATTTGTTTTGTTCTAGCTTTGCTTCTTTTTAAGGAAAAGCTATATTGAGATATGGGGCATCCCTGGTAGCTCAGTGGTAAAGAATCTGCCTGCCAATACCTGAGATGCAGGAGATGCAGGTTCAATTCCTGGGTCAGGAAGATCCCCTGGAGGAGGAAATGGCAACCTGCTCCAGTATTCTTCCCTGAAAAACCCCATGGATGGAGGAGTCTGGCAGGCTACAGTCCGGGGGTCACAAAGAGTCAGATATGGCGGAGCACAAAGCATATATTGAGATATAATAATTCACATATCATAAATTCACCCACTAAAATGTGCAGTTAGTGGTTTTGGTATATTCACAGATACATGTAACCATCACCACAGCAATTTTGGAACGTTTTCATTACCTCAAAGAGAAACTCATGCACTTTAGCTATCACTATTCTGCCATCCCTCCCTAGCTGCTGCTGCTGCTAAGTCACTTCAGTCGTGTCCAACTCTGTGCGACCCCATAGATAGCAGCCCTCCAGGCTCCCCCGTCCCTGGGATTCTCCAGGCAAAAACACTGGCCCTCCCTAGCTAAGTAATCACAAATCCACTTTCTGCCTCTATATATTCTTCTATTCTGACATTTCTTATAAATGAAATCATACAAGATGTGGTCATTTGTGACTGACTTCTTTCACTTAGCATATTATTTTAGAGGTTGTAGCATATATCTGTACTTTGTTCCTTTTTATGGCTGAATAATATTCCACTGTGTAGATATACATTTTGTTTATCCATTCAACAATTGAACATTTGAGTTGTCCACATTTTGGCTATTATAAATAATGCTGCCATAGACATTTGTGTACAAGTTTTTGTGTAGACATATGTTTTCATTTCTCTTGGGTCTTTCCCTAGGAGTGGAATTGCAGGGTCACATGGCAACACGATTTAACTGTTGGAGGCAGCGCTGGACTGTTTTCCTAAGTGGCTACACCATTTCACTTTCCTACTGTCAGTGTACGAGGGTATCAATTTCCCCACATCATGACAATATCTGACTGTTTTTTTTTTTTTTCCTTTTCTGTGTCATCCATTCCTGTTTCTTTGCATGATTTACAATTTTTTGATGGAAACCGAAGATTTTAAATACTACATTGTGGCAGCTTGGCACTTGCCCCACCCCAAGGGCTTGCTATTGTTATTTGCTTGCTTGGTGACTGAGTGGATTATTTTTTTTAATACTTATTTATTTGGCTATACTAGGTCTTAGTTGTGGCTTAGATGTGGGATCTAGTTCCCTGACGGGGGATCAGACCCGGCCCCTTACATTAGGAGTGTGGAGTCCTGGCCACTGGACTGCCAAGGAAGTCCCTGTGTGGATTATTTTGGTGAATCCATCCTGCCCCTAACCCCCTATCCACCCTTCCCTCTGCCTGAGTTTGAAGCCTCTGTCCTTGGTCATCAGGGAGGAGCCTTGTGCCCCTCCACCTGCAGTCACCCGGGAAGACAGTGATTTGGGTTGGGCTCTGCTGGACTGACACTTTCCCTGACCACAGCCACCTATCAAACTCCACTCATTGATAGCTAGTTCTCTACTGTTTTCAACAATGTCCTAGAACATAAATTTTTTCACAAACTGATCCAATCAAATCTGGACAGTGAAGGAATAGGGTTTGGATGCCTAAGCCTATCTGAGGGGGGTCTATCTTTTTCTAGCACCACCCTCTTACCTACAATGAGACCTCAGAGGCAGAGCCCAGCATCTTAGCTCTTCCTTATCCTCTTCTCTCCAAATCTTTCTGGCCAGAGTTTGTTGTTGGTTGGCTTGTTTATTTGTTTTCAACATGCTTTCTTCACTAGATGCACAAATATTCTTCAAAATTATGCCTGTCTCTGGGTACTTGAACCCAAGAGCTGAAAAACTACAGAGGACTTCCCTGATGGTTTGGTGGCTAAGACTCTGTGTTCTCAATGCAGGGGTCCTAGGTTCAATCCTTGGTTAGGGAACTAGATCCCTTAAGCCATTTTAGTTGCCTGCTAAAACTAAGACCTGGCGGAGCCAAACAAAACTTTTTTTTTTTTTTTTAAGAAAAAATACAGGCTGTATTTTTCTCTTTTCTTTGTCCCTTTATAAAAAGTAGTTGGATCAAGATCTAGATTGAAGAGAGAAGGGAGGGGCTGGAAAGATTTTCAAAACAATATTGTCAATTTTTATCCCACTTCAGGTAGGTACTATGTTTATTTCCAGTTTATAAATACAGGACATGAGGCATAGAGAGACTAAGAAGCTGGAGTTCTTAGCACAGAGCCTGGGACTTAGAGCCAGAAGCCAAGGCTGGGACTTGAGAATCTATGTCTGTTGGTGGTGTTCCAGCTTACCCTTCCTCTGCCCATCCTGGAAAATGCAATGTTGCATTCAGGCCCATCCCATGATTCCAGAGGTCCCTCCTGGTCTGGCTGTGCCCACCATATAACTCCCAGCCCAGTGCTTGACCACAGGAAAAATCTCTGCCTCTTGGGACAAAGCCTTTGAACCTCTCTTAGCCCTTTCTGCCATCTGGTGTCAGGTGGTAGCACGGGAGCTCTGGTCAAACCTCAGGTCCACACCCGTCTGGCTCTGTGACCTGGCTGTATCATAATTCAGTATATGTTCACAGAGGGCCTGCTTTGGCAGGGAATGTACTGGAAGCTGGGAGTGCAAAAGGAAGTAAGACTGTCCCAGTGTCGCCATGGCCTATTGCAGATATGTGTACCTGGTATGGAGGTAGGGAAGCAGGGATGGGAGCAATCCTGTGGTGCAGGATTTGTATGACCTGCTGCCAGGAGCCCAGCAGTCCAGCCTGCACAGGGACTTTCTCTTTGATTAGTGGGTGCTTTCGTCCTCAAAGGGTGTGCTGTCGGCTGCTTTCTTGTTTCATCTGGCTGCTGGAGCCCGAGAACAGTTGGCAAAGCAGTTGGTATCTTGGACTATTTTTAGATGGAGGAGTTAGTGGGGTGTGTGGATGTGGTAAGACCCAGGAGGAGTCTTTAAGATTGGCAGCTTCATAAACAACAAGTTGGGGGAGGGAGAGGAAGTGTGCTCTTCCACAGTGTGTGGGCCAACTTTCACTTGTTTTTCTTGATGTGGGGGTCAAAGAATGCCTCCTCTGTGCAGCTTTCCTTGATTTCTTCAATAAAACATGCACTCTAAAGATGCAAGTTAAAGGTCCACCCTCTGGGCTTCCCCTAACTCTTGGTTATTGTTTTGCCCAAAGTTTTACTTTAGTTTTAGGTTTGAGGGATTTTTTTTTTTCCACAAAAGAAACCACTTATTACACACTAATAAACAATTTCAATACTTAGTAGAGGATTACTTCACTTAATTTCAGTATACAGTCATTAAAAGACAAGAAATAGAAACAATGGAGAGAAGCAATAACATATACATTACCAAACTGGGCCGACAGCCTACACCCAGACTTCAGTTGCACTGGGAAGTCGCTTGTTAGCAGTGATCTGGAGTCCCAGTTGAGAAAGGATCCAGGGCGGTGTGTCCATTCCCAGGTGAGACTTCAAACTGCAGTTTGGGGGCTCCTGCTTATCATCCCAGGCCACAAAGTAACAGCATCATCAGTTTGCACACAAAAATGAAGCTCTCGTTTCACTTTAACAATGCTGTTTGTTTCACCAATCATAGGATTTCATTAGACCCTGGAGGGTGTTGGCCAGACCTCCAGGGGCTTAAAAAATTCCAAGACCCACTCCCTTTCTTATCTAAAGCTCACTTGACTTCCTGTGTTTGCAGGCAGGCACAGAATCTAGGCAGTGTCTAAGCAGGTAAGAAGCAGGTCATGATGCTGAAAGCTCAGCTTCTGTGAACACCAGTGCAGAATCAAATCTCAGAAAGAGAGTTCTGGGTGAACTAGAAAAGGATAGCTTTATTGCTTTGGCAGGCAAAGGGAGACAGAGCAGGCTACCCGCCTCCAAACCAAGTGACAAGTTTTACAGTAAAAGAGGGTGTGATCAGCTCTTGGACATTCTTCTGATGGGTTGGTGGTGGGGTAAGTAGGCGTCAACATTATTAACCTTGAGGTTTAACTGGTCTATGGTCTACTCGTTTGTAGGGAGCATACCATAACTTCTCGGAGAGGGTTTCAGTATCTGCAAAATAGCTCAAAGATATTGTTGTTCGTATCCTTTGATGGGGAAACCTGCCCCAAAGCTGCTATTGATTGCTTGTTTCTCTTTGGTTACACATCCTTTCCCTTCCCTAATCAACAATTGCTTGAATCTGCCATTGGAACTCAGGAAAGGTCATGGAGGCTGAATAAATGCTGTTCCCTATAATCAAAGAAATGGGAGGCACAAAGGCCTTGTGCCCAGAAGCCCCAAAGGCCCTGCATGGTATCAGTCAGAGGCCTGCTCTCCTGCTCTCCTGCTTCTGAAGCCTGAGCAAGACTTCCTCCATTTTAATTTCCCTAACAGTTACAGTTCCAAACAGGCCAAGAGATCTTACCTGATGCTGTAGGGATCTTACCTGATGCATTTCTGGGTCTCTCTTGCTCTGTACCTCTGAGTGCCCTCTTGCCATCCTGTGGTCCCGAGTCATAGCAACAAGGTATATAGAAGCTATGAGTCCTGGGGTCACACAGTTGAAATCCATTTTTGATCCCTTTCAGGGAAAATAACCATGACCAAGTCAGAATCCTAAATCTCTGTTTTCTCATCTGCAAAATGGGTAATTATAGTGTCTGTTTCCCAAGAATCAAAGGGCTTATTTTGTTCAAAGCACAGCCCATAGCACCTGCCACAGACTAACAGATGAGATCTCTTGCAAGCCCAGGCCCGGAGGGGTCTCCATCTCTTTTGCGGCATCTCTGGTGGTGTGCGCAAGCTGGCGGGCGGGCGGGAGGCATTCCTGGACACCGGAGGGAGCCCAGAGCCAGCCGGCAGTCGCCCAGAAAGTAGTCCAGCTGGGCTGGATGACAGATCAAACGCAGCGGCTTTCCTCTGCCTTCTCTCTGATGCATACCCGTACCTCTGTCTCCTCTAGTATTTCCAGTCTCTCTCTCCTTCCCGCCCCTGCCTCTCTCTAATTCCGCAGTTTCCCCATCTGGAAGACGGGGTCTCGGGCAGGAGGTGCAGAGTCCCTGGCCTAAGCTGCGGAAAGGGCCTCTATCCCAGGGGGGCAAGGTGCTATACTGCGATGAGGGAGGGGGCGCCAGGGTCTCAAGGAGAAGCCGGGAGTCTCCAGAAACAAGGGTGGGGTCTGGGGAACCCGAACTGGAGAAGGGGGCCTCAAAGACCTACCTGAGAGTCCCAGCTCACGCGAAGTTGGGAGAGAGCGTTCCTAAAGCAGAGTGGTGGGCGTGGCTTCCAAGGGACCAGGCGGCGGGGCTGGATAAGGGGCGTGGTCTCCAGAGAAAGGGCGGGGCTCCACCGACTGGGGCAGAGCTTCGCCGCAAGAGGAGGAGTCTCGTCTCCAGGGGCGGGGCTTCCGTGGGGCGGGGCATAGGGACAGGGGGCGGAGCGTGACTGTTTGCGCTCGTACCCCCTCCCCGGCCCCGGGTGTCCCCGTGACAAGGCAGCGCGGAGCCGCCGCCGGCCGGGCCCATCCCGCCGCAGCGGCCCCTGGGCCGAGCAGGGGCGAGGAGCGGAGGAAGTAGCGCCAAGCGGGGGCCAGAGAGCGGCCAGGTGAGCCCGCCGAGGCGGAGGGGGCGGGGGCTTCGCCGGGCGGGCCCCAACAGACGCTGGGGGCGTGTTTGAGTGTCAGGGTGGCGGGGGGTACTCGGTCTGAGGGCGGGCGCCTGTGGCTGTTTGCGCGATCGCGCCTGCTGTCGCGAGTCTAGGGTGGGCTCTGCATCCGTCCGGGCACTGCTCTCGGGGCTCCGGTTGTGCGGGACTGTGTGCGTGCGCGCGCGTGTTTGTGTGGAGGGGCCGCCGGTTGTGTCTGCGTATGTTGCTGGGCTGTCATTGTGCCCGCCCCGGGCGCGGGGTGCCGGCCTGCCCCGGCGCAGTCCCTCCTGCGCGGGGATGTTTTCCAAACAGGCTTCCTGCGGAGACGGGCTCTGCTGCAGCCCAAGCGGGAGGGGGGAGCGCCGCCCCCACAGGCCTCCAGAGACCTGAGCGGCCCGGGGACTGCAGACTGACACCTGAGGGAGGGAGAGGGGCGCACCTGGGAGGGGTCCAGAGCCCGGTCTGCAGGGTGAGGGCAAGATGGGGAGACTGAGGCAGGTGAATGGAGAGGTAGAGGTGGCCAGACAGGCGGAAGTGGGGAGGAGGGTGGGTAGAGAGGTGGCGAAAAGGACAGCGGCGGGGACAGAGAGTCATTGAGAAAACAGACAGATAGAGGCCTAGACCAGCAAAGGGGCAGAAAGATTAAGATGGATAGGTAGATTTCAAAAACCTGACAGAAGGGTTCCTCAGAGGTCCTGGGGCTGAGAGCCAAACCCAGGAACTGAATGTAAGATGAGCAGTAGGGGCCCCCAACTCCTGGGGTGCTTTTTTTCCAACCACATCCCAGACAGAGGTCCTGCCAAAAAGAAGCTTCTGGCCACCCCAAGTTGAGCCATCCCTCTGGCTCTGCCAAATATTCTGACCCTCTGATTGGGCAGCTCCTCCCTCTTGGTTCCACCCCATCCATCTCCCTTCCCTGGTATCCCAGCAACGCTGACAGTTTAGGGGAGGCAGAGGTGAAGTGGTTGCCATAGCAACAGAGTGGGTGAAAGGTCACTCTGGTCTTAGCCTAGGTGGCCTGCAGCAGGCTGGAGCTGGCATTGAGGGGGAGTTGGGGTGGGAGGCTGCAAAGCTCTTTTTCTCTTCTCCCACTCTGCCCAGAATGGTGCTGGAAGGAAACCCTGAAGTGGGGTCTCCTCGAACCTCAGACCTCCAGCACCCAGAGAACCAGGGCTCTTGCGTGCTCTCTTCTCCCGGTGAAGATGCACAGCCAGGGGAGGAGCCCATCAAGTATGGTGAACTCATCGTTCTGGGGTGAGCCTCCCTGGTCCGAGGGGGCGGGTCACTAGGCACCCCACAGGACAGCCAGACCAAGGGTCTCAGCTCTCCCCATTTACAGCCTTCTGCTGTTCATCCCTCCTCACCTTCCCAGCTGAGAGACAAAGGTGACCAAGCCTGCTTCAATTCACAACTGGTATTTTATCTTCCCGTTTTTCATAAATTACGGAGACAACCCTGCCCACCTAAGTTTCTGAACAGAAGAAAGCACCAGCTGCCTTTTATAAAATTCCTCATGTGTGTAGTCTGAGATGAACTCTGGTTCTCCAGAAAAAGTGCTCGGTTCAAATCCTGCCTCTGTAAGTTGCTTAACTTCCCTGTGCCTCCATTTCCCCCACTTACCAATAGCGGTGATGATAATAATACCTCAGAGGGTTGTTGGAAGGAACGACTGAGGTGATTTCTGTAAAGCATGTAGCACAGTGCCTGGCCCACACCAAGTGTTCTGGGAGGCAGGCCTGTGCCAAGCCCTTTCATGGACATTATTTCATTTCAATCTTCACAAAGATGCTGTGAGGAAGGAGGTGAGGAAACCGAGGCTCAGAGAGGGGAAGTGGCTGGCCCAAGGGCGCACAGCTGGTAAGTGGCAGGGCTGGGATTTGGACCTAGGTCTTTCTTACTCTAGGTTTGGTGCACTTTCACTAAGCGACAGCTGACCCTCGTGCTACAGATGAGGAAAGTGAGGCCGGGAGAGAGGAAGCAACGTGAGCTGGTAGCTGAGTAGACCTTATCCGTTCCTGGCCTTCGCCTGACCAGGATGCTTGCCCCACGCACAGATCCCTCTCCTTCCTCCCTTCTGTACTTCCTTTTGGCCTCTCTCTCTGCCCTGAAGAGAGTATCTAATAAACTATGTTATCACTGTGATGACTATTTAAAAATAATAATGGCTACTGTTTGTTGACATGTACATGCCATGTGCTTTTATTTTTATTTTTTAGTAATGATAATCATAGATAACATTTATCAAGGGCTTATTAAATATATCCCAAACTGTGCCAAGCATCTTAAAATGCTTTATCTCATTTAGCTCTCAAAATGAACCTGTGAGGTAGATCCTGAAAAAATTAGCCCCATTTTAAAGAGGTTATAGGGCTTCCCAGGTGGCACTAGTGGTAAAGAACCCGCCTGCCAATGCAGGAGACATAAGAGATGCAGGTTCGATCCCTGGGTGGGGAAGATCCCCTGGAGGAGGGCATGGCAACCCACTCCAGTATTCTTGCCCGGAGAATCCCAGGGACAGTGGCGCCTGGCAAGCTGCAGTCCACAGGGTCACACACAGTTGAACGTGACTGAAGTGACAGCATGCACAGAGGTTATCTGATAAGCAGAAGAGCCCAGATTTAAGTCAGGTCCGTCTGAACCCTCAGCCCGTGTCCTGAACTGCCCTACCTCCCATATGTAGGAAGAGCTTACAAGCCCAAAAGTGATGCCCCTCTCAGGGGTGCTTGGATTAGAAAAACAACCGCTTGGGAAGTCCCTGGCGACCCAGTGGTTAGGACTCCACGATTTCACTGCCGAGGGCCCAGGGTTTGATCCCTTGTTGGAGAACTAAGATCGTACAAGTCACGTGGCACTGCCCGCTCCCGCCCCCGCCAAAGAAAGCAACTGCTTCATGTCCCAAAGGAAGAGCTGGAATCACAGCTGGGAATGAGGCCACTGATGAGGGAGGGCTCAGACCTAAGGCAACAGGCCCTCTTGAGAGCCATCTGTTCTCCACGGAGCAGTGAAGCCCCACGCCAGCTGGACATCAGAGCCACCCAGAGAGCGCATTGAAAACTACCCACTGACAAGCTCATCCCAAACCTACAGAATCAGAATCTCCCTCTGTGGATCCAGAGAAGATTCTGATTCAAGTGGTCCTTGGCTGTATTTGGCAGCTATTCATTCTTTTCACTTCCTGCTGCCAAACCTGCTGTGGCTCCCCCGTGCTTATGGAATAAAGTTCAGAATGCCCTTCCTGGTATTCAGGGACCTCCCACCAAATTCATTTTCCCCAACTGCACTCTCCCACCCAAGTCATCACTCAAACCCTGCCTGCCACAGGGCCTTTGCTCAGGGTAAGCCCTCCTTACTGAGAATCTTCTGCAAAAGAGCCTGGAGTCAGACAGATGAGAAGTCAAATCTAGACTTTTCCCACTTCCTAGCCTGGGACCTCAGGAAAGTCATTTTACCTCCCTGAGCCTCAATTTGCCTCATTCGTAAAATGAGAAGAAATATAGAAAGATACTTGCCTGGCAGGACATTACATAGATTCCATTAGGTAATTAATAATGTGAAGTACCAGGAACATAGGAGGCTTTGGTTCATGGCAGCGATCAAGGTTATGATTCACCCGATCTTTGCCTTCTACTATCGGGACAAGGCTGGAAAGGAAGAAATTTGATGTGTATGGATATGTAGAGATAGTGGCTTTGTGGGTCTTTTTTTTTTTCTTCCTTTCTGGTTTCCAGTAGTATTTGTGATCTAATAAATGACAGTTTGCTAAAGGTGACTCCTTTCTAGTTCTTCAAGGCTCGGTATAGGTGTCCCCTCTCTTCAAAACCTGCTCCTGGGGTCAGAATTCCTTTCACCTTTCTCTAGGCCTGGGACACACTTGGCTTGTGCCTGGGTCAGGGTCAGCACAGGACTGACCTGTGGTGTGTCACCTGTACCACCCCAGCACCTAGTGCCTGACCAGGCATTGTCCAGGAGTCCAGAAAACACTGGTTAATTGAATGAAAACCCTTTTGAAGATCTTCTGACCACCACCCCCGCCCCACCTCACTTCTCCAAGGCACCAATTTGATAGAGTAGGGTCTTCTAGCTGGTAGTTCTAGGCCTTGTTTATTAAGGCAGGATCTGCCCAGAAGTTGGTGGTTCCTCCTAGTCTCTCAGGGGCTCCCCCGCTGTCGCTCTCTGCCTGCAACCTTTTCTTCTTAACCCCCTCATCCACAGCTACAATGGATGTCTGGCAAGTGGGGACAAGGGCCGCCGCCGAAGCCGCCTGGCACTGAGTCGCCGGCCACACGCCAATGGAGTAAAGCCAGATGTCATTCACCACATCTCAACGCCGCTCGTCTCCAAGGCAAGCAGCTTGTCGTAGCAGACCCGGGTGCAGTTTTCCCAGTCCTACCTGCCCACGGCCCCGCCAGAGCAGGGGAACCCACGTGTCTTCACTCACGACCCTGGGAAACCAGAGCATGGGGTTGGTGCGAGACTCCTCGCAGTTATGTTGTAGCTTGCAAAGTATTTCCTGGACCACTAGATCCCATCCCTTGGGGGGAAGTGGTCAACATCATTTGAGGTGGCCAAGGCTCCGGGAGGGGACGTGACAATCACACCACAACGACAAAGGCAAAGCCTTTGGCTTCGGAGGTTTGGGATTGTAATTTGGGCTCTGCTGTTTCCAGTCATTTGACATCTAATCTTCTCTGAGATGCAGTTCCTTCAACAGTAAAATGGGAATGATAACTATGCCTCCTTTGGGAAGCTGTAGGGATAAATAGGGGCTTTTCCAATGGCTCAGTGGTAAAGAATCTGCCAGCAATGCAGGAGACACAGAAGAGGCAGGTTCGATCCCTGGGTTGGGAAGATCCCCTGGAGAAGGAAATGGCAAACTACTCCAATATTCTTGCCTGGGAAATCCCATGGACAGAGGAGCCTGGTGGTCTACGGTTCATGGGGTCGCGAAGAGTTGGACATGACTGAGCAATGACCGTGCACACGGGGATCAAATAAGATAAGCCATGTAAGGGGCTGGCTGCAGAGTTTGCCCTCTGTAAGTGGTGGAACCGCCCCTTCCCTGGGAGTGACTGCTGGATGTCAGGCTCCAGCTTCTGCCACAGAAGCTCACACTTCTCCTGGCTCCTTCCCCAGAGAAATGACGTCTCCTTTCTGTCCCCAGGCACTGAGCAACCGTGGCCAGCACAGCATCTCCTACACACTGTCCCGAAGCCACTCGGTCATAGTCGAGTACACCCATGACAGTGACACAGATATGTTCCAGGTAGGCTCAGGGGCCTCCGCAAGCCTCCTGGTCACTGGGCTGCCAGGCCTGGACGCTCAGCTCTGTAGGTGTCCCGGGGGGAGGCTGGCGGACTGAAGGCCAGGGGGCAGGTGCTTGGAGTCCTTAGTACAGCGGGCCACTCTTCAGACGGGGAAGCAGGAGGGAGGGCTGTTGACTTCCCACTCACACAGCAAGTCAGTGGCTGGATCAAGATTCACACCCAAGCCTGGATTCCCAGGCTATGGGAGATGTCCATTTTAAGGGTTCAGAGTGTGGTGTGAGAGTTCTACTGCTTGGCCTCTGCTCTCAGTTCTGTCAGTCAGTAGCTGGATGACTTTGGGCAAGAGTCCCTTAACCTCTCTGGGCCTTGGTTTCCTCATCTGTAAAGTGGGGCTCATTACAGTCCCACCACATGGCATCATTGGGAAAGTTAACTGAGATCTGCACACGAACTGCTTAACATGATATATAGTAAATATATCATGGCCAACATTAGGCCATGTCCAAATTCAGTATTTTCTACTACTATTGGAGCCTTTCCAGACTCAGTTACCCTTTCAGTGTTCTATCTGCAAATCAACTAGTTTTTTTTTTTTTTTTAATTATTTATTTGGATGTGCTGGGTCTTAGTTGCAGCCTGAGGGATCAAATTCCCTGACCAGGGATCAAATCCAGGCCTCTTGCACTGGAGAGCGTGGAGGACTGGACCACTTAGCCACTAGACCACCAGGGAAGTCCTGCAGATCAGCTAGTTTTTTAATTGAGTGGGGTGGTTCCCAGAACTGTGGGGGAGACAGAGAAAGAGAAACCCAAACACCAGTGATTGGATGTGGACGCCTGGAGAACTGGGGTGGCGTTATCTCCCTGTCGTTTGGTCACCCTGCCCACAGAACAGCTTCTGGGAGCCCTGGGGTGGGAAGCCCTTGGCACTGACCTTTGCACACACCATTCCTGTGCTTGCCCTCCCCTCCCTCACAGATTGGCCGCTCCACGGAGAACATGATTGACTTCGTGGTGACAGACACGTCTCCTGGGGGAGGGGCTGCCGAGGGCCCCTCGGCCCAGAGCACCATCTCCCGCTACGCCTGCCGCATCCTCTGTGACCGCCGGCCACCCTATACTGCTCGCATCTATGCCGCTGGCTTCGATGCCTCCAGCAACATCTTCCTTGGAGTGAGTGGGCCCCCCCAGGCAGGGACGAGTGCTGCATCTGAGAGTGAGCCCAGGGGTAGGCTGGGGAGGGGCAGCCTCCAGGGGTGATGGACCAGCCTGCAGTAATCATAACCACAACCTATGCGGGGATCAGCACCCCCACTTAACAGATGAGCAAAGTGAGGCTCAGAGAGGTCAGATGATGCCCAAGGTCATACAGTGCCAATTCCAGTCCTCTCTGGGCCACCTCTGGGCTCCAGGGTAGAGGGGCAGCACTCCCAGCTTGAGGCCTGCTGGGGGCCACTCAGGGATGTGATCTGATCCCACATGTGGTCCCAGGAGCGGGCAGCCAAATGGCGGACCCCCGACGGGCTGATGGACGGCTTAACCACCAACGGGGTCCTGGTGATGCACCCAGCAGGCGGCTTCTCTGAGGACTCAGCCCCGGGTGTCTGGCGGGAGATCTCGGTCTGTGGGAATGTGTATACTCTGAGGGACAGCCGCTCGGCACAGCAGCGGGGGAAGCTGGTAGGTGGCCTGTCCACCCTCCTCCCCATCCCCTCATCCTTCCCGGGGCCCTCCCGATCTGCCCTGCCCCCTGCCCAAGCCAGGAGGTGATCTCCAGTCCCAGTGCACGGGGCAGCCCCCAACAGGCTCCATGTGGGGGCACGCGCCATTTGCCCCACAGAGGGGACCAGACCAGCATCTCCAGGTGTAGCCGACACACTGCCAGAGGCCCACAGGGTGATGTGAAGCAGCACGCACAGAACCTGGTACAGCTCCACACGCTTCTGAGGATGTCAGCAGCTGAAACTCATAGCCTCTTATGAGGGTGACACTTGGCCTGTGTGCGAGCAGTTTATAGCCTGAAGTGTTGGTGGTTTTTAACGTGTCTGTCACGTTCAGGCAAGTTTAGCTTTATTCTTTCCCAGCAGGAAAGGGCCTTGGAGTAGTGCTAACACAGGTGATGGGGAACCTAATGTTGGGAGCTGGGCGAGTCCTAGAGAGAGATGGGGCTTGCCCAATGTCACATGGCCACGATCCTCAAAGGGGCCACATAGAGATTTTCCTAGGTGTGAGCACATGGGGCAAGGAGATGCCGAGCCTTGAGGAAAAGCATGGCTTATCTTCCCAGGGCCTCAGTTCCACTGGGAGATCTGGGGAAACGTTATTTTGTAAAATTAGGCTTGTGAGCCTCTCACTGGTAACCGCTACTGAGCACCTACTGGTCCCAGGCACTGTTCCAAGTTCTCGCAGTGATTCATGAGACCCACTTGCTACACAGGGAACTAAAACCCATCTTGAGGGCAAGGAAATTAAGACACGGAGAGGATAAGTTCCTTGACCAGAGACACAGAGTTAGTAAACACTGGGGCCAGAATTCATGCCCAGACTATCTCGCACTAGAGTCCTTGCTTTTAACCTCAGCCCTTAGGCTTTGGGCTAAGTCCCTGGTGTTTTGGACACAGGAGATTCTGGTCTCTGCCACCAGGGAAGATGAGCTTGAGAAAATGTTTTAGAAAACTTCCATTTTGGTCCAGGCCTTGTTTTTGGCCAGTATGTGGCATGTGGGATCTTAGTTCCCCGATCAGGGCTCGAACACCCTTCAGGGGAAGCACAGAGTCTTAACCACTGGGCCACCAGGGAAGACCCAGTCCAGAGCCCAGTCTTTCTGATTTGACAGATGAAGTGACCAAAGTGCAGGTTCCCATGAGAGTAAGGCATGGTGCCTGCCTGGGGTTATTATTATTATTTTTTTGGCCTTGCTGCCTGGCTTGCAAGATAAGATCGAATCTTAGAAGACTTAGAAGAATCGGATTGAACCTACGCCTGCAGCAGTGGCCGTGCAGAGCCCTAACCACTGAAAGTCCCTGCTAGTTTGGGGGGTTTTGGCTTTTGGGGGATGCTGCTTACCCAGGACCACTTTTCCTGCTGGCCCGGGGCTTCTCAGCCTTCTCTGGTCCTCTGCCCAGCCCACCCCGCCTCTGCCCCAGCCCTTCCTCCTCTCTGCCCCAGCTAGCCCCACGGGGGTCCAGGGTGCTCCTACCAGGGAGGTTCAGGGGAATGGATGGGTGGCTTGACTGGGGTGATGGCGGCCGGATGGCTGGGGGTTCAGGAGCCCCTTGAGCACGAAGGCCCCTCTGCTGCCCCTGCAGGTGGAAAACGAGTCCAACGTGTTGCAGGACGGCTCCCTCATCGACCTATGCGGGGCCACGCTGCTGTGGCGCACGCCGGCCGGGCTGCTGCGGGCGCCCACGCTGAAGCAGCTGGAGGCCCAGCGGCAGGAGGCGAACGCGGCGCGGCCCCAGTGTCCCGTGGGCCTCAGCACCCTGGCCTTCCCCAGCCCGGCGCGCGGCCGCTCGGCACCCGACAAGCAGCAGCCCTGGGTGTACGTCCGCTGCGGCCATGTCCACGGCTACCACGGCTGGGGCTGCCGGCGAGAGCGGGGCCCCCAGGAGCGCGAGTGTCCCCTCTGCCGCCTCGTGGGGCCCTACGTGCCCCTGTGGCTCGGCCAGGAGGCCGGCCTCTGCCTGGACCCCGGGCCGCCCAGCCACGCCTTTGCACCCTGCGGCCACGTCTGCTCTGAGAAGACTGCCCGCTACTGGGCTCAGACGCCACTGCCCCATGGCACCCACGCGTTCCACGCCGCCTGCCCCTTTTGTGGGGCCTGGCTCACCGGCGAGCATGGCTGCGTCCGCCTCATCTTCCAGGGGCCGCTGGACTAGGCTCCCGCGGGCCCTTGCTGCTGCGCCTGCCTGCCCGCCTGGGTCCCCCACCTCCAGGGAGCTCTGCATGTGACTCTACCTGCTGGCTCACCGCCATGCCAGATGGACGCGTTGGGTGGGTGGTGCCCTTCCCCTTCTAACTTGGGCTCCAGAGGAGGTCCCTGGACCCCCACCCTGGACAGAATGATGAGGCTCAGCACCAGCTCTGTCCTGGGCTGATGGAGGGAGGCCCAGCCCTATGGCCCCGGCCCTTCTAGGGGCATCCTACATCATGCCGCCTACACTGTGCCCCTGGGGGAATGAAGGGGCCATGGGTCCCTGACCCCCAGCTTAGGCTGGCTGTGCCCTGAGCCTGCCAACCCAGTTCTAGATAATCACCCTGCCGCTGCTGCCCTGGGTTCCCGTATAAACCTGCTTCTCAGCTGCCCTCACGAATCTGTGTGTCCCGCATGCGTGCAGTGCCTCCAGCCCCCAAGTGAGTGCCAGGTGGGCGGCAGGCTGGGACCGACATCTGCGGATACCCACTGGGGACTAGACTCCTTGCCAAGTGTTATCTGGGGACACAGACCTGGTTCCCTGCCTGATAGAGTTCCCAGTAACTGAACGACAGACCAATTACTGAACGACAGCGTGGCTTCCTGTGTGCTAGGTTCAGAGAGTCATCAGGAGTTGTGAAGCTGGTCTCACGGGTGGCTAGAAAAGTGAGAAGTGAGACAGGCTTCACTGGAGGGGCTAAGGGCTCTGCCTTGGTGGCCTGCTGGGAATCCCTACAGGAAAGGGGGTGCTCTAGGCAGAAAGGGGGCTCAGGACAGGCTCAGGGGTAAGTATGCAGGGAGCTGGGTAAGGGGTTCAGAGTGGCTGAAGCATGGGCAGTAGGGGGCAGAAAGAGGCTGGGACAAGAGGCTAGGGCTGTGTTGACAGGGAAGATGCCGGATGGAGGTTTGGATCCTCATTTCTGGACAGTCAGGGGTCAAGGAGAGGGAGAGGACTCGTGGTCCAGAGCGTTGGCTGTGACACAAGGGCTACTATCAACCGAATGCCCACTGTGTGCCCCGCACTGCGCTAATGGTAATAATAACTACATTCATTGAGCACTCCCCAGTCACCAGGCTCTGCTGCTCAGAGGTTTTATTTAATCCTCACGGTAACCTAGGGAAGGATGTTAACAGAAATGTTAAGGATGTTACCATTTCTGTTTTCAGGGAGATTAAAGAATATGGTCCAAGTCACACAGTTTAGAAAGTGGTCAAGTCAGATTCTAATCCACAGCTTCCTGCCTGGCCTCAGAGCCTGCCCTCTCCTCTGTGCCACTGGGCAGTTCTCCTTGGATGGGGTGGGAGGAGTTGGGAGGGCAGCCCAGGTAAGGGGAACAGGGTGGGCCAAGGTGTGGCAGGAAAACGCTTGATGACCAATGAGCTGGGTATGGAGGGAGCAAAAATGAATGAAGGGTGGGAACTGCGTTGGTGGGCCTTTGTTGCTATGGAGACCAAATCTGAACTGGATCCCTATTCATCCTGGCTAAGTGTCACCTCCTCCTGAGAGCCCAGGCAAGCTCGGGGTGGTACTGGGGTTGCCCCAGACCTTTCCTGGGACAAGAAACCTGGAAAGATTAGGTAGATGGAGGTTCTGAAAATATAAAATTCTGAAAAAGAGCCTCTGAGTACCAACTCGACCTGGACATCATCCCTAACAGAAGGCAGAGCCTTAGATATTCCAAGGGGAGGGACCTGCCCCCTTCCACACAGCTGGTTGGAGCCACAGATATCAGACTGGGGCTGTTGAGAGGACAGAGGGCATTTGATGGTGGTGAGATAAGGATGTGATCAGATTCTTGCTTCACACCACCACAGTGGGGGAGCCCCAATAAGGATGCAGGGGTGAACATGGGAGCATTGCAACTCCTACACACACACACACACACACACACAGCAGTAGGAATCCAACTCTTCCCAGCTCTCTGTTCTCTGTTGGGAACCAGCCAGGGGAACACTTGCAAGCCATTTCTATCAGGGAATCTCAGACTCTAGAAGGAGAGACAAGCGAAAGGCACAGGTGCCATAAGAGGGAGAAATCAGAGTATTGGTGGAGGGGGTCAGACGGCTCTGTCCCGTTCTAACTCTTGGAGCCTCAGTCTCTTTTAACTGTTAAATGGAATAACTGTACCTCCATTACCAGGTGGTTGTGAATGTATGAAGGGCACCTGTAGCATAGGATGTACTTAATACTACTTCCTCACCTACCCCTTCTTTATCCCCATGGGAAAGAGCCAAGGCTAGGGGTGGCTATGACTTCAGCGAGTGGACTGTTGCATGTAATTCTCTCTGTGTGTGTGTATGCATGTGTGCACACGCATGTGTTGGAGCAGGTGGAGGGGACAATGTGATGGAAGGCTGGACCCCGGTTCAGGGACACCAGAGGACTTCCTGGGTGGCCTTAGGGAAGTCAGTGAATCCATCAGCCTCCATTTCCCCATATGTACTCTAGATTAAATTATATCCTAACTCAGGTTTTTTTGCAGGAATTAAATGAGATCCTCCACGTCAAGCTGTTAGCATAGAACTTCAGGAAGTGCTCTTATTAGCTGTTTTGATGAAAATGCAGCTTGGCTGGGGGTTTCCCAGGAGTACTGGGATCTTTCCTTGGACTGAGCTGCCCACTGGTGGCGATGGACAGCACTTCCTCCTTTATCCGTGTCCATGTCAACCTCTCCCGAGTGTCAGGGAAGACATTACACCTGTTTTAAAGACAATAAAAATTGGGGCACAGGGAAGAAGAGGGAGGGTTTTCTAGGGACATAGACCAATTTATTGAGTTCCTCCCTCTCATGATAATCACCATCAGTGCCAACAGCACTGTTGTGCCAAACAGGGCCTTGGGCACCTTCTGTGAATGAGAAACTGGTGTGTGTGGTGGACAACCACTGCTCTGGGCCTAGACACAGGTGTGGCAAAAACTGGCAAGGCGGGTGTGTGGATTTCAGGGTAGACCCTCTCCTCCACACTTCTCTGCACAGCACTAGGGGGCGTCAACACCGTCAACACTTCCCTCAAGCACAACTTCCCTCCAGTAAAGACCGGGATTTTTAGCCGGTTTTCTGACTGAGGAAGTCTAGACTCACAGAGGTAAAGAGACTCATCGAAGGACACACAGCTACCAGGCAGTGGAGGCCCCCTCAACCTTAGATAGCCTGGCTCTGCTCCATTTCTGATTTGGGACCCTCAAAATGTTCCCTACTTGGCCCAGGCCAAGTGCTAGGCACTTCCACATGCCATTCCCCGACCCATCCCATCCTCTTGTGAGTTTCTCCAGACATGCAGGCTCGGCTCTGCCCTGGGCAGCCTTTTGGGGTTGCGGTCGGCCTGGCAAGCACCCCGAGAATGCCAGGCCCCTCGCCCCTTGTTCAGAAGAAACTGAGACGCGAAGATAAAAATTTAACTGCTGCCCTAGCCAGGCCTAAGGCGAATCCGCGAGGGTACAAGGCAGCCCTTGCGGGCGTTTCTCCACATCCCCCGCCTCCCCCGCCCCGACCCGCACGGTGGGACCCTCTCAGCCCCGGCTGGAGCCCTCTCGACTGTGGCCTCGACTCCCTAAAGGGAAGGCTTTGCAGGCTCGTCACTACCCACGGTCCTGGGTTCCTATACCCAAAACTGAAATCGGGGGACTCAGAAAAACTCCAAAGGAGAGCGGGGGTCAGGACTGTGCGGGGGTTGTCGCCGGTGCTCCGTTCGTAACAGCCACGCTGCCCCGCCTGGTTTCGGGGTACCTTCTCTGCGCCGTCTGTTCGGACTAGGCCTGGGCCAGGCTGAACATGGAGGTTTCTGACCCCCGCGCGTGTACCGCCTGCGGACAAAAGGCCAAGGCCGCAGGGGCCATTCCGCTCGCCACCCNGGTGGGAACTGCGTTGGTGGGCCTTTGTTGCTATGGAGACCAAATCTGAACTGGATCCCTATTCATCCTGGCTAAGTGTCACCTCCTCCTGAGAGCCCAGGCAAGCTCGGGGTGGTACTGGGGTTGCCCCAGACCTTTCCTGGGACAAGAAACCTGGAAAGATTAGGTAGATGGAGGTTCTGAAAATATAAAATTCTGAAAAAGAGCCTCTGAGTACCAACTCGACCTGGACATCATCCCTAACAGAAGGCAGAGCCTTAGATATTCCAAGGGGAGGGACCTGCCCCCTTCCACACAGCTGGTTGGAGCCACAGATATCAGACTGGGGCTGTTGAGAGGACAGAGGGCATTTGATGGTGGTGAGATAAGGATGTGATCAGATTCTTGCTTCACACCACCACAGTGGGGGAGCCCCAATAAGGATGCAGGGGTGAACATGGGAGCATTGCAACTCCTACACACACACACACACACACACACAGCAGTAGGAATCCAACTCTTCCCAGCTCTCTGTTCTCTGTTGGGAACCAGCCAGGGGAACACTTGCAAGCCATTTCTATCAGGGAATCTCAGACTCTAGAAGGAGAGACAAGCGAAAGGCACAGGTGCCATAAGAGGGAGAAATCAGAGTATTGGTGGAGGGGGTCAGACGGCTCTGTCCCGTTCTAACTCTTGGAGCCTCAGTCTCTTTTAACTGTTAAATGGAATAACTGTACCTCCATTACCAGGTGGTTGTGAATGTATGAAGGGCACCTGTAGCATAGGATGTACTTAATACTACTTCCTCACCTACCCCTTCTTTATCCCCATGGGAAAGAGCCAAGGCTAGGGGTGGCTATGACTTCAGCGAGTGGACTGTTGCATGTAATTCTCTCTGTGTGTGTGTATGCATGTGTGCACACGCATGTGTTGGAGCAGGTGGAGGGGACAATGTGATGGAAGGCTGGACCCCGGTTCAGGGACACCAGAGGACTTCCTGGGTGGCCTTAGGGAAGTCAGTGAATCCATCAGCCTCCATTTCCCCATATGTACTCTAGATTAAATTATATCCTAACTCAGGTTTTTTTGCAGGAATTAAATGAGATCCTCCACGTCAAGCTGTTAGCATAGAACTTCAGGAAGTGCTCTTATTAGCTGTTTTGATGAAAATGCAGCTTGGCTGGGGGTTTCCCAGGAGTACTGGGATCTTTCCTTGGACTGAGCTGCCCACTGGTGGCGATGGACAGCACTTCCTCCTTTATCCGTGTCCATGTCAACCTCTCCCGAGTGTCAGGGAAGACATTACACCTGTTTTAAAGACAATAAAAATTGGGGCACAGGGAAGAAGAGGGAGGGTTTTCTAGGGACATAGACCAATTTATTGAGTTCCTCCCTCTCATGATAATCACCATCAGTGCCAACAGCACTGTTGTGCCAAACAGGGCCTTGGGCACCTTCTGTGAATGAGAAACTGGTGTGTGTGGTGGACAACCACTGCTCTGGGCCTAGACACAGGTGTGGCAAAAACTGGCAAGGCGGGTGTGTGGATTTCAGGGTAGACCCTCTCCTCCACACTTCTCCGCACAGCACTAGGGGGCGTCAACACCGTCAACACTTCCCTCAAGCACAACTTCCCTCCAGTAAAGACCGGGATTTTTAGCCGGTTTTCTGACTGAGGAAGTCTAGACTCACAGAGGTAAAGAGACTCATCGAAGGACACACAGCTACCAGGCAGTGGAGGCCCCCTCAACCTTAGATAGCCTGGCTCTGCTCCATTTCTGATTTGGGACCCTCAAAATGTTCCCTACTTGGCCCAGGCCAAGTGCTAGGCACTTCCACATGCCATTCCCCGACCCATCCCATCCTCTTGTGAGTTTCTCCAGACATGCAGGCTCGGCTCTGCCCTGGGCAGCCTTTTGGGGTTGCGGTCGGCCTGGCAAGCACCCCGAGAATGCCAGGCCCCTCGCCCCTTGTTCAGAAGAAACTGAGACGCGAAGATAAAAATTTAACTGCTGCCCTAGCCAGGCCTAAGGCGAATCCGCGAGGGTACAAGGCAGCCCTTGCGGGCGTTTCTCCACATCCCCCGCCTCCCCCGCCCCGACCCGCACGGTGGGACCCTCTCAGCCCCGGCTGGAGCCCGCTCGACTGTGGCCTCGACTCCCTAAAGGGAAGGCTTTGCAGGCTCGTCACTACCCACGGTCCTGGGTTCCTATACCCAAAACTGAAATCGGGGGACTCAGAAAAACTCCAAAGGAGAGCGGGGGTCAGGACTGTGCGGGGGTTGTCGCCGGTGCTCCGTTCGTAACAGCCACGCTGCCCCGCCTGGTTTCGGGGTACCTTCTCTGCGCCGTCTGTTCGGACTAGGCCTGGGCCAGGCTGAACATGGAGGTTTCTGACCCCCGCGCGTGTACCGCCTGCGGACAAAAGGCCAAGGCCGCAGGGGCCATTCCGCTCGCCACCCTTAGCGCCTGGGGGCGGGGAGCCGGCTTGCCGGCTCAGAGCTCCTATTGGCTTGAGGCGATGCCCGTCCGGGCCCCGAAGCTCGGCAATTGGCTGGTGGAGGCGGAGTTGGCGGAGCCCCAATGAATGGGGGAGCCGGAAGCAGGAAGTGAGTGTGCGATCGGAGCAGCTGCTGCAGGTGAGGCGCGGCGACCGGGTTTTGGGGTCACCATGTGTCATCCTCGGGGGACAGGGGGCGTCTGGGCCGAGCTCAAGATCATTCCTTTTCTGCCCCCTCTTCCAAATTCATCGCGGCCCCGAAGCCAAGGATCGCTCCGGACAGCAAAGGGTTAACGTCCTTTTCGGAACCCAGGGGCTTGTGCCATTTGGGAGCAGCTTCGGGAGTGGCGGGGGTGGTAGGAAACTCTTTCAGAGTAAGAGAGGGCGTTGTGAATACTCTGGGTTGGGAGACACCCAGGTCCTAACCAGGCAGCAAGACTGTCGATAAGCTGCTTGGCGTCTCTAAGCCTCAGTCTCCCTATCTGTAAAATGAGTTTTCTCTCCGCTTTGAGCTTCTGCAGCTAGGGAGGGTCCCCTGGCTGAGCACAGGGAGAGGGCAGGGGGATAAGAGTGGGACAGATCCTGCCCGCAGTGAGAACTGAAGAGTACAGGGAAAATCTCGTCCTGCTGTAGGTACCTTCTGTCGATCAGGCTGACCTTGTGACCTCATCTAATTTGCATAGCCACCCTTTGAGGTTGGAGTTATTATCAGAGGCTGTCTTCTAGAGGTAGAAAAGTAAAACTGACTTGACATTTGGAGTCTGGGGCTGAGCCAGTCTTGGAACCTGGGTCTTCCAGCTGGGACTCTGTCCTTGTGAACACAGTGGTGGGCAGAATCGAAGAACATGCAGGATAATTCTGAAGGGGAGGCTAGGAGATCAGAGAGGGAAGAGGGGTGACCACGGAGAGGGGCCTGGGAGCCCAGAGATGCAGAAGCTCGCTTTTGACCCCTCCCGTGTGTTACTAGGCAAAGCACCCCGCCTCCCTGGCCCTGGTTTCTCCATCTGTAATACTGCTGCTGCTGCTAAGTCGTTTCAGTCGTGTCCGACTCTGTGCAACCCCACAGACGGCAGCCCACCTGGCTCCCCCGTCGCTGGGATTCTCCAGGCAAGAACACTGGAGTGGGTTGCCATGTCCTTCTCCAATGCATGAAAGTGAAAAGTGAAAGTGAAGTCCCTCAGTCGTGTCCGACTCGTAGTGACCCCATGAACTGCAGCCCACCAGCCTCCGCCGTCCATGGGATTTTCCAGGCAAGAGTACTGGAGTGGGGTGCCATTGCCCTCTCCAATCTGTAATACTAGGTAGTTGGATTCAGTCTTTAAGTTTGGGAGGCCACAGGCCGAATATTGCCTGCCAGAATATTGTGTAATCTTCTAGGGTGAGTCACCTAACCATCTCTGAGTCTCACTTGGCATATCTGGTGCATGGAGGCAATGGTATTCCCTTCCTCATTCAGACCGTGAGCATGCAGACTCAGATGTACATGCCATTGGTGTGGGATAAATGATGCTTGTGATCACGGTGATGGTTCTCAGCAGGGCCCATGGCGGACACCCAGTACATTCTCCCCAATGACATCGGCGTGTCAAGCCTGGACTGCCGCGAGGCCTTCCGCCTGCTGTCCTCCACAGAGCGTCTCTATGCCCACTACCTGTCACGGGCCGCCTGGTACGGAGGCCTGGCAGTGCTGCTGCAGACCTCCCCTGAGGCCCCCTACATCTATGCCCTGCTCAGCCGCCTCTTCCGTGCCCAGGATCCCGACCAGCTGCGCCAGCATGCCCTGGCTGAAGGCCTTACTGAAGAGGAATATCAGGTTAGTTCTCTCAGGCCAACCTGCATTCTCGGTGTGAGGGGCCAGGAAGCAGGGGTCCAATGGACTCTGTCTTTCTCTGGATTAGATCAAAGGTTTTAAACACAGGGGCATCCCCTCCTGGAGTCTCAGTTTTCTCATCTACAAAATACACCTGAGGATCGTCTGTACCTCTTAGGGTTGTGGCCCCCTGATGAGATAAATGATGGCTGTTATGATGATCACGAGAGCTGTGGAGAAGAGGAAACAGCTGTGGAGGTTCGGAGACAGTAGAGGAATGAGTTCAGTGTAGGAATCTGGAGGTCTGAGTTCTGGACCAGCTCTTCCTCTACCATGTTGCATGTCCCTGGGCAGAATGTTCTGCCTGTCATCTTGTTTTTGTCTGGTCTGTGGGTCTGTTGGCCAGGGAATACATGAATGCATTCTTAATGCTTTACAGCATTGCAGAAAGGCACAAAATAAAACACAAAAATCATTTTTTGTCAATGCCTAGCCCAGAGGTAACCACCAAAGATGGTGGGGTGTATAGCCTTTTCAGTCCTCTGTCTATACTGGATACCTGTACAAGTAGAGATGCACATGTGTTAGTTGCTTATTTTCTCTTTCACGTATGAGATCACATTCTATAGATTCTTATGAGTTCTGCTTTTTTTCACTGAACACTATATCGTGGAGAACTTCCATGGGGTACATAGAAATCTACCTTGTTTTCTTTTATTGACTGTGAAGCATTCCATAGCTTTGTATGCTGTAATCAGTTTAATCCTTTGTATAATGATGGACATTTAGGCTGTTTGTGATTCTTACAAACAAGACAAATAAGCATCCTTAAGCATGTGTGTGACTAGGATCTATTTTTAGAAGCAGAATTGCTGGGTCAAAGGCTCTGTACATTGACAGTTGACTAGTGTTGTTAAATCATTCTCTGAAAAAGCTTCTCCAAGAATGTATGAGGATACAGTTTTTCTATATGTAAAATAAAGGGATTAGATTGCTTATCTCTGTGCTGAGGCCCAGGCTGTTTCTTCTACTTTTTGTTTGAACTTTGAGTAATCACATCCCATCTCTAGGCCTTAATTTCCTCATTAAAAGAGAGACTAGCTGGGAAAGTTAATGGAAAAGTGGTACCCAAGTATTCACTGTTTGCAGTGGGATTGTTTTGTTTGGAAGTAGCAGAAACCCACCTCAAATTGGGTTAAATGAGAGGAAAAAAAAATCATGACTCCCAGTTTCTGGTCTGGCATGTTGGGAGCTTAGATGTTGCCCATCTCTTCTAACAAGTAAAAAGCTGAAGAAATTGAGCAACCAACAACTCTTCTTAGATCCTTAAGAGAAGTGAGGTTCCAGAGCAAACTGCAGCCCCCCAAATTGGAGAAACAAACAGGCAGGTACAGAGAGTCACAACTTACCAGAGCAAAAACTCATGCACAGAAACCTCCATGGAACCAGAGCTGGGGTAGGAAAATTGGAACTATAATTGATGAATTGCTAAAGGCTCAGTGTGGACAATTTTGAGTTAAAAACTCCACGGGGAACTGGACATAAGGGGGGCCCCACACTTTGGGGAGTTTTACCTTCAGGAGCTTCACCTGGTTCTCACAGTGAATTTCAGAGAAAAAAATCCCTCTTGCTTCTGGCAGGGGAAGGTGAGAAGGAGCCATTTTAAAAATATGCTAGATCATTCTGTTCTTCTTAACATGATCTGCCCTCAAGAGAAACTATTTAACCAGAAGCAAACCTGTTTGGAGAAGGAAACGGCAACCCACTCCAGTGTTCTTGCCTGGAGAATCCCAGGGACGGAGGAGCCTGGTGGGNAGCCATTTTAAAAATATGCTAGATCATTCTGTTCTTCTTAACATGATCTGCCCTCAAGAGAAACTATTTAACCAGAAGCAAACCTGTTTGGAGAAGGAAACGGCAACCCACTCCAGTGTTCTTGCCTGGAGAATCCCAGGGACGGAGGAGCCTGGTGGGCTGCCATCTATGGGATCACACAGAATCGGACACGACTGAAGTGACTTAGCAGCAGCAAACCTGTTAGGTTTTTATTGGAGCCTAACTGATCTGGAAGAAGGGAAACACACAACTCTAGACAGCTCTGACCATCCGGTCCCATCTAAAAGGAGTGGGAATATGGGGCTGAGAAGAACATGTCAAGTTCAAAGTCCAGCAGCAAAGGCTCACGAAAATCATGGGGCTCTAGAACACTTCCCCTGCCACCATTACCATCCCAGTACTAAAGGCCTATTTATGACGGTTCCTTTTACCCAGCACATTATGTCTGGCTATCAAGAAAAACATTACAAAACATTCTTAAAGGCAGAAAACACAGCTTGAAGAGATGCAGCAAGTGTCAGAACCAGACTCAGATACGGCAGGGATGTTGGACTCATCAGACCAGGAGCTATAACTATGACTAATATTCTAAGGGCTCTAATGGATAAAGTAGACAGCATGTAAGAACAGATGGGCAGTTTGGGATTAACATATATACAGTACTTTATATAAAGTAGATAAATAACAAGGACATACTATACAGCACAGGAAACGATACTCAGTATCTTATAATAACCATAATGGAAAAGAGTCTGAGAAAGAGTCTGAAAAAATGCTAGAGGTCAAAAACTACTACCAGAAAGGAAGGGTACTTTTGATGGGCTTATTAGTAGGCTTGACACAGCAGAGGAAAGAATCTCTGAGCTTAGGGGTATCTCAATAGAAGCCTCCAAAATTGAAAAGCAAAGTGAAAAAAGACTGAAGAAAACAGAATAGGATATCCAAGAACCATGGGACAACTATAAGGAATATAACATGTATATAGTGATAAAACCAGAAGAAGAAGAAGAAGAAGAAAAAAAAAAAACAGAAGAAATATCTGAAATAGTAATGACTGAGAATTTCCCCAAAGTAATGTCAGATACCAAACCACAGATCCAGGAAGTTCAGAGAACACTGAATAGGATACTAAATGCAAGACAAAAAAGAAACAAACAAAACCTCCATATAGACATATCATGTTTAAACTACAGAAAATCAAAGAGAGAGAAAGAACCTAGATGGAAAGAAAAAAATCTACAGAGGAACAAAGATAAGAATTACATCTAATCTTTCAGAAATCTGACAAGCAAGAAGAGTAGACTGAAACATTTATAGTGTCGAGATAAAAAGCCACCAGTCTAGAATTGTGTGCCCTGTGGAATTATCCTTTAAAGTGTACTGGAAATAAAGACTTTCGCAAACAAACAAAAATTGAGGGAATGTGTTGCCAATAGACCTGCTTTGCAGGAAACGTTAAAAGAAGTCCTCTAGGGAGAAGGGAAATGATAATAGGTCAGAAACTCAGATGTACATTAAAAAAGAAAGGAGAAGCCATGGTGAAGGAATAAGTGAAGGTTAAAAAAAAAATTTATTTTTCTTATTCTTAACTGATCTAAGAGATATATCTGTCCAAAATAATCATAGCAGCAATATATCCAACTATGTATGCTTATGTACAAGTGAAATGAATGACAGCAGTGATATGAGGGAGGGAAGGCAAGAATTAGGATTATTTTGTTATTATAAAGTACTCAAACTGCCCATGAAATGGACTGGGATTAGTTGTAAATGTATATTGCAAACTCAACCACTAAAATGTCTATTGCAAAGTCAGCCACTAAAAAAAGTAAAAAAAGAAGTGCAATTGATATGCTGAGAAAGGAGAGAAAATGAAATTGTATACCAGGCTAAGTTACAACCACCAAGCTAGAAGAAGAATGGCGACAGGTGCCAACATGGTTGGGTTCTGGTGACACTCCTCTTTTGGGCGGCAGATTGCCGCCTTCTCACTGTGTTTTCACGTGGTGGATCATATGAGCT
Source organism: Oreotragus oreotragus (assembly GCA_006410675.1). NCBI lineage: Eukaryota > Metazoa > Chordata > Mammalia > Artiodactyla > Bovidae > Oreotragus > Oreotragus oreotragus. The sequence continues at coordinate 180,550 of SJYX01016161.1, forward strand.
AGCTATCTGGGGTCTACTTTGTAAACGCGTTAATCTCAATGAGGAGGGCTATGCCTCCGTCATTCATGATCTAATCTCCTTCCAAAGACTCCCTCTCTTAATAGCCATCACCTTGGAGGTTAGGTTTCAGCATGCTGATTTTGGAGGGACACAAACATTCAGGTCATAGCAATCAATAAACCTGTAGCTGCTGCTGCTAAGTCGCTTCAGTTGTGTCCGACTCTGCGACCCCATAGGCGGCAGCCCACCAGGCTCCCCCGTCCCTGGGATTCTCCAGGCAAGAACACTGGAGTGGATTGCCATTTCCTTCTCCGGTGCATGAAAGTGAAAAGTGAAAGTGAAGTCGCTCAGTTGTGTCCGACTCCTAGTGACCCCATGGACTGCAGCCTACCAGGCTCCTCCATCCATGGGATTTTCCAGGCAAGAGTACTGGAGTGGGTTGCCATTGCCTTCTCCGAAACCTCTAGCTAGACTAAGATAAAAGATGAGAGGTTACAAACTACTGATATCAGGAATGAAAGAAGGAAAAAAGAAAAAGAAATTAAAGAAGGGCTATCACTACAAATTCATGGGTAGTGAATATTCATGGGCAATATCCTTCAAATGGTAATCAAAGAATTACCATTTGAAAAAAGTTCATATGCACAAATTTGATAACCTATATGAAATGGACTAGTTCCTTGAAAGACAATCTGCTAAAATTCACACAAGAAGAAACAGATAATCTGCAAAGCCTGTATGAAAGAAATAGAATCAATAATTAATAAACAACCTTCCAAAACAGAACACATCAAGCCAAGATAAGTTCACTACTAAACATTTAAGGATGACATTATACCAATTCTCTACAGTCTTTCAGAAGAGAAAAGCAGAGGGAATACTTTCTAACTCATCTGTGAGGCCAGTATTACCTTAACACCAAAATCAGACAAAGATTACAATGAAAGAAAAGAAAACTACAGGCCAATATGCCTCAAGACCATAGATGCAAAAGTCTTCAACAAAATAGTCAATTGAATTCAACAATGTATAAAAAGAATTATGCACCATGACCAAGTGGGATTTATCCCAGCTATGCCAATCTGGTTCAACATTCAAAAATCAATAACTGTAAATCATCACGTCAATAGACTAAAGGAGAAAAATCACACAATCATATCAATAGATGCAGAAGAAGAAGCATTTGGCATTTGACAAATTCTAACACCCATTCATGATTAAAAAAACAAACGAACTGTAACTAGAAAACTTAGAATTAATATCATATTTAATGGTGAAAAACTTTCCCAGCAACATCAGAAATGAAACAAGGATCTCCCCTCTCACCACTACTTTTCAGTGTTGTACTGGAAATTCTACCTAATGCAATAAGACAAAGAAAAGAAATTACAGGTATACATATTGTAAAGGAAGACATAATACTGTCTTTGTTCACAGATGACATGATTTTTTAAGTGGAAAATCTGAAAGAATCAACAAAAACTCCTAGAACACATAAGTGATTATAGCAAGGTTGCAGGATACAAAGTTTATACATGAAAGTCAATTGCTTTCCCGTATTCCAGCAATGAAAACATAGGATTTGAGATTAAGACACAATTCCATTTACAATAGCACCCAAAAAAGTTGAAATAGTCATAAATCTAACAATATATAGAAGATGTATATGCAGAAAACTATAAAACTCTGATGAAAAATATCAAAGAAGAACTAAATAAATGGAGAGATACTCCATGTTCATGGACAGAAAGACTCAATATTGTCAAGATTTCACTTCTTCCCCAACTGTATCTATAAATTCAATGCAATCCCAGTCAAAATCCAGCAAGTTGTTTTGTGGATACCGACAAACTTATTCTAAAGTTAATGTGGAGAGGCAAAAGACTCAGAATAGGCAATACAATAATGAAGGAGAAGAACAAAGTTGAAGGACTGATGCTACTCTAGTTCAAGACTTACTATTAAGCTACAGTAATCAGGACAGTCTTCTGTTGGCAAAATAGTAGACAATAGATCAGTGCAATAGAATACAGAGTCTAGAAACAGACCCCCACAAATATAGTAAACAAATCTTTGACAAAGAACAAAGGTAATATAATGAAACAAATATAGTCTTTCCAATAGATGGTGCTAGAACAACTAGACATCCACATAGTAAAAAAAAAAAAAAATCTAGACACAGATCTTATATCCTTCACAAATATTAACTCAAAATGAATCAGTCTTAAATACAAAACTAAAACTCCCAGAAAATAACATAGGAGAAAATTTAGATGACCTTGGGTATGCAGTTGACTTTTTAGTTATAACACCAAGCATGATCCATGATAGAAATAATTGATAAGCTGAACTTATTAAAATTTAATTTTTCTTTTTCTTGGCCACGTTATGTGGCATGTGGGATCTTAGTTCCTCGACCAGGGATCGAACCCACACCCTCTGCATTGGAAGCACAGAGTTTTAACCACTGGACCTCCAGAGATGTCCCTAAAATTAAAGTTTTCTGCTCTGTGTAAGACACTGTCAAGAGAATGAAAAGATAAGTCATGAATGGGAGAAAATGTTTGCAAAATATATATCTGATAAAGATGCCCTTCAGTAGCTGAATCAATAAACAAACCATGGTATATCAGACAATGGAACATTAGTGCTAAAAAGAAGTGAGCGATTAAGCCATGGAAAGACACGGAGAAAGTTAAATGGATATTACTGGGTGAAAGAAACCATCATGAAAGGGTACATACTGTATGATTCCAGCTATGTGGAAAAGGCAAAGCAATGTAGCTAGCAGGAAGATGGGTAATTGCCAGGCGCTGGGAGGGGATATAGAGCACAGAGGATTTTTCAGACACTGAAACTGCCCTGTATACTACAGAGTAGTGTATCATGTGTAATGGCAGATATGTGTCTTTATACATCTGTCCAAACCCATAGAATATACAATGCCAAGAGTGGTCCCTAATGTGAACTATGATCTTTGGGTGATGAGGTGCCAAGGTACATTCCTCAACTGTAAGAAATGTACCAGACTCATGAAGAATATTAACGAGGTGGAGGGGGCGGGTGGGTAATCTCTACTTTCCACTCAGTTTTGCTGTGAACCTAAAACTACTCTATAGAATAAAGTCTATTTTAAAAAAAGAGAATTACGGGCTCATGTAATTGAAAAGTTCAGAGCTAGAGAGGCTTCAGTCATGGCTGGATTCAGGGATACCATTGCGACACAGTCTTCATTGCTCGGCTTTGCTTTCTTTTGTCACCTTAGTAGGGGAGCTCTAGGGGCTTTGGACTTGATGATTCCTGGTATGAAACAGTAGCTCTTCACCGCTGGGAAACTTCCTGGTCAGGCTCTGGCTGGCCAGCTTGGGCCTGTGCCTACCCCTGGAGTTGGGGAAGGGAGATTTTGGCCCATCCCAAAAGGAAGCTGAGGCCATATTACCAGAGGAAGGGAGAGTAGATTTGGAGCCTGCAAAAACCATAGAGTCGTCAACCAAGGCCCCTCCATCCCTAACATTTTGATGCCTCCAGCGCCAGCTGCCTGTCAGATGGGGGCTAAGGACAGGCTTCCTACAGGAGGTGGTGTCTGCGCTGGGCCTTCAAAGTCCGATGAGATGCAGGTGGCTGAGAGCGTGCTGATATGAAGGGAACAAGGTGGATGAGGGCTTGGATGTATCCATATTTGGAAGCTGTTGAGAAGACCCGTTTGGCTGGACCGTGGGTGTATGAAGATTGGGTCGTGAAAGCAGCCCAGACTGGCACCTCCCGGGATGTGGGTCCTGCTCCCTAGATCTCCCCACCTCACCCATACAGCTTCCTCTGGGGTGTTAACAGCCCAGGAGGGACCCTCCATGGGGTGGGGAGGTTGCATTTCCTCTGACGCTCCCTTCCCCCAGGCGTTCCTGGTCTATGCTGCGGGCGTCTACTCCAACATGGGCAACTACAAGTCTTTTGGCGACACCAAGTTTGTTCCCAACCTGCCCAAGGTGAGCTGAGGAGGGTTGGGGAAGGTGGGCAGCTTGGGGCTGGTGGGGTGGAGTGGGGAAAGCAGCAGATGGAGCCCCCATGGAAGTCAGGCTTTGACCTTTTCACCACCATGCCGCACAGTCTTGGGTCAGCCCCCCCCCTGGGTGCTTCAGCGACCTCCTGACCATGCTGACCTGAGGGACAAATGAAGGGAGGCTATGGAAGGGTTCTGAGCACCGTTTGGCACTGCAGAGATGGGGCTGTTGGTCACCCCTGGAGACAGTGGAGGAGAGTCCTTCTCTGGACCACAGGGCTCGGGCCCTTCTGGGGCAGACCCAGGTCTTACACCAGGGCTCTCAGTCCCTACTCTGCACATGACTGGCCTGACGATCTTATTGAAATACAGCCTCTGACCCAGCCAACTTGAGCAGGCAGGTTTGAGGTTCTGCTTTTCTCCAGCAAGGTCAGTGCTGCCCATCTGTTGACCCAGAAGGTCTTAGACTATGGGAGAAGAGCTTGGGGGTGGCTGGGGGGCTCCGGGAGGTAGGTTGGTTGGTGTGGCCTTGGCCAGGCCAAGGACGTCCCTTCCCCTGCAGGAGAAGCTGGAACGTGTGATCCTGGGGAGTGAGGCCGCTCAGCAGCACCCGGAAGAAGTTAGGGGCCTCTGGCAGACCTGTGGAGAGCTCATGTTCTCGCTGGAATCGAGGCTTCGACACCTTGGGCTGGGAAAAGAGGTGAGGCCCCAGCCACGCTAGTGGGTGGAGGGCATCGTTGAGGGCCACCTGGCCTGGAGGAAGGGGCAACCAATGGGGAAACCCCGGGCTGTCCATCACGCCTGAGGCCAAGCTGCTGTCCACGGCGAGTCTCAGCATTGTCCTCAGTAGGCGGGTTGGATGGAATGCTTTCTGAACGCCCTCCCAGTTCTGACATCCCGGCGTGCTGTGTGCCAGGAGGAGGGAAGAAGAAACGAGCTGAGAGCTGGAGGGAGCTAGGGGCGGGAGGCTGGAAAGGAGGGGATCCAAGCTTCCCACATCTGGAGGCTGCTTAGGAGTCGCGTGGGCTGAGGGATGCAGCGAACCTTAGGGGTGGATCTGTGAGAGGCTGGCGCAGAGCTGTAGGAAGGCTGGGGACGGCCCTGTGTGTTGTTTGTGTTCCAATTTTCTTCTCCTGGAAAGAGATGGAGAGGGACCTTGGAGGCTGCTAAGAGGAGGTGCAGGAAGTCTGAGGCTGGAGAGGGTGGCCAGGAAGGAATTCACCAGCTGCCCCTGCAGCTCCAACCTCAGCAACAACTCCTATTTCCACTCTGCCCTTTCCCTGACAGGGCATCACCACCTATTTCTCTGGGAACTGTACCATGGAAGATGCCAAACTAGCCCAGGACTTTCTGGACTCACAGGTTTGGGGGATGGGCAACTCGGGGTAGTGGCTTGTTGGGGTCCCCTTGGCACTGGCGGCCACTCCCAGGTCTCAGCTTGAGCCCAGAGGCACAGGCATCGGGGGTCCTCGAGGTGGAGAAGACTGAGGAATCCTTGTCTAAGGGTCAGCATGAGTGCCCTGATGGAGCCGCCCCCACCCCACCCCAGGCTGAAGGGCCTTGTGACAGCCTCAGGGAAGGAGGACACAGAATATCAGAACTGCTTCAACTGGGCTCTGGTGTCCATGTGTCAGTTTCACCTCCCAGCTCAGCCACTCAGTGACATCTCTTATCTGTGGCTTGAGGTCTGCCTCCTATAGCCCAAGTTAGCTGAGGTCATGAAGTGTCTGTGTGATAGTATGCGTGTATGTGCGTGCTCAGACAGATCCAACTCTTTGTGACCTCATGTACTGTAGCCCGCCAGGCTCCTCTGTCCGTGGAATTTTCCAGGCGAGAATACTGGAGTGGGTTGCCATTTGCTACTCCAGGGGATCTTCCCAACCTAGAGATCAAACCTGCATCTCCTGTGTCTCTTGCACTGGCAGGTAGATTCTTACCACCAAGCCACCTGGGAAGCCCACTGTCTGGCGCAGCACTTAGTAAAAGTGCTGTGTACTGAGTACTCAGTGTACTGAGCCAAGCAGGAGTCTGCCCTGGCCTACCCACCTTGCTCCCTTCCCTCCCAGAAGACTCCGGGTGGTCCCCTCGAGGCCCGGCCCACTTTGCCTCTGTGTCTTCTCCCCTAGGTGTGCCCACTGTCCCTCCCTCCCACCCCCAGCACCCACTCTGGATTTACTCTCCCACAAACCCTGCCCTGTCTTTTCCAGAACCTCAGTGCCTACAACACACGGCTCTTCAAGGAGGTTGGCCAGGACGGGAAGCCGAGCTATGAGGTGCGGTTGGCTTCCGTGCTGGGCACAGGTGAGCTCACGCCCCGCTTCTTCTCCCTCTTTAGTGTTCCTGGACCAGCGTGGATGGGGCAGGAACCCAGGACAGGGGTTAGCTAGCTGCCTGCAATAGCCACAGGGAGTAACAACAGTCGTATTAGCTATGGCGGATGTCGATGGAGGCTTACTGGGTGCCAAGCCCTGTGCTGTGCTCAGGATATGGTGTTTCTAGGAGGTGAGCACCCCTAGCCCTGGAGCTGGTGGTGATGTAAAGCAGGGGAGACCCGAGGGCAGAGGAAGGGCCTTGTTTCACTGGTGAACGTCACTGCAGCAAGCCTCTGATAGGAGGCCAGTGTTGGCTGTGGTCCCCATCCTCCAGGCAGTGGTGCAGAAGATAACAATTAATGTAAACAATGGAAATAGAGGCTGGACCATATGTCTCATGATGGCCTAGAGGAGAAATCCAAACTGCACATCAGTGAAGGCTTAATGGGAAAGGTGTCCTGGAGGTTGGGGAGAATATAGAAAGGTGGTGAACTTGCTGAAAGGTTGTTGCTGAGCCGTGAAAGACGCCAGGATTCTGGGCCTCCAGAGGAGAGGAATTCAATCTGGGGCCAGAGACAAGGCTTGATCACTCAGAGCTTTTGTGTAATCAAGTTTTATTGAAGTATAAGAGAGAGAGAGAAATCTTCTACATAGACATCAGAAGCGGGCAGAAAGAGTGCCCCCCTGCTAATCTTTAGCCGGATGTTATATAGCTAATAGCAGTCTGCTAATTAGAGAAAGGAAATGTCTCAAAACTCAGAGACTGGCACCAGGCCCCCTACCCACAACATGCATTTTGAGATAACATTGGCTCAAGGTGAGTTGTCCTGGGCCATAACATGATTGACATGAATCTTGAAGAAAGGCAGATTTCCAAGCAAATACATAGTTTCACTAACATAGATTAGGAGAACAACGTATTAGTATAATATACTGGTTTGTCAAGGCAGTTCTGAGCCTTTAGGTGGAACCAACTTGAAGACAGAATCTAGGGTAAATACATAGTACATTAACATAGCTAAAGACAAACATTTCTGTAAGAAAAATATATTGGTTAGCTCGAGGTTTGAGAAAAGTTAAGTTCAGGTGGAACCAGGTGTCCTTATGGTAACACAGAATTTTAAGAGAAACCTCTTTTTAAATCTGTGTAGAGAAGGGGAAAAAAATCTAACCCTCGTGGTTTGTTTCCTCCTGCCGCTTAAAAGAGAGATAAAAAATGTCTGACACTTGCAGCTTATTTCCTCCATTTGGAGACCCCTGGCCTTCCTGCCTGTTACCCTCTCATTGCTAAACCCTGCTTCCTAAATATCTCTCAAAGTAAAGGGTAAAGCCGAAATTCACTTCTAAGGGCTCCATCATTCTGAATTTCTTGGTTATAAGTGAAGAAACCTATTTGCCCTCAAGCAAAAGGGGACTTTATAGGCTTGAGTAATTAAGAAGCCCAGAATAGAAGGGCTTCAGGCACAGCTGGATCCAGTTGCTCAGATAGCGTTCTCAGAAATTTTTCTCTCTGTCTCTTGGCTCAACTCGCTTCGACTTCATCCACAGCAGGCTGCTCCCACAGAGCCTGATAACCACTAGCCTAGCTGTTCCAGTAAAAAGAGGGCCTTTTTCTCCCAGAAGTAGTGTTCTGAAGGTCTGGAAGTGGCTCAAGTTTCTCTGTTTTGGGTCTCACATTTATATGAACCAATCCTTGTGGTTAAGGGACTGGTCTCTGATTGTCTAGATCTGGTTCCAAGCCTTCCTCACAGTCAGGTGATAAGATCAGCTCTTCCCACTGCCTGGACTCAGGGTGGTTGTTGGGGGTAGGTCCCAAAGGAAAACTGGAGTCTGTTACCAGGTGAGGGGGATATAGATGCAGTGTTGAGACAAGCATCCAGCCCTCTATGAGGACCTATGTAATCTGGCCCTCCCTTCCCCAACCACCTCCCACCTCCTAGCCCCCAGCCAGACTCTGGGCCGCAGCCATGCTCAGCAGCTTCCAGTTTCCTGAAAACCCCATGTTCTTACCTACTCACTCCAGGCCTTTGCACAGTCTGTTCCCTGTTCCCCCAGAATGTCTCCTTTCCCCTCCAGGTGTTCACCTGATGAGCACCCACTCGTCCTGGAGGCCAGGCTTGGACCTCACCTTCCCAGGGCCCCTCCCTGTCTTCTCATAGCCTCTTTGCCCATCAGCACACCCAGTAATTTCCCGGTTATCTCTCTGTTGACTGCAAGCTCCTTGAGAGGAGGACTTTTGTGTTTCATTCACCGATGTCTCCCCAGCGGCCAGGCCTTGGTAGATCCTCAGATGCCAGGCAAATGAGGCCGGGTCGGGGCCTGCACTCCTGGTGGAAGGGACAGCAAGAGCCAAAGCGAGGTGGTGGGAAAGCGGAGGGTTCGGCATGTATGTAGATCGACTTGACTGGGCTGTCAACCGAAATGCCTCATGCGGCATCTTCATACTGTTCATGGCAGCCATGCTCCAGAGTAAACATCCCAAGAGAGCCAGGCAGAAGCTGTGTCGCCTTCTACGACCTGGCCCTGGGCAGCCACAGTGTCACTTCTGCTGTAGTCACAAGCCTGCCTGCCCCTCTTCAAGAGGAGGGAATAAAGCCCCCACATTCTCATGAGAGAAGTCACACTGGGAGATAGAAAACACTGTGGCCATATATGGCAAATATATATATATATATATATATATATATTTAAAAATATAATCTGGAAGCATATCTCACATCAGGAGATAGGAAATACCATGACCATATATATGTAAATGAATATATATTTTTTTAAATATAATCTAGAAGTGTGTTATATGGATCAAAGATAACAGGCAAGGTACAACAGTATTAATATGCCATTGCTTCTCTAACAAATAGCCACAAAGGTAGCAGCATGAAAAACTCAAATTTAGGGACTTCCTTGGTGGTCCAGTGGTTAAGAATCTGCCTTCCAATGCAGGGGACATGGGTTTGATTCCTGCTTGGGGAACTAAGATCCCACATGCTGCAAGGCAACTAAGACTGCGTTCTGCAATGAAGACTGAGTGCAGCCAAAATAAAAATAAAGTAAAAAATTAAAAAACCCCGCAGATTTATTCTCTTATTGTTCTGGAGGTCCAAACTGGAGTCTCTTCTGGGGAAATCTGCTTCCCTGCCTCTTTCAGCTTCTAGAAGCTGCCTGCATCCCTCGGCCCATGGCCCCTTCCTCATATCTCGCCCCATCCTTTCTTCTCTCATCACATTTCCTACTTCCCTTCACCCTCTTGTCTCCTTCTTATAAGGACCCTCATGATTATATCTAGGGTAGGGCTAGCTTTTTAAATACAATTTGCCACACTGGGTTTGAATCCGACTCTGCTACTTGCTGCTGTGTGACCTTCAACACCTGACTTAACTTCTTGGTGCCTTAGTTTCCCCATCTGTGGAAAAGGGATGATAATTTCCCTCTCCCCACAGAGTTGATGTGAGGTTTCATTGAGTTAACACATATAAATCACTTAAAACATTTCATGTTACAGAATATATATGTATTTAAAATATTTATTTGATTGTGCGAGGTCTTATTTGTGGCATTCAGGATCTTTCATCCTCGTTGAGCATGCAAGATCTTTAGTTGTCGCATGCGAACCCTTAGTTGTGGCACGTGGGATCTAGTTCCCTGACCAGGAATCAAACCCAGGCCCCCTGCGTTGGGAGTGCAGAGTGTTAGCCACTGGACCATCAGGGAAGTCCCTCATATATGTATATTTTTGAAGATGAAAGTTTATAATTTCTGTGAGCAACGGGGAGCCATTGAGGATGTTAGAGTAAATGAATGTCACAGTGAGAAGCCTGCTGGGGTGTCTCACACTCACCTTTCCCCTGCGCAATGATCCTTCTTCCCTCAGAGCCTAACCTGGACTCCGAAATGACTTCCAAGCTGAAGAGCTACGAATTCCAGGGAAGCCATTTTCGGGTGACCCGCGGGGACTATGCCCCCATCCTCCAGAAGGTGGTGGAGCACCTGGAGAAAGCCAAGGTAGGGGGTGCTCGGGGCTGAGGTGTGTCGCTCCCTGCCCCTCTGGGCAGCAAAGGCGGGTACCAGGATGGGGGGGCAGCCTGAGGCTGACCAGCCTCTGCTCACCCCCAGGTGTATGCAGCCAACAGCCACCAGGAACAGATGCTGGCCCAGTACATAGAAAGCTTCACCCAGGGCTCCATCGAGGCCCACAAGAAGGGCTCTCGCTTCTGGATCCAGGACAAAGGCCCCATCGTGGAGAGGTGAGGCGCCAGCCTCCGTTCGGCCCTGCCCTGCCGCCTCCTGCCCGCCCCTCCTCCATCTCAGCCCTTCTCTCCCCCAGTTACATCGGGTTCATCGAGAGCTACCGAGACCCCTTTGGTTCGCGTGGAGAGTTTGAAGGTAACTTCTGGGAGGTGGGAGGTCAAAGTGAAACCTTCCGCCTTCCCCCTGATGACTCTCCTGTAGTAGAGAGTCAGCAACAGCCATCGATGACTCGCCATGGACTGGACACCCGCCTCTCTTCACTCATTTTGATAACCATCGTCCTGTGAGAATTTCCCTCCCCACTTCTCAGATGTGGGAACTGAGGCAGAGTTGGGGGGGTGACCCACCCCAGGCACCTCGGCTCTGAGTCACTTTGCCGTGCTGCCCGCTGTGTCTGGTCCAGGCCGGGGCTCCAGCTTTGTCACTTAACCCCACCTCTGAGCCTCCATCACTCCTTTTCAGGCGTCATGGAAAGTGAGGTATTACATGCAGACAGCTCAGCACAATGCCAGGCATGTCAGTGGTGCTGGGTCGATGAGAGCAGAATTAACGCTGTGACTGTGAACTTGGCTGCTGTCATCCCAGGGCAGGTGGCAGGCTGCCTAGTCGCAGCAGCCTCAGTCTCGGAGGTTCCCCCTTTGTACATAACTCATCATGATTATTAGAAAAGTAATCCATGTTCATGGTCAAAAATTATGAAAACACACACCAAAAATAATCAACTGTGACTGCACCCACCCCAAAATTAAAGTTTGGAATGTACTTTTTGTCTTTTGCTTTTATAGAGAGCGATGCTTAGAAATGTATGTGTGTAATTTAAAAATCCACACTTGTAAGTAATTGGAAAAGTACAGTCGTGTGTAGGATAAAATATGAAATCCTTCTTTCACTACCTCTCCTATATCACTCCCCTCCAAAGGTCACTAGAGTTCACAGTTGAGTACGGGTCCTTCTAGACCTTTATCTAAGCATTCGCACACACACATGTTCCTTTTAAGTCATCTGGGTAAATGAGATTATATTCTGTATATTCTGTCACTTGCTTTTTTCACTTAGTCTCGGATATCTTTTCCTGTCAGTGTATATAGACCTACCACATTCTTTTAAACAGGTGTACAGTATTCATAATATATCACAAATAATTTCCCATAGCATTTGATATTGTACTCCATGTCTGCCAGCTGCATGGTGTGCCATCACATAGCTGTCTCCTGATTTTTTAATAATCCCCAGTTGTTGGGCATTTAGGTTGCTTTTTGTGCTTTGTATTTTAATCATTCTTTCTTCTTGCCCTGGTGTGGTGGTTTCATCAGACAGAGTGAATCCAGATAAGGAGCCTTTGCCAAGCCCATCCCTTGGCCAAGGTTGTCCCCTTCCTTAGTCTCGGTCAGGCTTTTCCAGGGTGGAGTCTATGCAGAGTTAGCAGGAATTATTCAGGGTCTTCCCTGACGGCCGAGTAGTTCAGACTCCATGCTTCCACTGCAGGGGACATGGGTTTGATCCCTGGTCAGGGAACTAAGATCCTGTATACTACAGTCAAAAAAGAAAGAAGAAAGATTCAGTATGGAGCAGCAAAGAGTCTCTGCTTGCAGGACTCCTCAGTACCTTTAATATGCGAATGTGCATTGAGAGCCTTTAAGAAGTTGGAGATAGAGTATATAGTATTACCCAAACTTCTTTGACCAGGGAGGTCTTTCTTTTTGAAGGCTCTCATAGAAAATGTGTTCTGTAGAGTGCAATTTTGAAAATACTGCCTTGAGCCAGGAACTCTTAACCGTATTAAATCTGAAAGGATCAGCCCCAGCCCTCCAGTGTAGCAGCCTCACTCACCACCATGTAGGCCAGGAGCTCTAGCCATGCAGGACAGCTCACAGTCCCCTGAAAAAGAAGAGCATCTTTTTTTGCTCACATAGTCCCTTCCACTGGGCATCTGATCCTTGATCCTTTCCCCATCACCCACGAGGTACTCCCCACATACCCCTTTAAGATCCATCTCAGGGCACTCCCTGGCAGTCCAGTGGGTTAGGACTCCATGCTTTCCCTGCTGTGGCCCCTGATCAGGGAACTAAGATCCCACAAGCCACCTGGCATTGCCAAAAAAAATTTTAAGAAGTTTAAAAAGATCCACCTCAGTTGTTACTCAGAGAAGCCTTTTCTCTGTACCCTACTCTCCCCAAAACAGGGACCTCCATGAAGGCAAAGCGCAGGCCCAGGTTCTCCCGAGTGGCCAGCACAGGCTCACTGCGCCCAGCAGGCAGGCAGTGTCTGCATAATGGCTGGAGGGCTATTAGAGGAGAGGAGGAAGGTGTGGGATGCCCCAACCCTGCCCGCTCACAGCCCCTCTCTCCCCCACAGGCTTTGTGGCCATGGTGAACAAGGCCATGAGCGCCAAGTTTGAGTGGCTGGTGGCAAGTGCGGAGCAGCTGCTGAAGGAGCTGCCCTGGCCCCCAGCCTTCGAGAAGGACAAGTTCCTCACCCCCGACTTCACCTCCCTGGACGTTCTCACCTTCGCCGGCTCCGGCATTCCCGCCGGCATCAATATCCCCAACTGTGAGCTTCCCCGGAGGGTCCTGCCCGCCCACCATCCCTGCCTGAACAAGACGGGGGCTCCCCACACCCACTAGGAGATGCCACTGAGAGTCGCCCCCTCCCCCTCCACACACTCGTCCTGGCCACACATCACCCTGTTCCACTTACATTCCCAGCCTGTCCCTCTGACTCCTTGCCTGTGACCCTTGACCTTTGCCCTTGCCCTTTTCTCCCTGGTCCCCTTCCCACCTTCTCCAGATGATGACCTGAGGCAGACAGAAGGCTTTAAGAACGTATCCCTGGGGAACGTGCTGGCCGTGGCCTATGCCACACAGCGGGAGAAACTCACCTTCCTGGAGGAGGAGGACAAGGTGGGCACCGGCGCGGGGCCTGGCCTGACCTCAGCTGATGCAGGAGGCGGAACAGGCCAGAGCAGGGAAAAGGATGGGGCTTCAGGCCCAGCTCTGCTGCTTTCCCGCTGTGTGACCTCGGGTCCTTGGAGCCTGTTTCCCCAGCCGGCAGACAGTGGAGGCAGCCCCTTCCTCGTGGGTTGTTGCCAAGATGAGATGGGCTCTGCAGTGCCCAGTGTGGGGCTGGCAGGTGGTAGACCTTTAGCAGATGTGTGCCTCACGATGGGCCCTCAGGCTGGCACGGGGGCCGTGGGCAGGCTGTGTGACTGTGGTGGGGCAATGGGCAGCGTGGGTCTCTGCTTGTCTTGGCAGGACCTGTACATCCGCTGGAAGGGACCCTCCTTTGACGTGCAGGTGGGGCTGCATGAGCTGCTGGGCCACGGCAGCGGCAAGCTCTTTGTGCAGGTAAGAACTTGAGACCAGGGACTTCTCCAGTGGTCCAGTGGCTAAGACTCTGCGCTCCCAATGCAGGGGCCCGGGTTCAATCCCTGGTCAGGGAACTGGATCACGTCCTGAAACCGGATTCACATGCCACAACTAAAGATCCTTCTTACTGCTAAGGATCCCACAGCTAAATGATCCTGCATGCCAAAATTAACACCCAGCACAGCCAAATAAGTAAATTAGAAAAAAAGAGAGAATAAGGGGCTAGTGCTGGTACCAGCGGAACCCTCCCCAGTTCTAGGCCTATGGCTCCCCTTCCCCATAATCAGCTCCCCGGGGTGGGGAAGCTGGTCGAGTCTTAGCTCTCAGTGTCTCATCCTCCTTCAAGATGTCCCAGGATTGAGTGAGATCTGTAGGACAGGCCAGCGGAGGCCCCCTACCCAGAGTCTCCCACACGGAAGGACTTGCTTGGCTCAGGCCCAGGAAGCCTGCCCTGAGGGTATGACCCAGGCAGCCCCAGGGGCAGAAAAGCCGGGCAGGGGCGGTGTCTGGATGCCCCCAGTCCCGAGGCTGCAGCACTGCCTTTGTACTGTTGTTCCCTGGAGCCTGTACTTTTCCAGGTATTGCAGGGAGCTCCCCCTTCCTGTGGGCCAGCCAGAGTGGCTGGAGCCCCCTCAACACCTACTCAGGGAATATGAGAAACAGCCTTGTTAGCAGGCCAGGCAGAGCCCACTGTGGACTGCACAGATGGGAGGACTGGAGGCAGGTGGGGTGGGGTCTGCTCCTCTTGGGGGCACGGCTGCCTCCCTGAATGGGAATCAGTTGGGCCTGGAAGTCAGAGGATCCAGAGGGCAGCTGATGGGGGGAGCACTGGGCTTTGTCTTGGCTTCGAAGTCCCAGGGAAGTGGCGACAAACATAGCCCTTCTGTGGTCTTATTCAGTCATGTCCTCTCCCTGAGCCTCAGTTGGCCCATCTGTAAAATGGGTTTCCTGACTCCTACCGTATAGCTCTTGTGAGGAATAAAGGTGAAGCCCTGGGATTTTCCCGGCACCCAGTAGGCCCTCTGGAAATGGGTGTTGTTGTTAAGAGACACTGTGCACAGATACTGTGTGCTCTAATTCTGCTCTGGGGTTCTTAGTCTCTGAGCCTTAGGTTCCTCCTTTGTGAGGCGGGATAATAATAGAACCTTCCTAGGAAGATGACTTAAAGGGTTACAAGGCTGGTGCACTAATGACACTTGGCACATGGAGAGGATGGTGAGGGTGCTGCTTTCAAGGCAGAGAATGATGTGCTGTGGCTTCTCTGCAGCAGAGGGACCACAAAGGTGAGGAGCCACCAGGCCTCATGGCCCACCCACTGGGACATCTCCAGCTGGGGTCTGGAGATACTGGGTCTGGGTCTTCACGTGACTTTCTGCACGTCTCTCTCCCTGATCCTCGGCCCATAGTGTTGCTCTCTGTGCAGCGGGGTAGGTGTCTCAGGTTCTTCTACCTCTGGGGGCTCTGAGAGGTGTCACAGAGCAGGTGTGGAGGCCACCGCATGTCACGGACCTGCCTCTCCTGCTGTCTGCTCGGTGCTCCCTGGCTTCCTTTCTGAGCCCCTTGGATCCCCGGCTGAAGGCGTAACCTGGGCCCCGGGGTACCCTGCCCTCACCTGCCCAACGTTCATGACCCTTCTCCTGCAGGATGAGAAAGGAGCATTCAATTTTGACCAGGAGACCGTGATCAACCCGGAGACGGGGGAGCAGGTGAGGGTGGCCTGGGTGGAGCTCCAGGGTACGGGGAGGGGGGCCCTAGGTAGAGTGGCAGCCACCCCTAAAGCCTGCTTCCTGGGCTCCCCCTCCCAGATCCAGAGCTGGTACCGGAGCGGGGAGACCTGGGACAGCAAGTTCAGCACCATCGCCTCCAGCTACGAAGAGTGCCGAGCGGAGAGCGTGGGCCTCTATCTCTGCCTCCACCCCCGCGTGCTGGAGTATGAGCTGCAGCCCTGGGGTGGGGGGTGGGGGTGCTCCTCTGTGGATGGGGGGTGCTGGCAGGGAGGGCAGGGCCCAGGCCGCCTCTGACCCTGCTCCCCTACCTCTTCCCTCGCTCCCCCAGGATCTTTGGCTTTGAGGGGGCTGATGCAGAAGATGTGGTCTACGTAAACTGGCTCAACATGGTTCGGGCCGGGCTGCTTGCTCTGGAGTTCTACACCCCTGAGGCCTCCAGCTGGAGACAGGTAGGGGCTGGGGGACCCGTCAGGAGGGAAGGGTCTGTCCTGGAGACCAAGACCAGGATTCTGGGTGTAGGGATGGGACAGCTGTACCTACGAGGCACATGAACTGGATTGATCCCAAACTCTACCACATGTGAGGGCAAGTCACATCACTGTTGTAAGCCTCAGTGTTCCTGCCTGTAAAATAGGAGTAATCATCTTCTTGCCCACCTTTAAGGGAGAGTCAGATGAGATGATGTTACTAAGACCACTAACAGATGATGCGTAGGACTCACTCTGTGCCACTAGGTTCTAACCAGTTTATATGAACTGACCCATCTGTCCCCAGTGTCAACCTAGGTGGTAGATACTATTATTACGTTCATTTTAGAGATAAGGAAATGGAGACACAAAGAGATTAAGTAACTTGCTGGCAAGTAACAGAGTCAGAATTTGAATCCAAGCAAACTGCCTCCAGAGCCATTAGACTACGCTGTTTGGCTATGAGATGTACTTTGGAAACAGGGTAGGCAGGGACTTCCTTGGTGTTCCAGTGGCTAAGACTCTGCACTTTCGCTGTGGAGGGCCTGGCTTCAATACCTGGTTGGGGAACTAGATCCCACATGCCACAACTAAAAATTCTGCATGTCACAGCGAAGACCTGGTGCAGCCAAATTAATTGATTAATTTAAAAAAAAGAAATTCAAAGCAAACATTAAAAAAAAAAAAAAAAAAAGAAACAGCGTAAGCAACAGAAATCTTTTAAAAAGTCACCGAAGTCTGTTTTGAGGAGGCAATATTGGGTCATCAAAAGAACACACATTTTAGAGTCAGGAAACTTGGCTTAGACCTTGTTCTCTCTTACCAGCTGTGTGACTCTGAGCAAGTCACTTCACCTCTCTGGGCCTCTGTTTTGTCATCTGTAAACTGGGGATTATGATGCCCTCTTGATCCACAGAACTGACTGCAAACAGGATTGTGGAGGAGAAAGTGGCTTGGGGTAGCAAGGAACCCTCTGGGGTAACCGCTGTCATCAGGGCGGGGTGTGGAGCAGAAGAGGGCAGGGTGGGTGACGAGGGGGCACAAGGCTCTGGGTCCTGTCTGGAAATGGCCTCCCCATGCCCCAGGGCAGCCTGCCCTTCCTTGTGAGAGGAGAAGGAAAGCATTTGAGAGGAGAGGAATTAAACACCAAAGGAGCCACAGGGTGGGGGAGGATAAAATGACAATAATGATTGACAGTTAGCAAGCACATATGATACATCAGGCCTTGGAACAAACTCTTGATACTGGGTTGGCCAAAAAGATCATTCCCGCAACATCTTAAGGAGAAACCTCAACGAGTTTTTTGGCCAACTCAATACTTCTTATCTTGGGCCTACAAATGATTCCTTTCTCTTTGGCCCTGGCAGGCCCACATGCAGGCCCGGTTTGTGATCCTGAGGGTCTTGCTGGAGGCTGGCGAGGGATTGGTTACCGTCACTCCCACCACAGGCTCCGATGGGCGCCCTGATGCCCGGGTCCGCCTTGACCGCGATAAGATCCGGACGGTGGGCAAACCTGCCCTGGAGAGGTTCCTGCGGAGGCTCCAGGTAAGCAGGGGCATCTTGCCTCGGAGGCTCCCTCTAACTCAGCCTGGCTGCGCACTCTATAACAGAGAAGGCTTCTTGGAGTAGGTTATGTTTAAGCCGGAAATGGGAGTGCCAAGGAGGAAACAGCTGTGAAAAGATCTGAGCGCAGAAGAAACAGAGCATAAAGGCTGGTCTTGGGACTGGAAGGAGCTTAGTGGGTTGAGGGACAAAAAGGAGGAAGCCTGGAGCTTGGTGAGTGAAGGAGGGAAAGACAGTGTTCATTGCAGTCCTGGTTTCTCTCCCATGTTGGGATGGTTAGAGTCAGCAGACCGTTTGGGGTTCTGGTGCCAGGACTAACCAGCTGTGTAATTGCCTTGCTGCCCTCCACTTTTCTCATCTGTTAAATACATCACCTGCCTCACCTGGCAGGAATTCAATGAAACAACATATATACGGAACTGAGCAATAAAATGGAGAAGGCGATGGCACCCCACCCCAGTCCTCTTGCCTGGCAAATCCCATGGACGGAGGAGCCTGGCAGGCTGCAGGCCATGGGGTCGCTAAGAGTCTGGCATGACTGAGCGACTTCACTTTCACTTTTCACTTTCATGCATTGGAGAAGAACATGGCAACCCACTCCAGTGTTCTTGCCTGGAGAATCCCAGGGACGGGGTAGCCTGGTATGCTGCCGTCCATAGGGTCACACAGAGTCAGACACGACTAAAGCGACTTAGCAGCAGCAGCAACAAACCAATAAAAATCACATTATCCAAGCTGGTGTGACACCAGGTGTGGTCCAGGGACTAACAGCAGCAGCAGTACCCAGAACATGCAGATTCTCAGGCTCCACCCCAGACCCCCTGATTCAGAAACTCTGAGTGCGAGGCCCCAAAACCTGCACGTTTACTAGCCTTCCAGGTGATCCTGACACTCAGCAAGGCTGGAAAACCCCTGATGGTGACCCACTTCTTACTGGGCAGTGCCTTCCATCAGAACAGGGTCCTGCTGGCTTTGCCAACCAGAAGAAGGCCCAGCCTTCAATTCAGCAAATCTCTCTCTACAATTATACTCCCACCTATTTCCAGAAGGGACTTAAGGCATTTTTCCTTAAAAGATATGTGTTTGCCCATAAAAGTAAAATAAAATTAGAAATGAAAAAATATTAGATGCCCAAGGCAGCGCCATGTCCCAGATTTGATTGTGGAATAGAAAACAGACATTCGTGGGAAAATGAGCGAACTCTCAATAAAGTCTAGAGTTTAGTTAAGAGTAACGTACACATTTTGCCCAATGTTGACAACAGATGAAACTGGGCCAGGAGCCCATGGGAACTCTCTGGGCTATCTTTGTGGCTTTTCTGTAAATCTAAAATTATTCCTAAACAGTTTATTAATAACAATAATGTCACTAGATAAAGGAATCAAATCCACCAAACCCTAAGCCACTATTGAACTGTGACTTAGTAGCGACTGAACGCAGAGCCTTCCGGCTTAGAGACTGAACCAGGTGGATCTTTGTCCAGGATCATTCATTCAACAGAATGGACAGTGTCCACAGCAGTGGCTTCACAGAACATACAGAACATGGAACAGGAGATACAGGACATGGAAGCCTTTTTTGGTGTGGCTGTTTCTTTCACTAGCCCCCCCAGGAAAACCCAAGAGCACAGCAAAGAGCTAGCCAGCAGGGAAGATGGAGGCTTTTCCACCAGGAAATCCTTCAGCCACGGGATTACAAATAGTCATAGCTTTGGCTCACCCATATTGTGAAAACTGATGAGGTGAGATATAAATCTGTACTTCTGGCTTCATGGAGGGCCTGCCATCAATAGACTTAACTCCCTGGAACTGAGCCGTGGCCACTGCATTTGGCTATCCATACGTGCTCCACTTCCCCTGCCTTAGTCACTCACTCATGATACCACCTGGCTCCCGTGGACACCCCTGTCGCCAGCTCTCTGGTTGAAGCTCCTGGTGGCCACCATGTCCACTTCATGAATCTATGTTCACACGCTGGGTGTTAAGTATTATGCAAAAGAGAGAAAGGTGAGACAGTCTCTCTAACCTTCCCCCAGGGGTTCCCAGTCAGTTTTAATTCCTGCAGAGCTAGGGAAAATCATTCTACCCCTGGGCCTAAGAGGAGGAGGCTTACCCAGAGGGAGTCCTACTTTGCCAGCAGCAAATTGGCAGAGTAAGTAAGGATCAGAGCCACAAATGTCAGTTATTTGGAAGAGAGCTAACTAGATCTCTTAGTCCTAATCTTTATAATCACTGAAACTAAAAATAGGCAGCTTAAACAGATTTTAGATCCAGCTGAAGATAAGAGAAGTTACAGAGCCTGCATTGTGTGTGCTAAGTCACTTCAGCTGTGTCCAACTCTGTGTGACCCCATGGACTGGAGCCTGCCAGGCTCCTCTGTCCATGGGATTCTCCAGGCAAGAATACTGGAGTGGGTAGACATGCCCTTCTCCAGGGGATCTTCCCAACCCAGAAATTGAACCTAGGTCTCCTGCATTGCACTCTATCTATCAGATCTAGGCCCTTAAATCTATTTCTCACTTCCACTGTATAATCATAAGGGATTTGATTTAGGTCATACCTGAATGGTCTAGCGGTTTTCCCTACTTTCTTCAATTTAAGTTTGAATTTGGTAATAAGGAGTTCATGATCTGAGCCACAGTCAGCTCCTGGTCTTGTTTTTGTTGACTGTATAGAGCTTCTCCATCTTTGGCTGCATAGAATATAATCAATCTGATTTCGGTGTTGACCATCTGGTGATGTCCATGTGTAGAGTCTTCTCTTGTGTTGTTGGAAGAGGGTGTTTGCTATGATCAGTGCATTTTCTTGGCAAAACTCTATTAGTCTTTGCCCTGCTTCATTCCACATTCCAAGGCCAAATTTGCCTCTTACTCCAGGTGTTTCTTGACTTCCTACTTTAGCATTCCAGTCCCCTATAATGAAAAGGACATCTTTTTTGGGTGTTAGTTCTAAAAGGTCTTGTAGGTCTTCATAAAACCGTTCAACTTCAGCTTCTTCAGCATTACTGGTTGGGGCATAGACTTGGATAACTGTGATATTGAATGGTTTGCCTTGGAAATGAACAGAGATCATTCTGTCGTTTTTGAGATTGCATCCAAGTATTACATTTCAGACTCTTTTGTTGACCATGATGGCAGTATAGATGATCAAAAACCTTGAAAACAGAAGGAGAAAAGGCAAGAATCAATTAACAAAGACCTAGAAGAATTAAAGGATAAACATATAAACACAAACAACACAATTATTGAAATTAAAAATACTCTAGAAGCAGAATCAATAGCAGAATATCTGAAGCAGAAGAATCAGTGAGCTAGAAGATAAAATGGTGGAAATAATTTTTGAATGGTAGAATAAAGTAAAAAGAATGAAAAAAACTGCGGACAGTCTCAGAGACCTCTGGGACCATATCAAATGCACCAACATTTGAATTATAGAGATCCCAGAAGAACAAGAGAAAAAGAAAGAGTATGAGAAATTTTCTGAAGAGATTATAGTTGAAAATTTCACCAATACAGAAAAGGAAATATTAATCGAGTTCAAGAGGCACAAAGAGTCCCATACCGGATAAACTCAAGGAGAAACATGCCAAGACACCTACTAATCAAACTAACAAAGACTAAACACAAAGAAAGAATATTAAAAGCAGCGAGGGAGAAGCAACAAGTAACATACAAGGGAAACCCCATATGCTTAACAGCTGATCTTTAAGCAGAAACTCTGCAGGCCAGAAGGGAACAGCAGGGTATATTTAAAGTACTGAAAGGGAAAAATCTATAATCGAGATTACTGTACCCAGGAAAGATCTCATTCAAAATTGATGGAAAAATAAAAAGCTTTTCAAAAGAAAAGCAAAAGTTAAGTGAATTTAGGGCCACAAAACCAACTTTATGACAAATGTTAAAGGGACTTATATAGTCGAGAAATACAAGAGAAGAAAAAAGATCTACAAAATCAACTCCAAACAATTAAGAAAATGACAATAGGAACATAAATATCAATAATTAATTTATATGTAAATGGATTAAATGCTCCAACCAAAAGATACATACTGGCTGAATGAATATAAAAAAAAGACTCATACATATGCTGTTTATGAGAAACCCACTTCAGAACTCGACACATATATACTGAACGTGAGAGGATGGAAAAATATGTTCCATGCAAATGGGAAGCAAAAGAAAGCTGGAGTAGCAATCCTCATATCAGACAAAATAGATTACAAGAAATAAGGAAGGACACTACATAAAGATCAAAGGATCAGTCCAAGAGGAAGACATAGCAATTTTAAATATCTATGCATCCAACATAGGAGCACCTCAATACATAAGACAAATACTAACAGACATAAAAGGAGAAATTGATAGTAACACAATAATAGTAGGAGACTTTAACACCCCACTCACAACAATCAACAGATCATCAAAACAGAAAATTAATAAGGAAACACATCTTAAATGATATATTAGATGAGATGGATCTCATTGATATCTTCAGGCCATTCCATCCAAATGCAGAGGAATACACCTTCTTCTCAAGTGCACATGGGACATTCTCCAGGATAGACCACATCTTGTGTCACAAATCAAACCTCAGGAAATTTAAGAAAATTGAAATTGTATCAAACATCTTCCCTGACCACAACACTATGAAATTAAATATCAATTACAAGAAAAAACTGTAAGAAACACAAGCACATGGAGAGTAAACACACGTTTTTAAATAACCAACAGGTTACTGAAGAAATCAAAAGGGAAATCAAAAAATTTCTAGAAACAAATGACAATGAAAACATGACAACTCAAA
>SJYX01016161.1:207015-232644 GCA_006410675.1 Oreotragus oreotragus
AAAAAAAAAAAAAAGACATGGAGGATAGTGTGAAAAGATATGAACTGAAGTTCCAAGAAGAAAAGAGTGAGAAAAGAAGGAATTTTATAAGAGATAATGACTGAGCACTTCATAGAACTGATGAAAGATCCAACTCAGAAATCCAAAGAGGCTCAAGAAATTCCAAGAATGGCAAGAAAAACCTGTGTCTAGAGGTATCATAGAAGAGAAATTCCCTGGTGGCCCAGTGGATAGGACGCTGCACTTCCATCTCAGGGGCACGGTTTCAATCCCTGGTCAGGGAACTAAGATTTCACAAGCTGCACCATGTGGACAAGTAATACTGATAATGATAACTTTTATTCATCAAAACTTACCGTAAAGAAGGTGAGAAGATGCATCTTAAACTAGGATAGTGTGTTTATCACATATGAGTTAACAAAAGGTTAGCAGCTAAATATATAAAGACCTTTCCCAAAAAAGTGAAGAAAAAACAGCCTAACAGAAAAATAGACAAAACTCATGGGCCGAAGAGGAAAATAAATAACCCACCAACTTGTGGGATGTTGTTCCATCTCATTAGTCATCAAGAAAACACAACTGAAATCACGTGAGATTTCCACCCACCCGCTCGGCAACATGAAAACCTGTCAACATCACCCTGGAGGGCCGAGCCGGATAAACTGCCACCCCTCTGCCTCTGGGAGTGAAAACAGGTGCAGCAAGCCTGGAAAACAATGCGGGCGTCATCCTTTAAGGATGAGCATTATCCAGACCTTGATTCTCCTGGGAAAACCTGCTCCTGATCACCAGGAGACATACAATATGTCCGGAACAGCCTCAGAGGGCAAAAACCACAGGTTATACAGCAACAGTGGAAGAGACAGAACTGTGGCGTGTAAGTGTCAGTTTGTAAGTATAGCTATGGGGCTATATACTGCACTCACAAACACAGGCGGATCTCAGGCGTAATTCAAGCAGAAAAAACAAATCACAGGATGTGGGCAAAAATGTAGCATGAATTGAGAGTAAAACTCCGGGTAAACAAGAGGCTAATAAGCACAAAGTCAAGTGCTGATTCCTCAGGCAGGGGAGGCCACGGGGTGCAGTCAGGGAGGGATGATGTGAATAGCTCTTAAGCTGGGTGATGGTGGTGTGGGTGTCATTCTTTAGAAGGTAGGTACTGTATTTTTTTAATTTGAAATGAAATGTTTTTTATATAAAATGTTTTATTTTAAAAAGAAGGTGGGGACTTCCGTGGTTGACTCTGAGCTCCTACTGCAGGGAGAGTTCAATTTCTGGTCGGGGAAATAAAATCCCACATACCATGCAACCAAGAAAAAGTATTTATTGAACACTAAGAATATATTGGGCTTCCCTGGTGGCTCAGGTGGTAAAGAATCTGCTGGCAGTGCAGGAGACCTGGGTTCGATCCCTGGGTTGGGAAGATCCCCTGGAGAAAGGAATGGCTACCCGATCCAGTATTCTTACCTGGAAAATTCCATGGACAAAGGAGTCTGGCGGGCCATAGTCCACAGAGTTGCAAAGAGTTGGACACAACTGAGCGAACCTCACTCAAGAATATATTGTCTGAACATTCGTCACTGTAAAAATTTTTTAAAGAGTTTTAAAAAAGGAGATAATGTTACTACCCTCTTTGTGTACAGTTCAAGTGAGACAATCGAAGGGAACCATTAGCTTCACCTTATTGTGGACCCTGCTCAGTGCTAACACGTGATCCGCATGCCCGCGAGACAGCAGATGCGGTCCGGGGCAGGGCGCCGCTGGCTGTGGCTCTTGGCAAAGCCCCATGAATGCACGGAGGGCGTCCATCCAAAGGCACTAATTCCTGCCTTCCCACAGGTGCTGAAGTCCACGGGGGACGTGGCCGGAGGCCGGGCCCTGTATGAGGGGTATGCAGCGGTCACCGATGCGCCCCCCGAGTGCTTCCTCTCCCTCAGGGACACGGTGCTGCTCCGCAAGGAAGCCCGGAAGCTCATCGTTCAGCCCAACACTCGCCTTGAAGGTAATGGACTCCTGGCCCCCCTGTGATAGAGGGCCCTCCAGGAGCACAAAGGAGGCCTGGAACTGACCCCGGAGCTCAAGAAAGGCTACTCGAGGTGGCTCCTGTCTTGCCCTCTCCCTCCCAGCCCAGTCCTCCCCATGCCATACCTCAGGACCACACCTTCACGTCCACCACCACCACAGGCCAACCCCCCGCCACACACACACAACACACACACACAAAGGGTCAGGCTGCTTGTAAGATGGCAACAGAAGGTTGAGGGCGGCCAGCAGAGCAGGGGCTAGTGAAACAGACACACCCCGGGCCTCGGAGGAGGCAAGGCATCGTGCTGGAGAGTCAGGCCTGGTGGGGCCCAGGAGCGAGGTCAGGTGAGGCAGAAAGGAGGCACCCAGCAGGCTGAGTGCAGTCAAGTCAGAGCAGAGGTCAGCAGCCCCGCGGCCCCTCTCCCCTCTTCAAGTGATGCTGCCGTTTCCAGAAGCCCTGACCCTGTTGGCCATGCACTTGTACCTTTTGTACCAAGAGCGTTTGTGCCTCCACAGTCATGAGTAAGTGTGAGAGTTAAATGCAGTAATTACCTCCTCCTGATGAGGAGAGAGCATTTCAGGGGTTTAGCCTAAACTCGGGGAAGGCAATGGCACCCCACCCCAGTACTCTTGCCTGGAAAATCCAATGGACGGAGTAGCCTGGTGGGCTGCAGCCCATGGGGTCGCTAACAGTCAGACAGACTGAGCGACTTCACTTTCACTTTTCTCTTTCATGCCTTGGAGAAGGAAATGACAACCCACTCCAGTATTCTTGCCTGGAGAATCCCAGGGATGAGGGAGCCTGGTGGGCTGCCGTCTATGGGGTCACACAGAGTCGGACACGACTGAAGTGACTTAGCAGCAGCAGCAGCAGCAGCAGCCTAAACTCTACTCTGGGGAATTCCCTGGCATTCCAGCGGTTAAGACTCAGCGCTTTCATTCCTGGGGCCTGTGTTCAATCCTGGGGGTGCCACCGCCCTGCTGCATTCACTCTCCTCTCATCCCTTGCCTCACATTTCCTGACACTGGCATGTGAGGCACTTGAGACGATGCGGTGCCAGGCTGTGGTTAAAACATGAGCTTCAGAACTGCGCTGCAACCTTGGCCTATTCATTTAACCTTTCTGAGCTTGGGTGTCTTCATTCATAAAGCCTGTGTGGATTGTGTGCTGACACTAGAGAACCTGAGTCCTTCCTTCAAGTTCTAAGTGTATTCCATCGATTAACCCTTTAAATACTCACAATACCCGCTATGGTATAGGTATTATTACTCCCATTTTACAGGGAAGGAAACCAAGGCACAGAGAATCAGTTACTCAAGGCTTACAGCTTTTTACTGGAGGAACCAAGAATCAGATTAAGAGCATTTGCTCCTCACTACGATAGTCATGGGAAGCTGTGAGGGTTAAATGAAATTCTTACCTCTTCCTGGTGAGGAAAAAGCATGTAAAAGGTTTATTCCAAATTCTAGGGAATTCCCTGGTGGCCCAGTGGTTGGGACTTAGCGCTTCCACCGCCGGGGCTTGGTTTCAATCCCCCATGCAAGCCGCATGGTGCAGCCAAAAAAAATAAGAATAATTAAAATTTAAAAACACTTTAAAATAGTTAAAAAACAATATAAACTCCACTCTGAGCTCCAGAGGTGTCATGGGTTTGCCAGCCCTCTCCCCTGGCTCACCACTCTGCAGGCACACCCTCTGAGCTATCACCCAGCTTCCTGTTCTTCATGGCGGGTGTCACTCTGCCATTTTCCTGTCTGCTCCTCTCCATGGCAACAGGAACAGCACGTCCCCGGCACCTAGCACAGGGCCTGGCCCACGGGAGCTGCTCAGTGCCTGTGAGTGAGTGAGTGAGTGGATTATACCAGGCTCCCAGCAAGTGCCCATTACATGGACAAGATCATCATTGCTTTGACTGTCCAGCTCTGGGCAGGCCTTGGGGATGGACTCCTCACCTCAAGTCATTCTCAGCCCATTGGGAATAAGAGAGAGAAATGATCTGACAAGGGAAGTGTTCATGGGTGCCCAAAAGACACAAACAGTGGTCTGAACACTTAGAGAAGGGAAGATCATATCTACCTTTGAGAGAATTGGGGAAAGGTGGGTCTGGGGAGGAAGTAGGGGGTAAACTTTGAGGCCCAAAGAACAGGTTGAATTTTCAAAGGTGATGGTGGTGGTGATTGTATTAATAGCTCACTTTTGAGGACTTCCATGTGCCAGAGTCTGGGTAAAAACT
Organism: Oreotragus oreotragus; assembly: GCA_006410675.1. Taxonomy (NCBI): domain Eukaryota; kingdom Metazoa; phylum Chordata; class Mammalia; order Artiodactyla; family Bovidae; genus Oreotragus; species Oreotragus oreotragus. Next base: position 211,278 of record SJYX01016161.1, read on the forward strand.
CTCCATGGATCAATTCCCAACAACTTAAATGAGGAAGTTTCCCCTTTTTCAGCTGGAAACTGAGACACAGAGGGGCTGTGTATTTGAGGTCACACAGTGAGTGGCTGGCAGGACCAGGATTTGAAGTTGGGCCATCTGAGCTCAGAGTCTGTGCTCTTAGCTATATACATCCCATAAGGCCACAGAGTACAATGAGGCACTGTGAGCAGGTAGAGAAGTGGAGGGATGTTAGAAGGAAGGGCTTCCATGAGTATTCAGGAACACCACATAGGTTAGATAGGTGCCCTTGGAACAGCCCCAGTTGACAGATGAGGAAGTAGGTTCAGATGCTTATGATAGCACTTGGTGAGTGTGCCCTCCACCCATTATATTATATTTAATCACCACAGCTTCTTGAGAGATATACTGTGCTTGCCCCCACTTTCCAGATGAGGAAACTGAGGCTTAGGTTAAGAAACTTGCCCAGGGCCCCACAGTAGATGGAGATGAAGCAGTTCCTGGACTGTAAGCTCCTGGAGGCCAAGGACTGTGTCTGTTTCACCTAACATGGCACTGTTGTAAATCTTTATTAAGTGAATGAATGAATGCAGCAATTCATTGAATACTCCCCCTTGAATGTTTCCTATCTCATAGGATTATGGAGTCAGTTAGAGAAGGAAATATTGAGCACAATTTTTGGCACATGGTAAAAACTCAGGAAAACAACTAGCGGCTTCTATGATTACGATTATGATTCTGTTTCCCTATTAAAACCTTTTCCTGCTGCTGTTTTTTCTCCATCTCCTCCCCAGGCTCAGAAGTACAACTTCTTGAGTACGAGGCCTCGGCTGCAGGCCTCATCCGATCCTTCTCTGAACGCTTCCTAGAGGATGGGCCCGAATTGGAGAAGATCCTCACCCAGCTGGCCACAGCTGATGCCCAGTGCTGGGACAGGCCCCAGTGAAGCCCCATCTGGCCAGGCTTAAGGCGCCTGTGAGGCCCCTCCCTGACTTGATCAAACCAAGGCTGTAAGTGGCCCCCTTTTTGTGGGCCCAGGAGAGGGGCAGGAGCCTGGACCTTGGTGCTACCTCAGCCAGGGGTGGTGACACGAAGCCCTTCCATTTGTCAGCACTTTCCAGCTTACCAGTGCTTCCCTTGTGTTATCTCATTTGATCTACACTGTCTTCTGCGGGGTGGGCAAGGCTCCTTGTCCGGCTTCCCAGATGAGGAAATACAAGTTCTGAGAACTTGACCTGTCTAAATCCTTCAGGATTCAAAACCTCTCCCAATCCAGTGTTCTTCATGTATTACTTTTATAACCAGAAAAATAAATATTGGAAACCACCATCTTCGCAATTTGTGTGGTTCTTCCTGGCCTTGGCCTCACGTCTCATTTGCTCCCAGCAGGGTGGTAGGATCAAGTCCTAGGGAGGGGGAAGGAGGGTTATTTTTAGGCTCCCATCTGCAACAAGATTTTGCCATCACCTCTAAATCTGGATTTTCAGAGTCACATGGGTGAACATAACATGATTTTTGCCATCCTCACTCATGGCTTTTCTTCTATTTTAAAGAAGAACCTAAAAACTGGAACTAAGATCTTGGCTGTAGCCATGAAATTAAAAGAGGCTTGCTCCTTGAAAGAAAAGATATGACAAACCTAGAGAGCATATTAAAAAGCAGAGACATCACTTTGCCAACAAAAGTCTGTATAGTCAAAGCTATGGTTTTTCCAGTAGTCATGTATGGATGTGAGAGCTGGACCGTAAAGAAGGCTAAGAGCTGAAAAACTGATGCTTTCCGATAGTGATGTTGGAGAAGACTCTTGAGAATTCCTTGGACAGCAAGGAGATCAAACCAGTCATTCTTTAAGGAAATCAATCCCGAATATTCCCTGAAAGGACTGGTGCTGAAGCTGAAGCTCCATTACTTTGGCTACCTGATGTGAAATGCCAACTCATTAGAAAAGGCTCTGATGCTGGGGAAGATTGAAAGCAGGAGAAGGGGGCAACAGAGGATGAGATAGCTGGATGGCATCACTGATTCAATGGACATGAGTTTGAGCAAACTCCGGCAGATAGTGAAGGACAGGGAAGCCTGGCTTACTGTAGTCTGTGGGGTCGCAAAGAGTTGGACAGGACTGAGTGAATGAACAGCAACAACAACAAAAATTGGAACACCTCAACCCTAGAATTTAATCTCTCTGTCTTTTTTCCTTTTAATCTATTTTTGGCTGCAGTACTTGTCACAGGGGGGTCAGAAGTTGTGGCCGACACAGTTGCTCCGTGGCATGTGGGATCTTCCCAGACCAGATCTTTTTCTAAACGGAACAGGTGTTTCCTTCATTGGCAGACAGATGGTTTCTCTACCACTGAGCCACCAGGGAAGCCCAGGAGTTAATCCCCTAACCTTTGTGTTTTGTTTCTCTATCCTAGACCTCGAGAGTAAGCAGGGAAGAAAGGACGTGAATAAGCGGACGAGTTAGTTTTGCTGTTGATAAACCGGAGAAGGGCACCTCTCCAGGCCTCAAAGCTCGAGGGGCCCGTGGCTGAGCCAGAGGTGCAGGGCCTAGAAGCTCCTGATGGGAAGAATCAGAGATAAATTACATAAGTCGGAACGAGGGATTGCATCTCAGCTGGTAGAAACCCCGGCTAGGACCAGCGCAACTTGCTCAGCTGCCTCTCTGTCCCGGGCCGGAAAGTTGAGCGCCCGGAACCTTGACACGCAAGCATCCCCCCAACCCGGGCGCTTTTGGGCGCTGCGCGGCGGCTGGCCACAGCCGGTTGCCAGGGTGACGCCTGGGAAGATGGCTGCTACGTCTTCGTCGGATTCAGACGGCGGCAAAGGCGAGAGGTGAAAGCTGGGATCCTTGAGACCCCTTTTCCTACATATGTAAAGAGGGTGCCCCGGTCCCTGGGATCTGGGCTCCTGCGAGTCTCAGCAGCGCTGGCAGTCCTTTAAAGATCACATAGGGAAACAGACCCAGGGAGTGAATGGGTGTGCGTGGGTGACTCGAGTGCTGCAGTGGGGGAGCCGGAACTTGGACCCAGACTCTATACCTCTAGTTCAGAGCTCCCTACACACCTCGTTCCAGAAACCAGTTCCCGCAAAATGTTCTTCCTTCCCTTGGAATTCATCATCTGCCCCGCCCTCGCCCCCGTCCCCCAACTCTGTCCCTCTTCTCCCAGCAGTGAGGCCAGTTCGAAATGGCTGGACTCACTCAGCGATTCCATGGCGAACATCCACACCTTTTCCGCCTGCCTGGGTGAGTCTCTGGGACCAGGAACCCCGGTTCTGGGGAGACCGGAGTGTCAGATGGTCCTCTAGTTAAGCTTCTAGGATGCTGCTGCTACTGCTAAGTCACTTCAGTCGTGTCCGACTCTGTGTGACCCCATAGACGGCAGCCCATCAGGCTCCCCCATCCCTGGGATTCTCCAGGCAAGAATACTGGAGTGGGTTGCCATTTCCTTCTCCAATGCATGAAAGTGAAAAGTGAAAGTGAAGTCGCTCAGTCTGTCTGACTGTTAGCGACCCCATGGACTGCAGCCCACCAGGCTACTCCGTCCATTGGATTTTCCAGGCAAGAGTACTGGGGTGGGGTGCCATTGCCTTCCCCTAGGATGCTGAGACCCTGGTTTATGGCCCTTTTTATGTTTTCCAGCGCTGGCTGATTTTCACGGGGACGGGGAGTACGAGGTAAGCCTGTCACCCCAGAAGTGAGGTTTCCTGATAGTTCCAAAGAAGCTCAACATAGTCTGGAATTCATGTGCACTTTGAAAAAGCACATTTAGTGTTACACTTTATTTCTAACTTGGGAGTGGAGATAACCTGTTGATTTTATATGACAGACTGCAGAAAGTACAGCTAAACAAAATGCTGCTGGAGATTATACTAAGACAAAGCCTCTTCATTATGTTGACGTTAATTCTTCGCTGGAAGGATGCATCCCATGGTTGAGAGTGGGGCATTAGAATCTGGAGGGAATTTTTACAAGGGAGGAGACTGAGAGTTTTATATTTATCAAAAGGGTATACGTTTTAAGGTTAGCTATGAGCTGATCATCTTGAAGCTGGATGATGGCTATTTAGGGATTCTTTATATGAGTCTCTACTTCTGTATGTGACTGAAATTTTTCCATAATAAAAAGATTAAATTTAAAATTAAGATAAAAATATAAAGATAAGTAAAGAAAAATAAAATTTTAAGGCACAGATTTTTTTTAAAAGGTTGAGAAATTATTGAGCTAAAAGAAAGGAAGTTAACATATATTGAGTACTCATTTCTGGACTAGACCCTCTTTGAGGCATTTTCACATACATAGATATTGTTTATCTCCGTTTTGTTAGTGGGAAAATAGACTCCTAAAGGCTGAGTTTACCAAGTTTGTAAAAGGTGGTAGACCTGGGTCTGTCAAATTCCCCATCACATGTTCCATTACAGCTCAGCCCTCACCAAGAGCAGTGAACCTACAATGGATATGTTATGATAACAGCTAGAAAGGAGTCATATCCTGCTTGGACAGTGCAGTAAGATTCGTGGCTTTGGCCCCCAAATCCCTGTCCATAGAGCATTCAACAATTTAGCAAGCATACAGTGAACCCCTTGGTTAAGGGAATGGCAGTCCACTCCAGTATTCTTGCCTGGCGAATCCCATGGACAGAGGAGCCTGGCGGAGTACAGTCCACCCGGTTGCAAAGAGTCAGACACAACTGAGCGACTACACACAGAGTGAACCTCTACTGCGTGTGAGTTGTTGTGCAGACACTAAACTGAGAAATGAATCAGTCCATGGTCAGAAGGAAATATGGATACTGTCCTTGATTCATCCACAGTGTTGGCTGAACACCTGGTGTATCCTTGGTGCTGGGTTGACAGCAGTGACGGGTAGAGAAATCACAGACTGCATGTGCTTAGTTGCTCAATTGTGTCCCACTCTTTGCAGCCCCATGGGCTGCAGCCTGCCAGGCTCCTCTACCCTAAACTCGAGGCAGGAGGAGGCAGTGCTACGTGAATTGTGCTGAAGGATGAATGAAATGTGTCAAGAAGGCACGGAAGAGGGGAGGGCATCAGGCAGAGGGAACTGCACAGACAGAAGCAGAGTCGCTTGCAAACTCATAGCGTATTTGCAGAGAGGAAATTGCTTTTAAACTGTGGTGTTGGAGAAGACTCTTGAGAGTCCCTTGGACTGCAAGGAGATCCAACCAGTGCATCCTAAAGGAGATCAGTCTTGGGTGTTCATTAGAAGGACTGATGTTGAAGCTGAAACTCCAATACTTTGGCCACCTGATGCAAAGAGCTGACTCATTTGAAAAGACCCTGATGCTGGGAAAGATTGAGGACAGGAGGAGAAGGGGATGGCAGAGGATGAGACGGTTGGATGTTATCAGCAACTCAATGGACATGGGTTTGGGTGGACTCCGGGAGTTGGTGATGGACAGGGAGGCCTGGCTTGCTGCGGTTCATGGGGTTGCAAAGTGTTAGACACGACTGAGCGACTGAATTGAACTGAAATTTAACATTAGAACGTTGAGGCCAATATAAAATAGTAGTTAAAACTACTGGCTTTGTTTTTTAATTTTTGGCTGTACGCTGCGGCATGTGNCATTTGAAAAGACCCTGATGCTGGGAAAGATTGAGGACAGGAGGAGAAGGGGATGGCAGAGGATGAGACGGTTGGATGTTATCAGCAACTCAATGGACATGGGTTTGGGTGGACTCCGGGAGTTGGTGATGGACAGGGAGGCCTGGCTTGCTGCGGTTCATGGGGTTGCAAAGTGTTAGACACGACTGAGCGACTGAATTGAACTGAAATTTAACATTAGAACGTTGAGGCCAATATAAAATAGTAGTTAAAACTACTGGCTTTGTTTTTTAATTTTTGGCTGTACGCTGCGGCATGTGGGACCCTAGTTCCCCAACCAGGAATCAAACCCCTGCCCCCTGCATTGGAAGGCAGAGTCTTAAACACTGGACTGCCAGGGAAGTCCCAAGACCACTGGCTTTGGATTCAGACAGACGTAGGTTCAAGACCTAGCTGTACCACCTACTAGCTGTGTGACTTTTACCTAACATCTCTAAGCCTTATAGTTTTCTCATTTGTGAAATGGGACTAATAATTGTATCCACCTCACAGGTTGTTCGGAGAAGGCAATGGTACCCCACTCCAATACTCTTGCCTGGTAAATCCCATGGATGGAGGAGCCTGGTGGGCTGCAGTCCATGGGGTCACTAAGAGTCGGACACGATTGAGCGACTTCACTTTCACTTTTCACTTTCATGCATTGGAGAAGGAAATGGCAACCCACTCCAGTGTTCTTGCCTGGAGAATCTNGTACCCCACTCCAATACTCTTGCCTGGTAAATCCCATGGATGGAGGAGCCTGGTGGGCTGCAGTCCATGGGGTCACTAAGAGTCGGACACGATTGAGCGACTTCACTTTCACTTTTCACTTTCATGCATTGGAGAAGGAAATGGCAACCCACTCCAGTGTTCTTGCCTGGAGAATCTCAGGGATGGGGGAGCCTAGTGGGCTGCCGTCTATGGGGTCACACAGAGTCGGACACGACTGAAGCGACTTAGCAGCAGCAGCACAGGTTATTGCTCAGATTAAATAAAAGAGTACATGAAGTTACTGGTGTGGCTTCTGGCACATTGAGCATGCTCAGAACCCAGGCATTCTGTGGCAGCCTGCATCCTGGCTGGAGCATAGCATGGCTGGGGAAGTGATAGAAAACCTGTTGGGATCCAGATCAGAGAGGCCTTGCAGGCTTCACTCGGGAGAATGGGCTTGCATGGCAGCTGCAGTGGCTTGGAGGGTGGAAATACAAGAGCTTGGTTCGCCTTTGTGGCTTGCTAGAGCACATCCCACTCTGTGCACTTGGTTCTGCTCCTTTCCCACTTGGAAGCCAGGCCTCAGAGCCCAGACAGGAGTTTCAGGCCCCTCAGTGACCTCAGTCATTGTCCCAGTGTGTAGAACAGTGTCTGGCATGGAGCAGGCCCCGAGGAAACGTTTACTGAACAAATACTGAAAGCATCAGCTGCCCCCTGTTCCTCGCTAGGTTCTGTCGTTCATTGTCTCCTTTGACTTTCACTGCAAGTGTCCTGCAGTGTGCGTGGGTGCGTGTTAAGTTGCTATAGTTGTGTCCAACTCTGTGCGACCCCATGGACTAGCCTGTCAGGGCCCTCTGTCCATGGAGTTCTCCAAGCACAAATACTGGAGTGGGTTGCCATGCCCTCCTCCAGGGGATCTTCCTGACCCAGCAGGGACTGAGCCTGAGTCTTTTTGGTCTCCTGCATTGGTGGGCAGGTTTATTTATTTATTTTTTTAACCACTAGCGCCACTTGGGAAGCCCCTGTCATGTGGTAGGTATTCCCATTTTGCAGGTGGAAAAACTGGCTCAGGAAATCATTTTTCCCAAGGTCACACAGCTTGCAAAGCCTTTGCCCTCCTCCCACCAACCTGTGATACACTCTGAGTATATATGGATGTGCACCAGCAAAAAGCTAAGCCCAAGAAGAGGGGCAGTAAGGGTATCTTTAGACCCTAAGCCTGGGATCAGCCAGCCTCTCTCTGCAGCTGGCCATGGGAGATCTTGGCCCAGACGGGCGGCAGCCTCGCCTGAAGGTGCTTAAAGGACACACGCTGGTGAGCCAAAAACCGCTACCTGACCTGCCAGCCGCTGCTGTCACCTTCCTCACGGGGTCACACGAGCCCCGGACACCAGCACTGGCAATCGCATCAGGCCCTTGTGTGTATGTGTATAAGAATCTCAAGCCCTACTTCAAGTTCAGTCTGCCCTCGTTGCCTACAAACCCGCTGGAACAAGACCTTTGGAATCAGGCCAAAGAGGTAAGTGACACAGGGGATGAGAGCAAAAAGGCAGAGGTGGCCGCTACAGGTGGGCCTCATTCCCTGTCTGGCTCTGGAGCTCACAGGCTCTACCTTCTTCCCGTTGTGGCACAGGACCAGATTGACCCCTTGACCCTGAAGGAGATGCTGGAGGGCATCAGGTGAGAGCCCACTTTCCCCTTCACGTGCCTCCTTCACCCCCCAGTTCCTACTCCTTCATCCCAGAGCCCACTGTCTGATACCCGCCTCCTCCCCGACCAGCCCTGTTTCTCAACTAACCCTGCTGGGATGGTCCCTCTCCTTACAGGGAGAAGGCAGAGGTGCCTTTGTCTGTACAGTCACTCAGGTAAGGGCCCTCTGGACGGCCAGGGCTCCAGAAGCTCCCTGGAAGGGTAGGGGGAGAGGCTGTGGAGTGGCCTCGGAGGGTAGGCAGGCCCTGGGCACACAGATGTCCCTACTCTGTGTCCAGGTTTCTGCCACTGGAGCTGAGTGAAATGGAGGCGTTTGTGAACCAGCACAAGTCCAAGTCCATCAGGCGGCAGGTACTGCCCCCTCTCATTTCCCTGTAAAAAATACAGTTTTTTAAACAGACCACAAAAAGCCAAACCCGACTAGTTTTACTTTGCAGTTTCCCTTCCAGCCTGTGCCGCCTCTGTAGTCTGCAGGGCTTCTCCATTTCGGTTAGCAGTGACAGCTTTGAGTTGATAGATACAGTTATGTAACTTATATATCTTTATAAGTTATGTAACATATTATGTAACATATATCTTTATGTAACATATATCTTTATCATCCTGGGGGTAAAGGTAAAATATTTTCATTAGGGAAAATTTTGAAAAAAGAAATACAAAGGAGAAATACTCTGACTACTCAGAGTATTCTTACCATTTTGATACATTTTGTTCATAAATAGGCTTTTACATCCTGCTTCCCTTGAGCATGTAACATTGTATCTTGAGCATTAGTCTTGAAGAACTCCATTTTTAGTGGCCCCTTGATTATTTCATTGGTGATTCATTATTCATTCATAATTTATTTGGTGCAGATCATTGGTCAAGAAGTCTCTTCTTTTTATTCACTTCATATTTTTCTTAGGATTTTAATAACTTTATTGATAGACCTACTCATTGATGAGCTCCAGTGGTTCCTGACCTTGGGGGTTGAGCCTTGTCCAGGGATGGGCTTTCAGAGCTGTCCCTGCATTTCAGAAAGCCACATAGGAACCATTCACTTGCTATAGAGGACACTTGAGCTGAACGCGTTGACCAACGCATGCCTCCATGTTTGGCTAGCTGTAGATAATTCCCTGAGAAACATGGTTCTCTCCTGCTGATCAGCAGCTCAGGTCCACAACTGTCACTATCTCTGAGTACTTTTAAAACTGGGAAGTGAGTTAAGTATCGCTTAAAAGATGCAGTGTGGGGGAGGCCATCTTTCCAGGTATGCGTCGTGGCCGCGTGGTTGGGAGCCACTAGCATCCGCATTTCTGTAACTTTTCTCCTTCCACTGGGCATTGAGGAGTCCTCTTTTTTTATCTTAAAGATAGTCACTCAGTGAACAGCTTTATCCAAAGAAACACTAGTCTCGCTAAATTATTTCCATAAGAGAAATTCCTAAAAAGGGGATCATCTCCTCTTTTGTTTTCTCTTCAATCACAATTAGAAGAACATATGCCCACTGTAGAAACTGCAGAAAAGCACAATGAAGAAATTAAACCCTGCCTGTGATGTCATTGTCCAGAGATAACCAGTGTTTGTATTTAAAGGTTTAGCTTTCCAAGTTTCTTTTTATTCACATATATGTTTTTTAAACTGGGATAATATTAATGTAACTTTTAACCTGTATTTTCTCTTACTACATTAGAAACATTCTCCCTGTCATTGAATCTTATTTTAATATCTGATTTTGGTAAATGACCGTGTGGTTTTTGATCATACAGACAGTTTATAATTGACTTAGAGAATCCTCTTTTGTTGTTTGCTGCAGTCAACACTTTTGTAGATAAATCTTCTGTCACAACTCTTATACCCTTCTTCCTCCTTTGCCCTCTTTCTTTCTGGGGTGTCCTGGGAGGAGCTGGGGTGGGAGATGGTGTGAGGGGATCTCTCGGGTGACCCTGGAGTCCTTCTGCAGACAGTCATCACCACCATGACCACCTTAAAGAAGAACCTGGCTGACGAGGACGCTGTGTCCTGCCTGGTGCTAGGCACTGAGAACAAGGAGCTCCTGCTGCTTGACCCGGAGGCCTTCACCATTCTGGCCAAGGTCAGCGTGGGCCTGGCCCTGCACACCCAGGGCACAGGCTCCCTGCCCTCCCCCTCCCCACCCAAATCTGCCCCAGTGAGTTCTTGGTGATACCTGTTCATTGTAGAAAGTTATAAAATGTAGACAGGCATAAAGAAGACAGATAAGCCCAAATCCTACCACTCACGCATGCCTTCTGTGAAAGTTTTGGACATTTTCGTATTTAGACACAGGTATATAACTTTCAGTATTTTGTTTTTTTTTTTTTTTTNAAAAATTGGAACACCTCAACCCTAGAATTTAATCTCTCTGTCTTTTTTCCTTTTAATCTATTTTTGGCTGCAGTACTTGTCACAGGGGGGTCAGAAGTTGTGGCCGACACAGTTGCTCCGTGGCATGTGGGATCTTCCCAGACCAGATCTTTTTCTAAACGGAACAGGTGTTTCCTTCATTGGCAGACAGATGGTTTCTCTACCACTGAGCCACCAGGGAAGCCCAGGAGTTAATCCCCTAACCTTTGTGTTTTGTTTCTCTATCCTAGACCTCGAGAGTAAGCAGGGAAGAAAGGACGTGAATAAGCGGACGAGTTAGTTTTGCTGTTGATAAACCGGAGAAGGGCACCTCTCCAGGCCTCAAAGCTCGAGGGGCCCGTGGCTGAGCCAGAGGTGCAGGGCCTAGAAGCTCCTGATGGGAAGAATCAGAGATAAATTACATAAGTCGGAACGAGGGATTGCATCTCAGCTGGTAGAAACCCCGGCTAGGACCAGCGCAACTTGCTCAGCTGCCTCTCTGTCCCGGGCCGGAAAGTTGAGCGCCCGGAACCTTGACACGCAAGCATCCCCCCAACCCGGGCGCTTTTGGGCGCTGCGCGGCGGCTGGCCACAGCCGGTTGCCAGGGTGACGCCTGGGAAGATGGCTGCTACGTCTTCGTCGGATTCAGACGGCGGCAAAGGCGAGAGGTGAAAGCTGGGATCCTTGAGACCCCTTTTCCTACATATGTAAAGAGGGTGCCCCGGTCCCTGGGATCTGGGCTCCTGCGAGTCTCAGCAGCGCTGGCAGTCCTTTAAAGATCACATAGGGAAACAGACCCAGGGAGTGAATGGGTGTGCGTGGGTGACTCGAGTGCTGCAGTGGGGGAGCCGGAACTTGGACCCAGACTCTATACCTCTAGTTCAGAGCTCCCTACACACCTCGTTCCAGAAACCAGTTCCCGCAAAATGTTCTTCCTTCCCTTGGAATTCATCATCTGCCCCGCCCTCGCCCCCGTCCCCCAACTCTGTCCCTCTTCTCCCAGCAGTGAGGCCAGTTCGAAATGGCTGGACTCACTCAGCGATTCCATGGCGAACATCCACACCTTTTCCGCCTGCCTGGGTGAGTCTCTGGGACCAGGAACCCCGGTTCTGGGGAGACCGGAGTGTCAGATGGTCCTCTAGTTAAGCTTCTAGGATGCTGCTGCTACTGCTAAGTCACTTCAGTCGTGTCCGACTCTGTGTGACCCCATAGACGGCAGCCCACCAGGCTCCCCCATCCCTGGGATTCTCCAGGCAAGAATACTGGAGTGGGTTGCCATTTCCTTCTCCAATGCATGAAAGTGAAAAGTGAAAGTGAAGTCGCTCAGTCTGTCTGACTGTTAGCGACCCCATGGACTGCAGCCCACCAGGCTACTCCGTCCATTGGATTTTCCAGGCAAGAGTACTGGGGTGGGGTGCCATTGCCTTCCCCTAGGATGCTGAGACCCTGGTTTATGGCCCTTTTTATGTTTTCCAGCGCTGGCTGATTTTCACGGGGACGGGGAGTACGAGGTAAGCCTGTCACCCCAGAAGTGAGGTTTCCTGATAGTTCCAAAGAAGCTCAACATAGTCTGGAATTCATGTGCACTTTGAAAAAGCACATTTAGTGTTACACTTTATTTCTAACTTGGGAGTGGAGATAACCTGTTGATTTTATATGACAGACTGCAGAAAGTACAGCTAAACAGAATGCTGCTGGAGATTATACTAAGACAAAGCCTCTTCATTATGTTGACGTTAATTCTTCGCTGGAAGGATGCATCCCATGGTTGAGAGTGGGGCATTAGAATCTGGAGGGAATTTTTACAAGGGAGGAGACTGAGAGTTTTATATTTATCAAAAGGGTATACGTTTTAAGGTTAGCTACGGGCTGATCATCTTGAAGCTGGATGATGGCTATTTAGGGATTCTTTATATGAGTCTCTACTTCTGTATGTGACTGAAATTTTTCCATAATAAAAAGATTAAATTTAAAATTAAGATAAAAATATAAAGATAAGTAAAGAAAAATAAAATTTTAAGGCACAGATTTTTTTTAAAAGGTTGAGAAATTATTGAGCTAAAAGAAAGGAAGTTAACATATATTGAGTACTCATTTCTGGACTAGACCCTCTTTGAGGCATTTTCACATACATAGATATTGTTTATCTCCATTTTGTTAGTGGGAAAATAGACTCCTAAAGGCTGAGTTTACCAAGTTTGTAAAAGGTGGTAGACCTGGGTCTGTCAAATTCCCCATCACATGTTCCATTACAGCTCAGCCCTCACCAAGAGCAGTGAACCTACAATGGATATGTTATGATAACAGCTAGAAAGGAGTCATATCCTGCTTGGACAGTGCAGTAAGATTCGTGGCTTTGGCCCCCAAATCCCTGTCCATAGAGCATTCAACAATTTAGCAAGCATACAGTGAACCCCTTGGTTAAGGGAATGGCAGTCCACTCCAGTATTCTTGCCTGGCGAATCCCATGGACAGAGGAGCCTGGCGGAGTACAGTCCACCCGGTTGCAAAGAGTCAGACACAACTGAGCGACTACACACAGAGTGAACCTCTACTGCGTGTGAGTTGTTGTGCAGACACTAAACTGAGAAATGAATCAGTCCATGGTCAGAAGGAAATATGGATACTGTCCTTGATTCATCCACAGTGTTGGCTGAACACCTGGTGTATCCTTGGTGCTGGGTTGACAGCAGTGACGGGTAGAGAAATCACAGACTGCATGTGCTTAGTTGCTCAATTGTGTCCCACTCTTTGCAGCCCCATGGGCTGCAGCCTGCCAGGCTCCTCTACCCTAAACTCGAGGCAGGAGGAGGCAGTGCTACGTGAATTGTGCTGAAGGATGAATGAAATGTGTCAAGAAGGCACGGAAGAGGGGAGGGCATCAGGCAGAGGGAACTGCACAGACAGAAGCAGAGTCGCTTGCAAACTCATAGCGTATTTGCAGAGAGGAAATTGCTTTTAAACTGTGGTGTTGGAGAAGACTCTTGAGAGTCCCTTGGACTGCAAGGAGATCCAACCAGTGCATCCTAAAGGAGATCAGTCTTGGGTGTTCATTAGAAGGACTGATGTTGAAGCTGAAACTCCAATACTTTGGCCACCTGATGCAAAGAGCTGACTCATTTGAAAAGACCCTGATGCTGGGAAAGATTGAGGACAGGAGGAGAAGGGGATGGCAGAGGATGAGACGGTTGGATGTTATCAGCAACTCAATGGACATGGGTTTGGGTGGACTCCGGGAGTTGGTGATGGACAGGGAGGCCTGGCTTGCTGCGGTTCATGGGGTTGCAAAGTGTTAGACACGACTGAGCGACTGAATTGAACTGAAATTTAACATTAGAACGTTGAGGCCAATATAAAATAGTAGTTAAAACTACTGGCTTTGTTTTTTAATTTTTGGCTGTACGCTGCGGCATGTGGGACCCTAGTTCCCCAACCAGGAATCAAACCCCTGCCCCCTGCATTGGAAGGCAGAGTCTTAAACACTGGACTGCCAGGGAAGTCCCAAGACCACTGGCTTTGGATTCAGACAGACGTAGGTTCAAGACCTAGCTGTACCACCTACTAGCTGTGTGACTTTTACCTAACATCTCTAAGCCTTATAGTTTTCTCATTTGTGAAATGGGACTAATAATTGTATCCACCTCACAGGTTGTTCGGAGAAGGCAATGGTACCCCACTCCAATACTCTTGCCTGGTAAATCCCATGGATGGAGGAGCCTGGTGGGCTGCAGTCCATGGGGTCACTAAGAGTCGGACACGATTGAGCGACTTCACTTTCACTTTTCACTTTCATGCATTGGAGAAGGAAATGGCAACCCACTCCAGTGTTCTTGCCTGGAGAATCTCAGGGATGGGGGAGCCTAGTGGGCTGCCGTCTATGGGGTCACACAGAGTCGGACACGACTGAAGCGACTTAGCAGCAGCAGCACAGGTTATTGCTCAGATTAAATAAAAGAGTACATGAAGTTACTGGTGTGGCTTCTGGCACATTGAGCATGCTCAGAACCCAGGCATTCTGTGGCAGCCTGCATCCTGGCTGGAGCATAGCATGGCTGGGGAAGTGATAGAAAACCTGTTGGGATCCAGATCAGAGAGGCCTTGCAGGCTTCACTCGGGAGAATGGGCTTGCATGGCAGCTGCAGTGGCTTGGAGGGTGGAAATACAAGAGCTTGGTTCGCCTTTGTGGCTTGCTAGAGCACATCCCACTCTGTGCACTTGGTTCTGCTCCTTTCCCACTTGGAAGCCAGGCCTCAGAGCCCAGACAGGAGTTTCAGGCCCCTCAGTGACCTCAGTCATTGTCCCAGTGTGTAGAACAGTGTCTGGCATGGAGCAGGCCCCGAGGAAACGTTTACTGAACAAATACTGAAAGCATCAGCTGCCCCCTGTTCCTCGCTAGGTTCTGTCGTTCATTGTCTCCTTTGACTTTCACTGCAAGTGTCCTGCAGTGTGCGTGGGTGCGTGTTAAGTTGCTATAGTTGTGTCCAACTCTGTGCGACCCCATGGACTAGCCTGTCAGGGCCCTCTGTCCATGGAGTTCTCCAAGCACAAATACTGGAGTGGGTTGCCATGCCCTCCTCCAGGGGATCTTCCTGACCCAGCAGGGACTGAGCCTGAGTCTTTTTGGTCTCCTGCATTGGTGGGCAGGTTTATTTATTTATTTTTTTAACCACTAGCGCCACTTGGGAAGCCCCTGTCATGTGGTAGGTATTCCCATTTTGCAGGTGGAAAAACTGGCTCAGGAAATCATTTTTCCCAAGGTCACACAGCTTGCAAAGCCTTTGCCCTCCTCCCACCAACCTGTGATACACTCTGAGTATATATGGATGTGCACCAGCAAAAAGCTAAGCCCAAGAAGAGGGGCAGTAAGGGTATCTTTAGACCCTAAGCCTGGGATCAGCCAGCCTCTCTCTGCAGCTGGCCATGGGAGATCTTGGCCCAGACGGGCGGCAGCCTCGCCTGAAGGTGCTTAAAGGACACACGCTGGTGAGCCAAAAACCGCTACCTGACCTGCCAGCCGCTGCTGTCACCTTCCTCACGGGGTCACACGAGCCCCGGACACCAGCACTGGCAATCGCATCAGGCCCTTGTGTGTATGTGTATAAGAATCTCAAGCCCTACTTCAAGTTCAGCCTGCCCTCGTTGCCTACAAACCCGCTGGAACAAGACCTTTGGAATCAGGCCAAAGAGGTAAGTGACACAGGGGATGAGAGCAAAAAGGCAGAGGTGGCCGCTACAGGTGGGCCTCATTCCCTGTCTGGCTCTGGAGCTCACAGGCTCTACCTTCTTCCCGTTGTGGCACAGGACCAGATTGACCCCTTGACCCTGAAGGAGATGCTGGAGGGCATCAGGTGAGAGCCCACTTTCCCCTTCACGTGCCTCCTTCACCCCCCAGTTCCTACTCCTTCATCCCAGAGCCCACTGTCTGATACCCGCCTCCTCCCCGACCAGCCCTGTTTCTCAACTAACCCTGCTGGGATGGTCCCTCTCCTTACAGGGAGAAGGCAGAGGTGCCTTTGTCTGTACAGTCACTCAGGTAAGGGCCCTCTGGACGGCCAGGGCTCCAGAAGCTCCCTGGAAGGGTAGGGGGAGAGGCTGTGGAGTGGCCTCGGAGGGTAGGCAGGCCCTGGGCACACAGATGTCCCTACTCTGTGTCCAGGTTTCTGCCACTGGAGCTGAGTGAAATGGAGGCGTTTGTGAACCAGCACAAGTCCAAGTCCATCAGGCGGCAGGTACTGCCCCCTCTCATTTCCCTGTAAAAAATACAGTTTTTTAAACAGACCACAAAAAGCCAAACCCGACTAGTTTTACTTTGCAGTTTCCCTTCCAGCCTGTGCCGCCTCTGTAGTCTGCAGGGCTTCTCCATTTCGGTTAGCAGTGACAGCTTTGAGTTGATAGATACAGTTATGTAACTTATATATCTTTATAAGTTATGTAACATATTATGTAACATATATCTTTATGTAACATATATCTTTATCATCCTGGGGGTAAAGGTAAAATATTTTCATTAGGGAAAATTTTGAAAAAAGAAATACAAAGGAGAAATACTCTGACTACTCAGAGTATTCTTACCATTTTGATACATTTTGTTCATAAATAGGCTTTTACATCCTGCTTCCCTTGAGCATGTAACATTGTATCTTGAGCATTAGTCTTGAAGAACTCCATTTTTAGTGGCCCCTTGATTATTTCATTGGTGATTCATTATTCATTCATAATTTATTTGGTGCAGATCATTGGTCAAGAAGTCTCTTCTTTTTATTCACTTCATATTTTTCTTAGGATTTTAATAACTTTATTGATAGACCTACTCATTGATGAGCTCCAGTGGTTCCTGACCTTGGGGGTTGAGCCTTGTCCAGGGATGGGCTTTCAGAGCTGTCCCTGCATTTCAGAAAGCCACATAGGAACCATTCACTTGCTATAGAGGACACTTGAGCTGAACGCGTTGACCAACGCATGCCTCCATGTTT
Organism: Oreotragus oreotragus; assembly: GCA_006410675.1. Lineage (NCBI taxonomy): Eukaryota > Metazoa > Chordata > Mammalia > Artiodactyla > Bovidae > Oreotragus > Oreotragus oreotragus. The sequence goes on from SJYX01016161.1 coordinate 228,112, forward strand.
GGCTAGCTGTAGATAATTCCCTGAGAAACATGGTTCTCTCCTGCTGATCAGCAGCTCAGGTCCACAACTGTCACTATCTCTGAGTACTTTTAAAACTGGGAAGTGAGTTAAGTATCGCTTAAAAGATGCAGTGTGGGGGAGGCCATCTTTCCAGGTATGCGTCGTGGCCGCGTGGTTGGGAGCCACTAGCATCCGCATTTCTGTAACTTTTCTCCTTCCACTGGGCATTGAGGAGTCCTCTTTTTTTATCTTAAAGATAGTCACTCAGTGAACAGCTTTATCCAAAGAAACACTAGTCTCGCTAAATTATTTCCATAAGAGAAATTCCTAAAAAGGGGATCATCTCCTCTTTTGTTTTCTCTTCAATCACAATTAGAAGAACATATGCCCACTGTAGAAACTGCAGAAAAGCACAATGAAGAAATTAAACCCTGCCTGTGATGTCATTGTCCAGAGATAACCAGTGTTTGTATTTAAAGGTTTAGCTTTCCAAGTTTCTTTTTATTCACATATATGTTTTTTAAACTGGGATAATATTAATGTAACTTTTAACCTGTATTTTCTCTTACTACATTAGAAACATTCTCCCTGTCATTGAATCTTATTTTAATATCTGATTTTGGTAAATGACCGTGTGGTTTTTGATCATACAGACAGTTTATAATTGACTTAGAGAATCCTCTTTTGTTGTTTGCTGCAGTCAACACTTTTGTAGATAAATCTTCTGTCACAACTCTTATACCCTTCTTCCTCCTTTGCCCTCTTTCTTTCTGGGGTGTCCTGGGAGGAGCTGGGGTGGGAGATGGTGTGAGGGGATCTCTCGGGTGACCCTGGAGTCCTTCTGCAGACAGTCATCACCACCATGACCACCTTAAAGAAGAACCTGGCTGACGAGGACGCTGTGTCCTGCCTGGTGCTAGGCACTGAGAACAAGGAGCTCCTGCTGCTTGACCCGGAGGCCTTCACCATTCTGGCCAAGGTCAGCGTGGGCCTGGCCCTGCACACCCAGGGCACAGGCTCCCTGCCCTCCCCCTCCCCACCCAAATCTGCCCCAGTGAGTTCTTGGTGATACCTGTTCATTGTAGAAAGTTATAAAATGTAGACAGGCATAAAGAAGACAGATAAGCCCAAATCCTACCACTCACGCATGCCTTCTGTGAAAGTTTTGGACATTTTCGTATTTAGACACAGGTATATAACTTTCAGTATTTTGTTTTTTTTTTTTTTTTACAAAAACAGCCCCATGCTGTAGGATCCTGAAACCTGCTGTTTTCAAGCAGCAGTAGCTCGTCAGTATCTTGCCATGTCCGTTTAAAATCACGTCAGCCTTTTCAGAGGCCGCAGGGCATCGATTTTATGAATACTCTTAATTTCTTTACCATGTCACCAATCGTACGTTTAAGTTACTTTCAGTTTCTTGCTAATCATTCACCACCATGGTAGGCTTCCTTGCCAAACATCTATGTGTGCTTATCTGAATACCTCCTTACACGCATTCCTAGAAATGGCATAGTCTAGTCAAAGCCGTAAAGGTTTTGCTACCTGTTCCCCACCAGAGAAACTGTTTATGTTTTAAACTGTGCCCAGGAGGGTGTGAGTGAGGAGAGGGGTACTTAGAGGAGCGGTGTCAGGTCAGGAGGCGCTGGGGCTCCAGAGAAACCGGGGTGTTTGAGTCTCTCTGCAGATGAGCCTCCCCAGCGTCCCTGTCTTCCTGGAGGTTTCCGGCCAGTTTGATGTGGAGTTCCGCCTTGCCGCTGCCTGCCGCAACGGGAGCATCTATGTACTGAGAAGGTAGCCACATCTGAGCTCTCTAGGGTCAGAAGCAACATTTCAGAAACCTAGTGGTTTCGAGGGCTGGCAGGATGAGCAGGGCTTTGGAGCAAGAATGTGGGACTGGAAAGAGCCCAGAACTTCATAGGAGGCAGAGCCCTTGAGCATAAGGGATGTCTGCAGGCTTGTTCCGTGGGGCCTGGCAAAGTGAGAGACTAGCCTGGGCGGCTGTGACACTAGCAGTGAATCAGATATTAGATAAAAATGGTCTTTTCTATTTGTTCCATTGCTTTTACAGGTACGGGAGATTTCCTCATGCATTAGTTTGATGTTTCTTAACAGTCATTCTTTTAATTCAAGAAATGTTTTTGAGTACCTGCTATGAATTAAGCATTGCATGAGGTATTGGGGATATATTGATGAACAAAATACGTAGTCCCTACCCTTGTGGGAAGACATATTAAGACCAAGATTATATTACAAATTGGATACATGCTATGGAGGAAAAGTACTGGCTCAGGGAGGAATAAAAGGGGGTCAGGGTGATCAGCGAATGCCTGTCTGACGAGATTACTTGAAGGTTAAAAAGGATCCAGTTCAAAAAAGTGGAGCAAGAGTTACAGGCAGAGAGCACGAAAGTGAACTCTGGGTGGGAAAGACATTGGCACGTGCCACTTGAGCTTGGTGGCAAGAGATGACATAGAGATCAGGTCGACTCATGCAGGACCTGGTAGGACATGGTGAAGATCTGGGGTTTCATCTGAAGGGCGATGGAAAACCATTATGGGGTTTGACTCAGGAGATACGATGAATGACATGATCCATGTTTGTTTTGGAGGGTAGATTGGGATTAGGCTCAGAGACCAATGAGAAACTCTTCAGATGAGTCATCAGATGGACGATGTCTCTGGCTTAGATTTAAGAAAGGTGGGCCAGAGTCTTTCTGGATAAGAGAAATAAGATTCAGACGCCAGGAAACTGAAAACTCTGCATCCACACAGCAAACTCCTCCTGCTTTTCTGATAAATTACTAAACTATTATATTAAATGGAATCTCAGTCCATGACTTCATCTCACCTGAGGTACACTTGCTGTAAACTGGTTAACGCCAAGTTATCACACAGATCACCATAGTGAGGTTGGGAGGAAGACCAGGAGGGAAAGCACATTGTGTTATCCAAGGTCATGCAGCTGCTAAGTCCTAGCTGCAGCTACTAGGGTCATGCAGCTACTAAGTCCTAGCTGCAGCTGCTGCTAAGTCACTTCAGTCATGTCTGACTCTGTGTGACCCCATAGACGGCAGCCCACCAGGCTCCACCATACCTGGGATTCTCCAGGCAAGAACACTGGAGTGGGTTGCCATTTCCTTCTCCAATGTGTGAAAGTGAAATCGCTCAGTTGTGTCCGACTCTTAGCAACCCCATGGACTGCAGCCTACCAGGTTCCTCTGTCCATGGGATTTTCCAGGCAAGAGTACTGGAGTGGGTTGCCATTGCCTTCTCCAACTAAGTCCTAGAGGTGGAACTAGTTCCTGGGTCCTCTGCTTGTGGGCCAAGGCTGCTCCCAGGATCATCTGTGGGGCCTGGAAAGAGGAGGGTCAGCCAGGGAAGGAGAGGAGGTTTCTGGGCTGGGAGTGACTGAGTGAGTGTTAGTCACTCAGTCACTCTGCGATCCCATGGACTGTAGCCCTCCAGGCTCCTCTGTCCATGGGGATTCTCCAGGCAAGAGTACTGGAGTGGGTTGCAATGCCCTCCTCCTGGGGATCTTCCCAACCCAGGGATAGAACTGGGGGCTCCTGCATTGCAAGCAGATTTTTTACCATATGAGCTACCAGGGAAGCCCTGGGGCTAGGAGTGTGTGTCTTCATTCCACAGAGACTCCAAGCGTCCCAAGTACTGCATCGAGTAATGCCCTCCTCCTGGGGATCTTCCCAACCCAGGGATAGAACTGGGGGCTCCTGCATTGCAAGCAGATTTTTTACCATATGAGCTACCAGGGAAGCCCTGGGGCTAGGAGTGTGTGTCTTCATTCCACAGAGACTCCAAGCGTCCCAAGTACTGCATCGAGCTGAGCGCCCAGCCTGTGGGGCTTGTCCGTGTACACAAGGTCCTGGTGGTGGGCAGCAGCCAAGACAGCCTGCACGGCTTCACCTACAAGGTGTGATCTCACAGGAAGCACCTCCAAAGCCTTCCGCCCTTGTCTCCTCAGCCCCCCTCAGCAGGCGAGCCCTTCTGGCATTCCCTTCCCAGCAACTCCAGCCACCCCTTCTTTCCACTCCTCAGCGCTGAGCCCCCAGCAGACACTTAGCTGTTCTTACCTTTTACCAGGGTAAGAGGCTGTGGACAGTGCAGATGCCTGCAACTATCCTGGCTATGAACCGCCTGGAGCAGCGCTCCCGGGGCCTGCAGGCCGTCATGGCCGCGCTGGCCAACAAAGAGGTCCGCATTTACCACGACAAGGCCCTGCTCGACGTCATCCGCACGCCGGTGAGCTGTTGACTCCCACTCACTGCCTCTCCTGATCCCACTCCACCTGCCACCCTTTTGATGTATTTTGAAAATGTTCATTGAGTATCTCATATGCACAACTCACTGTATTGAAAGGATAAAACAATGACCGAATCCTTATTGTTGAGGGACTTGCAGTCTAAGGTACGAGCCAGCCAGAAACACAGCTGGTTCAAATTCAAGACAGACTAAAGCAGACCAAAGCCCAGAAAAAGAGAGACAGACTACAGTGAATGGGGGGGGGCCAGGGAATAAA
>SJYX01016161.1:232997-255787 GCA_006410675.1 Oreotragus oreotragus
GGGGGGGTGGGGGGGGTGTTGGTGAGAGATACATAGGGATGGAACTCAGGAGCCATTTCACAGAGCAAATGACAATTCAGCTGGTCCTCGAAGCAGTTTGCTCTGAGAAATGGAGTGGATAAATGAAGGTGCAATATTCCAGACTGGAGATAACATGAACAGCGGCTGAGAGGCATGAGTGTTCTTGATAAAGGAATCCAGGTAGTTTGATGAATTTGGACCAGAGTTTTTCAAACAGAGTTTTGAGTCATTAGATTGATTTCATGAACCAGTATCAGAACCAGAAAAAAGTTCAGAGTGTATCACATGTGAAACTTTTGTGTGTATATATGTGTAAAGTGTCATATGTCACAATATAAAATTTGAAAGCAGCTGGTTTGGACCACAGGCTTTCGTGAGGGCAGGCGGTGTGGTGTACAGGCTGGGGAAAGGACAAAGAAAAGGCAGGTTGGAGTCAGATATGGAAGGCCTTGAATATGTAAACAAGGAGGGCAAAACCACTGGCGGTTTTTCAGCCAAGAATAAACATGGTCATGTTTGTATTTTGAAAGGCAATGGAAGCAGCTGTTTGAAGGACAGACTGGGGAGAAAGATGGCTGGGAGACGTGTTAGAAAGCTGAACTCAGAAGCCAGTGATGTTCAGTCTGGAACTATGGCTATGACTGAGCAGGGAGCGGGGTGGGGGGATTAGAAATACAAGAAATATTTCAAAGGCAGCATAGCCCTCGACCTTACCTCACATCTCACCTTGTACATCATGTATGAGGTCTCCCAGCCTTATCCCCCCTTCTCCCAGTCCTGTTCTCTTCACTGAGATCTTTTCCCAACTAAACTCTGGTGTTTCCACCATAGGAGGCAGTGACCAGCCTTTGCTTTGGCCGCTATGGGCGGGAAGATAACACGCTTATCATGACTACACTAGGTAAGGCGAGTCAGGCCTGGTGAGGGTTTTAGAGGTGGGAGTCTGTGGGACAGGCCAGACCCTGGGAAAGAAGAGGTGCATGTAGAACACGAGTGGGCCTGGGTTTGGGAAGCAAGGCCTGCCTGCGGACACCATCCCATCTGGGGCTGGGCCTTCACTGGGGATGGCTCATTAGCAGTTTGATGTCACTGCCTGGGGCCGGGCCCTGCTGTGTCTCCAGTTCACCCCAGTAGCCGCCACAGTGCCAGGAACATCAAAACAGTCAGTCAATACCTGCTGGGAACTCTCCTGGTGGTCCAGTGGTTAGAACTCCATGCTTCTACTGCGGGCGACCCAGGTTTGATCCCTGGTCAGGGAACTAAGATCCCGCAAGCCAAGTGGCTTGCCCACACAACTAGATAACTGCTAAATGAATGAATGCATTACTGGCAGGACACACTTCGTTCCTTTCAGAGACCCACAGTCTCAACAAGAAGACAGAAGAGGATCAACATGAGGCAGACTGGGGAGAAAGAATGGGACTATCGGGTGGGCCTAGGGAGGACACATATGCTGTCTGTCCTCTTCCCTAGGTGGTGGCCTGATCATCAAAATCCTCAAGCGCACAGCGGTGTTTGCTGAGGGGGGAGGTGAGGCAGGCCCCGCACCAAGCCAGCCCATAAAACTCAACGTGCCCCGGAAGACCCGGCTGTACGTGGACCAGACGCTGCGAGAGCGGGAAGCCGGCACTGGTGAGGCTCAGGCTGAGTCCCTCTGCCTCCTTTTCCTCAATTGGTCCAAAGTGACAGCAACTGGGTGAAGGCCCCCTGGGTGCCCTGAGCAGCGGGAGGAGACCTGGGCGAACCAGGTGGGTCTCATGCCTCTAGAGGCCCAGAGGAACCTCGGAGGTCCACCCTGCCGACAAAGCAGTAGAGCTCAAGGTAGAAGGCGCCGCGGCTGCCCTTCGAGCCCAGAGGAGGAGCAGCCGCCTCTAGATGCAGGAATTCTCGTAAAAGAAGTAGAATTTGATCAAGGTTCTTCCTTTTCCTGTTTAAGTTTTCATGCTCTTTTGTTCGTTCAGTACCTATGATTATGCCAGGCCTTGTGCCAAGTGCCTTGGATTAGGCCAGTCCCTGCCTAAGGAGCTCAGTAGACCTTGCTAGCTTCACATTGCATGACAGGTGCGGAAGTCTCTGCCAAGTGGTTTTGAGGTGCACAAGAGAATGTGTTTGCCTGGGAGCTAACAAAGGCTTTAGAGAGAGATGACATTGGATCTGACTCTAAAAGATGATTACAAGTCCACCAGCCAGACAGGGACAGGGAAGGGCGATTTTGGCAGAGGCCTGGGTAAAGGCACAGGGCCCTGCCTGGGTTCAACCAGGAGCCAACAGAGGCCAAGACTGCGCGGGCAGCCAGCTGGTGGGAGAAGCCGAGCAGAGGGGCAGGGAGTGGTCCACAGCATCCAGAGGCTGACTGTGGGACCTCGGCCTCCTGTTGCACGCTCCCCGCCTCTGCTCACCGTGCCTTCCTCTCACCCTCTCCCCACGGCAGCCTGAGCGGGAGCCTCCTCCCCGCGTTGTCCCCCTCCCACCTCACCATGAGCCCCTCGTGTCCCTCCCCTCAGCCATGCACCGGACCTTCCAGGCGGACCTCTACCTGCTGCGCCTCCGGGCGGCCCGTGCCTACGTGCAGGCCCTTGAGTCCAGCCTGAGCCCCGTGTCTCTGACAGCCCGGGAGCCGCTCAAGCTGCACGCTGTGGTGAGCTCTCGGGGTAGGGGTGGTCAGCCCATCTCAGGGCCAGAGGGGCGGAGGTCAGGGGTGGGCGGGAACCCCTCAGGCCAGAGCCGGTTCCCAGGCAACTAGGCCTCATGCCTCTTGTCACCTGCCCACAGACTCAGGGACCAAGACCTCCCCCGTGGGCGCTCTTGCCTTCTCTTACCTGTGCCGCCTCTTCCCCTCAGCTGGCCGCAGAGCAGGCACACTCTCCAGCCCCCTTGTTCCACGTGGGGCCTCATGAGTCCCCAGACGTGGGACCTGGCCCCCAAGTTGTCACCTTGGGACGTTTCTTCCCAGGAGCCTGAAGGGACTCTTCAGGAGTCTGTCCACTTCAGTAACTGCCGGCAGCCCGAGGAGATCGGACTGCCCGGTGCAGGGATGGGACCGTCCCGAGGCTTACACAGGCACGAGGAGCCCTTAGACATGCCTGACCTCAAGGCCCCCAGCCAGCTCAGTGGCTCCCTGAGGTGTGCGGTCTGATCCAGTTGGGGTTCTAGTCTCTCTTTCCTTGAAGACAGTGGAGAGATCCAGAGAGGAAGAGGCTACAGAGCGCAGCGGGGAAGAGGGAGAAAGTGAAATCACCGTAGCCCCCAGAGGATGAGAGGTGGAGACAGGCCGGGCCCTAAGGACAGGGGCAGGGCCACGCGGCGGTGCAGGCGGGAGCCGGGCCTGCTCGCCCAGGCCAGCTCTGCCTCCCGCCCGCCTTCTCCTGGGGCCACCACTCAACTCCACCCACGGAGCCAAGCTTCTGAGCTCTGGGCCTTCTGATGGACAATGCTTTAGAGCAGTTAGAGGAGGGTGACTTGACGGGGATGAGGAAGCCCGTGGGCAGGGCTGGGGTCGACCTTCTCAGCACCCAAGCCCACGAGGTCCTAAGGGCTTTCTCCCCTCCCCACCCTCTCCACAGGTTCAGGGCCTGGGCCCCACCTTCAAGCTCACCCTTCACCTGCAGAACACATCAACAGCCCGCCCCATCCTGGGGCTGTTGGTCTGCTTCCTGTACAACGAGGTGCTCTATGCTCTGCCCCGGGCCTTCTTCAAGGTACTGGTGTGCCAAAGGGTGTGGTGGGGCCTGATCAGATGCCCACAGGTCAGAGGTGAGGGGGCTGGCAAGTGGCTGCAGCTACAGGGCAGGCTAGGGTGCAGCAGGGGCCCTGAGGAGAGCCCCCAAGGTTGCCTGGCCCAGCTGCTTTTCTCTCTGCCTGCGCAGGTCTGAGGGCAGCACTTGGAAGGTGCCAGGACAACAGTGAGAGTCCGGGCCCCCCCTGTGCCTCCCTCGGAAGCCTGTTGGTACTGGGGGTCCCAGAGTCGCCCTGCTGCCCAGCCCCTTCCACAACAAGAATGGGGACCCCAGGGAGAACCTTACAGAGTGAAGGATCTGGTGTTCCCCAGGTCCGCACTTGAGCCTTAGTTGGAAGGGCCAGAAACTGAGAAGGACTTTGGTATGTGGAAGAAATAGCCCTAGACTTGGTTGGAGGTCAAGAGGTTTCGGGACTCGCCTGGCAGTCCAGTGATTAAGCCTCCACACTTCCCCTGCAGGGTCTGATCTCTGGCCAGGGAACTGAAATCCAGCGTGCTGTGCAGCACCGCTAAGAAGAAGGAAAGTTTACCTTTAATATGGACACGCATGCAGCCCCGGGGCGTTCACGCCCCCACTGAGCTGTGTGCCCCTTGAACAGGCCTGTCACCCCTGCCCGCCCTGCCAGGCTATGACGTTCAGCTGGGACAGCAGGGTGACAGCGCTTTGAAATCTACCAAACACTGGCTGGGCATGAGGGCTGACTTCATGACCTCTTTGTCCCCAAACTTAGGTCCCATTGCTGGTGCCAGGGCTCAACTACCCCCTGGAGACCTTTGTGAAGAGTCTTAGTGACAAGGGCATCTCAGACATCATCAAGGTAGGTCGCCAGTTGGTACTAGAGCAGGGGAGAGTGTGAGTGAGTGTGGACAAGGCCCCGGGTGGCTGCCAAGAAGGGCTGGGTATCTGCATAGCAGAGGCTCCCCCTCCCCTTGGACCAAGCCCTGCCCTGGGGCCGGTACAGACCAGGCCATGCTGGCCTTCTCGGGGAGCAGGGGGGGCAGGCAGAATGCCCCCTACTGCCATGGCCACCTTCTCCGTAGGTGCTGGTGCTTCGAGAAGGCCAGAGCACACCCCTGCTGAGTGCCCACATCAACATGCCCATGAGTGAGGGGCTGGCAGCTGACTGACCCCATGCTGGAGTTAAAGCCCTAGTGGAACCAGAACCAGGAGGACCCAGCTGCCTCCACTGTGCTGGGCAGAGTCCATAGTCCCAGGTTCGCTCCCGTGCGGCACCACGCCAGGCCGCCACCTCCCTCTCCTCTCCTAGCGTCCTTCCCTCACTACCCTGACCACTGGGTGACCCGCAGCACAGGTCAGTGAGCTCCTTCCTCCTCAGGAAAACCCAGGCGCTGACCCTGTGGGCTCCTGCCACTCTGCTCTTGTCCCCACTTTCCCCCAGAAAGCACCCCCAGGTCAAAAGGAAAAGTTCTGCAGCAGTTATGCTGAGATGAGGGCATAGGCCCCACCTTCTCCTCTGCCACTCTCCTTGGGCATGTCTCTTTGCTGCTGTTGCAGAGTTGGCTGGGGCCTGGCCCCAGACAGAGGCTTTTCTCAGGTGAGACTGAGCCCCCTTTTGCTCCCTGGGGTGCCAGAGGCTTGGCTGTTGCCATGTCAGCTTGCAGGCAAAGCACATGCTCTGATCTCCCCCTCTTTCTATTCAGGGGCCCCAGGAATAGCTGCCTTCCCACAGGGGCCCTTTCTGAAGTCATGGGCTCAGCCAAGGTCGCAGGCCTGTGATGCTCCATGAAAATTGCCAAGGAAGAGGCTGGCGCAGGAGGGCAGAGAGTGCCTGGGCAGGGAGCTAGGGGCCCGAGAAGAGGAAGGCTCAGCTTGACAGAGCAGAGGTGGGGTCAGGGCACACAGGAGGGGCTTCTCAGGGGTCCTGGGGAGGGGGCTTGGGAGGCTGAAGCCTAGAACTGCCAAACAAAATGCTCTTCTATGCCTTGGAGCCCAGATCAGTCAGATGAGTGGCAAGTTCACTGGGCAGTGGCCATTATGTGTGAGATTTGCTGGGAAAGCATAGGCCTTAGGTGTTGAATCCAGGATTGAATGAAGGTGCATGTTAAGATCTTAGGGGTCAGAGACACACAGTCTGGGCCGTTGGTGCCTCCTGGAGTCCTCTAGCTAGTCTGCCTGGCTAACCTGCCAGCTGTCTTTGGGGTTAGTGCTACCCACGGCCGCCCTGAGCCATTTGTAAGCCAGGAATCCTGTTCGCTGAGGAAGGACCTATGTCTTCTTCTGACCAGGTACGGCCCAGCATGTGGCAGACAGCTCAGGCTTGTGGGAAGTAACCAAGTTTCTGTGTGTTTCCATTTCCCCAAGTGTAAAAGGAGGCGGTTTGACTAGATTATGCTCTAATAACCTAGAGTTTGGCAGCCCCTGTAAAGAAACCAGGAGTCAGCTCCAGAAAGGGGATACTTGGCAGGAGTAAGCACAGAACTTTTGCTCTTGAGACCAAGGGTCCCGCATTGATTGATTCTGCTGGACAACAGCCTCTGTGCTGGAAATGGCAAGGGACAGCCCACAGCCACACTCTCCACAGGGAATGCATTTGGGGCGAGGTTAAGAGAATTAAGGGTCTGGACCAAAGCAAGAGCCCATCCCCCTCCTGTCTGCATGGTCCAGCCACTCGCAAATGCAGACCAGTTAGGTCGGGGTGGCCTGGGGTTCCTCGATCAAGCTGACTGAGGCTCAGGGGAATGAGGAGGAAGTTCAGTATGGAAATGGAAAGACAGATAGAGGGAGCATCACTGTCAGTCAGACTTCAACCAAACCTGAAGCGTTTTCCAAGAGAGAGCTCATTGGAAATGGAAGGCCCTGCCCCAGAAGGTATCAAGCCCCTTGTCACTGGAGCTGTGTCACTGTGGTGAGGCCAGATGACTTTACAGTCCCTTTCACCCCCGTGAAGTGATGAACTGTGTGAACTCGGAACGAAGATGTCCCATCTGGGTTCTCCTCATAGTAATCCATGATGATGCAAGTGGAGAAACGATCCCGAGGCCCAACCCCTAATATGAATTTACATGATGTGATACTGTGTTGTTCAGTCACTCAGTTGTGTCTGACTCTGCAGCCCCATAGACTGCAACACGTCAGGCTTCCCTGCCCTTCACCATCTCCCAGAGCTTGCTCAAACTCAGGTCCATTGAGTCAGTGATGCCATCCAACCATCTCATTGTCTGTCATCGCCTTCTCCTGCCTTCAGTCTTTCCCAGCATCAGGGTCTTTTCCAGCGAGTCAGTTCTTCACATCAGGTGGCCTAAGTATTGGAGCCTCAGCTTCAGCATCAGTCCTTCCAGTGAATAGTCAGCATTGATTTCCTTTAGGATTGACTGGTTTGATCTCCTTGCTGTCCAAGGGACTCTCAAGAGTCTTCTCCAGCACCACAGTTCAAAAGCATCAATTCTTCACTGCTCAGCCTTCTTTATGATCCAACTCTCACATCCATATATGACCACTGGAAAAACCATAGCTTTGACTAGACGGACCTATTACTTAAAAACACATGAACCGCATGATGCGGACAGTGTAAATAAAGCAGTATGCAGTAGGAAGCAGTGTGTGATGCCCAGTGCCCTCACTAGCTAGAGCTCTGAGAAACTACATTAAGGATGAGGAGAGTGGAGCCTTTTTTTAATGTCAAAAAACAGGTACCTGCTTAGTACTCTATTTGTACTAAGAGTTGCTCAGTTGTGTCTGACTCTTTGCAACCCCATGGACTGTAGTCTGCCAGGTTCCTCTGTCCATGGAATTCTCCAGGCAAGAATACTAGAGTGGGTTGCCATTTCCTCCAGAGACCCTTCCTGATGCAGGGATCAAACCTGGGTCTTGCACACTGTGGGCAGATTCTTTACTGTCTGGGCGACCAGAGGAGCCCCACTTAGTACTACGGAATCGGGCAATTTATAACAAGGAAACGGCCTCTTCCGGTTCCTCAGTACCGTGCCCCTGCTACAATCATTTCCGGCTCTGTTAGCTATTCTGTAAATATGCTTATACAGTCTTTGTTGGCTCCCTGTCATAATAGATGAGGCTTTAGCTCTTTTGTGGCAGCACCCTGCCCTCTCCTTTTCTCCCCAGTTAGGTAAATCCATGTTCACTGTTTAGATTACTACGTGACTCTCCACTGCAGAGCCAAGAATGGGGCTATAATTAAATTACCTTTTTGTGTATTTATTTTTCATGGAGTTAATAGTTGCCCTGTTTTTTCTCCTTTGCTTAGTTTTCTGTGTATACCAACTGCTGGTTCTTCTCTGACCGGGTCGGACAGGTCCTCTGGGTGCATCCCTTCGTCCCTGGCTTAAGGGAGTGCCGTTTGTTCGCTAGAACTGCAGCAAGCACTTCTGGGAATTCTGTTTGCCATGTTCTGGGCCAGATTCCTTAATTCCTGGACTCTGTGTCCTTTTTCATAGTTCTTTTACCTCTCACCTGGTGAAGCACATCCACGGGTACCTTCTCTAAAAAGTCACTAGAGTTGGGCTTTCCTGATGGCTCAGTGGTAAAGAACCAGCCTGCAAATGCAGGAGACCTGGGTTTGACCGCTGATCCGGGAGAATCCCACATGCCACGGAGCAACTAAGCGCACGCACCACCACTGCTGAGGCTGTGTGCTAGAGCCCAGACCCCAGCTGCTGAACCCCGCGTGCCCCAGAGCCTGTGTTCCACAAGAGAAGCCACTCGCGAGTGGCCCCTGCTCGCTCCAACTAGGGAAACGCCACGCAGCAATAAAGACCCAGCACAGCCAGAAAATAATTATTTTTAAAAGAATCTTTAAAAAAAACCTCACGAGTTAAAAATTTTAAGACACTATTTGAAGATTTTATTCAGTTCATACATGTATGTGGTAGTCTGGGTCAAATTTGAAGGTGAAAGTCATTTTTATGTAAGGAACTCATTTTTAAGGTGTGCACCCTCGTATTCTGAGTTTCGGTAATGCTGTTGAGAGGCTCCGTGCCATTTTTGCTGCTGACTTTTCTCTGAGGTTCTGAAACATCTGACACATTACAATGTGCCATTAGTTGTTACGCTGTGGGGTGGAGGCTTGAATCCTTCAATTCCAGAAAACTGTTTCTTGAGCGATTTCTTCCCATTTTCTCTGTTCTCTCTGGAATCCTGATGAAGCCCAGCATCTGATAAATGATAACTGCAGAGAGAATAGAACTGAATCTTCTGATTTTCTTCTGTCTTCTCTTATATTATCTTTTGGTTCTATTTCCTGAGAGGTTTTTACCTTTCAGCTCTTCTCTGGAACGGTTTTTAAAATTCTGTTTTATTTTTTGGCTGCACCACATGGCATGTAGATCTCAGTTCCCCAGCAGGGGATCGAACCCTCACCCTCTTTAGTGGAAGCACAGAGTCTTAACTGCTGGACCACCAGGGAATTCCCTAAAATTCTGTTATTTTAATTTTCAGCTCTTTTGTTCTGTTCAGTCTTTAATTATGGTACCTTTTCAAGGACATAGTTAAGTTCAACACCATCAATAACTGGATTTAATTGATATCTACAGACTACTTCAACAACACTAAAATACACATTTTTTTGGAGCTCACATAGAACATTCACCAAGACAGATCATATTCTTGAAAAGGTACCATAATTAAGTACAATCCCATTAAGATAAGTACCACACTGGGACACGTCATAGTAAAGCGGCAGAATACCAAAGAGAAAAAAAACCTTTAAAACGGCTGGAGACAAAAAGTATCTTCAAAGGAACAGTGAGGACAACAACAAAATGGAGACCATAAAAGACAGAACGAAGTCTTCAATATATTGACCGGAAATAACTATTAGCCTGGAGTTCTACATCCAGCAAAAAACAACTTTAAATAAAAAAGTAAAAAACTGGAAAAGACGGGCGATGGCACAAAATAAAGGGGTAGAAATTTATCCAGTAACATAATTAAAATAGATAAAAGTGACAGTACTGCAAATAGAAAACATGTAAAAATCCATATTCAGGCCATTCTTAGGAGGCAGAGAATGAAAGTAAAAGGATAAAAACTCAACATATTTGGACTAGAAGGGGAAATTTCTCAGTCTAATGAAAGACTTTTTTTTAAAATAAAAACTAGCAAATATATTTTATGGTGAAATATTGAAATTATTCCCTCTAATGTCAGAAACAAGTCAAGGGTGCCCACACTTTCCTCCACCTAGACAGAGAGGCAAGAAAAATAAGAGAGATAAAAAGTACCTTTTCACAGAGATGATTATACATACAGAAAACTCAGAATTTTCAAGTAAATCATAAGTTTTAGGTTTCTTAGACATAAAAAATTATTTTCATAAGCCATGAATAATAGCACAATATCAAGTACTTAAGTTTAACCAATTTATGAGAAAAAGTAACTTTACTGAAAACATTAAATGGAGAGATACACCATGTTCACGACTGGAAACTTAAATCTCATGCTGATGTTGATTTTCCCCAAACTGATATATAGATTCAGCTGGGTTCCATCACAATTTCAAAGGGGTTTTTTATTGGTAGAATATAACAAGCTGATTCTAAAATTTATATGGAAGAGCAAGGGCCAAGTATAGATCTTAGGGGAACACACACACACAGGTAGATAAAATGATCAGTGCGACAAAAGAGAAAAATAAATAGTATATTTGATGGATCACTATACAGCAAGGAAAAGGAATGCCTTACAGCTACACGTTAATTTGGATAAATCTCAGACACATGGTATTAAAGGAAAAAGCAAATTGCAGTAGAATAAACATGGTATAGCTTCATTTATATAAAAGAGGCATGCAGAACAAAACATCTATAATGAAATCACAAAGCAAGCAAGGGAATGATTGAGACAGCACAGTGTGTCCTCTACCAGGGACAGGCCAGCAGGGACCACACAGAGTCTCCACCTGCATTGGAAGCGGGGAGTCTCAACCACTGGGCTGCCGGGGAAGGCGAGGTATCCATTTCTGAAGTAGGGGTAGGGAGGGTGTTCTTCGTCTTGAAATATTTCCTTTCATCTCTTCACTATTTAATTCAAAACCAAACAAAACAAGAAAAGATTCTAGAGGATGGGGGTAAAGCAGAGAAGGAAACGGGAAGTCTGCCAGTGCTTATGTACAAAGAGACAGCTACACCAGGTTCCTGCTGCTGCTGCTAAGTCGCCTCAGTCGTGTCCGACTCTGTGCAACCCCAGAGACGGCAGCCCACCAGGCTCCCCCATCCCTGGGATTCTCCAGGCAAGAACACTGGAGTGGGTTGCCATTTCCTTCTCCAGTGCATGAAAGTGAAAAGTGAAAGCGAAGTCGTTCAGTCGTGTCGGACTCCTAGCGACCCCATGGACTGCAGCCTACCAGGCTCCTCCGTCCATGGGATTTTCCCAGGCAAGAGTACTGGAGTGGGGTGCTGTTGCCTTCTCTGACACAAAGTTCCTAACAGAGTTAAATAGTAATAGTGCACACTGGTTAGAAAACCAAAGAAGTCCTAGCAGCTCAAACCTTCGGGGATGTGGGCAGAGCCTTGGGCTTCTCTGAGCGTTCTTGGAAGGCAACCTACCATGTCAGTGGAGGGCTACCCCCTGCACCAGCAGCATTTGTAGATTTTCACTTAACCCCACTTTTGGTCCAGCCCCTCACCCCCCACCTTCCCCAGTTCCCCCAAGACACAAAGCTGTTTCAAAAGCCCACGCCTCCACCCCAGTGGAGTAGCTGCTTGCTGCAAGGGGTCAGGTGGGTCCTGGGGGGGAGGGAGATCCTAGCTGTTCCTCACAGTCCTTCTTGTCAGCCCCATGGTGCTCGTGGAACCCCAGAGCGCAGGGTGGGGGGTGGGGGATTTGGTGGCCTCTCGGCCCCTCCCTCGGGGAACACTTAATTGCAGCCTCTGGTTCTCTAGGAGAGTAAATGAGCCTCTATCCACTTTTCATCTCTTAAAATGTCAGGTTTTTTTGTTTACTGCTGTCTCCCTATTTTCTCTTTTAAATTTACATCATTTTTCATTTCTTTATTATCATTTTAGATTTTAAGAGGAAACAAGTAAACTCACAAAGCTAAATCTGCCACATGTAACTGGAAGTGTCTACTTACTATATTTAAATAAGTGTTTAACAAGGAGCTCCTGAAGAGACCAGAGAGGAGGAGCTTAGCCATCTCAGCACCATCCTGCACAGATGCTTGAACATCCCTCCCCCCACCACCCCGATTTCTCTGCCTTGATTTTTTTGGTCAGGCAAAAATGGGTAAAGTACAAAGTGCAAAGATCCGGGTTTATGTCCGAACTCCTCCATTTACTACCCTGTGAAATCTTACCACATCAACTCTCACAGCATTAAGTTCTTCACTGGCATAATTGCTGCCCAGGGTACCGAGTTAGCTGGAGACAAGTTCAGTGAGGTTGTGGCTGTTGAAAAGCTCCTCACTATAAAGCACTCAGCCTGGGGAAGAATCGTGGGTTCTCATACCCTGGATCACTACATTCTGCCTTAGCCTGCTACACCCTAACTCCCCAGCCCCTCTGCCCTAAGACCACAGGAGGCAGAACTCTGGATCCTCACACCCTCAGGCATTCTGTGGTTCTCAGGCCTGACAGTCAAAGGAAACAAAAACGGCAGCCTGGGCCACTGAGGAGGACCAAAAACCCACAAAGCTGGAGGGAGTCCCAGAACCAAGTGGGCACTTTATTAACCTGGCAATGGGGGAGCCAGGCAGGCCGAGCAGCCCCTTGCCAGACCTTTCATGGTCCTCAGGGGCCAGTGACAGAGGCTGAATCCCAGGGCCCAAGCCCTGGACCCTAGGTGTCCAAGCTGGGCAAGGGCAAGCCCAAGGGTGGCAATGGGAGTTGCTGAAAGCAGGCATCAAGTACCAGCCTGCCTCCCTCTGAGGCTGGGGGTGTGGTGGGCCTGAATACAAGTCCCCTCTCCTGCTCGCCTTGTGCAGCTGTACAAGCTCAGGCGCTTCCTGGAGTCAGGAAGCCATGAGTCCCACGTTGGCTGCGGTCTGGAAGGTGATCCCATCCCCCGGCAACGGGGAGGCCAGGAAGGGCCAGAGCCAGACGAGGACCCAGCGGGGCCCCAGAGCTGCCTGCAGGTTGTGGCGGGGGCCCAGGTCGTATGCGTGTTGGCCCCGAGCCCACTCCCACGTGGTCTGGCCCCTGAGCAGCAGCATCCCGTGGAAGAGCAGCCCAGCCCCACACAACAGTGCGCCCGCCACGCACGTGTCGGTCACGAAGGCCAGGGCGAACTGCGCCAGAGACACCCTTCCTGCAGAGAGAGAGCAGAGGAGGTAAGGCAGCAGCAGCAGGCCCAGCCCGCCCAGAGCCCGGCTCCTGCCCTCCTCCCGTTCCCTCCCCCACCATGAAGCAGGGTGCATTCCTCTGCTCCGCAACCTGCAGTCACTGCTCCCTGGCCAGCCCGTGCTGGCTAATGGGAACACACCAGTGAACGGGGCACACATAGCCCCCTGCCCTAGACACCTTCACTCCTGCAACACACCCTTGTGAGCACCCCCAACGAATGCCAGGCTAGCATCTCCAATCTCAGGGAACTCACAAAAGATCATGTCTCAGTTACTTAATGACAGCTGTGGTGGGCGTGATGACAGAAAAAGCATCTTGGACCATCCTCACCAATAACAGGTAATAAGTATCAGCTGAACCAATAAACTGCAAGATGCCATGAAATGTTTTACCAAGTGAGAGAAGCCTGACACAGAAAGTCATGTATTGTACGGTGCCATTTATACGAAATGTCCCAAACAGGCAATCCATGGAGATAGAAGATCAGTGGTTGCCAGGGGCTGGGGAGTGACTGCTTAAGGGGTAGAGGCTTTCTTTTGAGGGCAATGAAAATGGCCTGGGATTAGACAGTGGGGATGGCTGGACTATACTGAGTATACTAGAGACAACTGTGCAGTTGAGGATGGTTACAATTATGAGTAATTGTAGTTACAATTAGTAACTGTAGTTACAATTATGTGAATTTTTCTTCAGTAAAAAAAAGAGCTGACTTCACTGTTCACCTGAAACTGTCACAACATTGGTAATTGTCTATAGCTCAATACAAAATAAAAAGTTCAAAAAAAAAAAAAAAAAAAAAAAGAGCTGGGCTTCTCTGNAATTTTTCTTCAGTAAAAAAAAGAGCTGACTTCACTGTTCACCTGAAACTGTCACAACATTGGTAATTGTCTATAGCTCAATACAAAATAAAAAGTTCAAAAAAAAAAAAAAAAAAAAAAAGAGCTGGGCTTCTCTGGTGGCTCAGGGGTAAAGAATCTACCTGCCAATGCAGGGTTCAATCCCTGGTCCAGGAAGATCCCACATGTCATGGAGCAACTAAGCCTGTGTGCCACAACTATTGAGCCTGTGCTCTAGAACCTGGGCGCTGCAACTGAAGCTCGTACATCGAGACTTTGCTCTGCAACAAGAGAAGCTACTGCAACGAGAAGCCCACATTGCAACTAGAAAGTAGCCCCCGCTCACCACAACTAGAGAAAGCCTGCTGAGGCAAAGAAGACCCAATGCAGCCAAAAACAATGAATGAATGAATGAAAATGCAAAAATTAGTTTATAAAAAAGCCTATTGGTGGGGTGGGTAGATGACATGCAAACTTATTAAGAGGCTCAGGGAAATAAACTTCATCTATTTTGGGTGGTGTCTGAAGTTTGCCTTTTCATACTGTTTATGGAGTTCTCAAGGCAAGAATGCTGAAGTGATTCGCCATTCCCTTCTGCAGTGGACCACGTTTTGTCAAACCAGTCAATCCTAAAGGAAATCAACCCTGAATATTCATTAAAAGGACTGATGCTGAAGCTGAGGCTCCAATACTTTGGCCACCTGATGAGAAGATCCGACTCACTGGAAAAGACCCTGATAGTGGGAAAGATTGAAGGCAGGAGGAGAAGGGGACAACAGAGGATGAGACGGTTGGATGGCATCACCAACTCAATGGNAACCCTGAATATTCATTAAAAGGACTGATGCTGAAGCTGAGGCTCCAATACTTTGGCCACCTGATGAGAAGATCCGACTCACTGGAAAAGACCCTGATAGTGGGAAAGATTGAAGGCAGGAGGAGAAGGGGACAACAGAGGATGAGACGGTTGGATGGCATCACCAACTCAATGGACATGAGTTTAAGCAAAGTGTGGAAGATAGTGAAGGACAGTGAAGCCTGGTGTCCTGCAGTCTGTGGGACACAACTGAGTGACTGAACAACTGAAAGTTGAGGAGGTATTTGCTAGCTGAAGAGGGAAGAAAATCTTCTGTTTGAAGGTCCTGAGGCAGGATGGAGAGATGTCTGCAAAACAAGTGAGTGGATGGTTCTGGAAGCTCAGGAGAGAAGCCCAGCTTGGATGTGCAGATTTGTGAGTGGTTGGTACCCAGGCGGTTCTGGAGCCGGCAGAGTGTGTAGAGAGATGAGAACGGTGCCTCAGCCAGGAAACCAGGTCCTTGGGGACCAGAGAGAGGGAAGCCAGAAAGGAAGGAGGGAACTCAAAGTAGAAGCTGTTGGTGACGTCCAGGTAGAGCCCTTTCAGGAGATAGAAGGCCGTCTGGTATGAGGCTGAAAGGTCTCGTGAAGCAAGAAGAGAACTCAGAGGCTGCCTCTGGGTTTCGTGGAGACAGAGGCTGGGGGCCTGTGGCAAGCTTGGAGAAGGTGGGGGCAGGACCAGTTTGGAACAGGGGTGGGGGAGAGGCAAGGAAAAGTAGCCTCTGAGCCCAGGTGAGTTCTTTGACTTGGCAGCTAATGGAAGACAGAAAGCGTGAGCTGGAGGAGGAGGACATGGGGTGAGAGAGGCTTGGTACCAGGTGGAAACCCCAAAGGAAGCCTGGGGAGGGAGCCTGGAGCGGCCGGAGGAGAGGCAACCCACAGTGTGAGGCCTCCGAGCAGGGAGGAGGGGCCGGGCACCGGGGATGCTAGGGCGGCCAGCTTCCGCCCCCGGCCAGGACAGCCAATTCCGAACTGCTTTGCTCTGTGATGGATTTTTAAGAGAGATGGGGATTTGGAAGACGGGAAAGTGAGAAGGTTTGAGCTGCAGTGGAGGACAACCAGGAACTACTGGGGGCCTGCTGAGGCCAACAGCCATGACGCGACATGGTGTCAGCTGTCGTGAAGGACCAGGCATGTCTAGCAGCTCTTAGCAGACACGAGGGCGGACACAGAGAAGCCAGGGAGGCACAGCGGAAGGAAGATGGAGCCAAGAGTCTGGCGATGCTGCAGGAGGTGGCTGGAAATGGCGCTGTGCGGGACCTGGGGCGGCGAAGTGGAAGGTGCTGACGGACAGAAAGGTGAGGCCCAGGAGCTCCGGAGCAGATGTCACGGAGAGTGAGAGCTGGGTAGGGGAGGAGGTGGGAGCAGAGAGGGGGTGACTGATGGGGTGATTTGGGAGGTGACACATCTTGGATTCTGACGGACTGGGGTGGAATATGGGAGGAGAAGATAAGAAATTGGGCCACTGGGGCCATTCACCCAGACTTTCGGATGCCGATGCACTTAACAAGACCCAGGGCTGAGAGACTTGCTGCTGGACTGTCTTCAGTGACTGTGGGGAGCAAGTGGAAGACCGTGGGTGACCAAGAGGGCTCATGCATTCAGAGGAACAGCTGAGGGCCTGAGTGTCCATGGAGGAAGGGAGGTCACTGAGAAGGGCCGTGCAGGAAGCCAGGGTTGGCAGAGGAAGGCACTGATCACCCCACTGGGCCTCCTCCCAAGGTCTCCCCTGGGCCACAGGGAGGGGGTCCTGGGGACAGAGCTGGGCCTGGACAGGATAAGGAGACATACTCGCTGTTCGGAGTGGTCTGAAGTCTAGTAACTGCAGGACAAGGTTACAGAGAGGACTGTGGACAGCTCAGGAGGAAGGGGTCGGGGAGGGGAAGCCCGAAGCATCCGGGGGGGGTGGAGGACAAAGTGTGAAAAACCAGTGGGGTTTCTGTTTTCAGTGGTGTCGGAGGAGAGTGTGTTCATCCAGAACACAGCCTCTCAAGCAGCCTCTTGATCCAAGATGTCCCCTCCCAACTTCCAAACACTGGACCTCCACCTGCCTGTAACCTTCACTGGCTCCCCACTTCATCGCCTCACACCACATTCAAGGTCCTCCAGCTACCCAGTCCTCATCTACTATCCTACCCTTAATCCTCATGTTTCCCACCAAATGTCTTCCCCGCTTCCAACCTCCAAGCCTGTGTTCACGCTGCTCCTCTAGGTATGAATGCCACCTCCCTACTGAGAATACTTCCTCACCACTCCATCTGCCCTGCCCAGTGAAATCCCACCAGTATTTCCTCCCCTGACACTCTCAGCTAGAACTCCATACCTCTGTCCAGTCCCTGTGTTTTGCCAGACTGCACACCCACGTGAATA
This sequence comes from Oreotragus oreotragus, assembly GCA_006410675.1. Taxonomy (NCBI): domain Eukaryota; kingdom Metazoa; phylum Chordata; class Mammalia; order Artiodactyla; family Bovidae; genus Oreotragus; species Oreotragus oreotragus. The sequence goes on from SJYX01016161.1 coordinate 250,071, forward strand.
CCCGGCTGCCCCTGCCTCCTGAAACTGACCTTGGGACTGGGTTCCCAGGGCACTACCTGGAGAAGCCTCCAGGAATTCCGTTGCCTGCCTGGATGGGCCTCGGCCTCTGTGGGGAGGTTCCCCCTGACCCTCCCCCCCCATACACACACACTCGCCCGCATCCAAGGCTTCCCACCTGTGAGCAACATGAGCCAGGGCAGCAGGAGCAGGGCGGCGGTATGGAGGGGTGTGTGGGCTCGTAGCAGGGCCGACAGGGCCGGGCCCAGCAGCACAGAGGCATGCAGCAGGACGCCGGCACCGTGGAGCAAGAGACACAGGAAGGGCCGGTAGTTGCGGAAGCCCACGCAGCGACCCAGCAGGCGGCAGTGGTGGTCCCGGCGGAGGATGCAGATACGGCAGGCGGAGCAGTGCCCACTGCGTGGCGGCACCTGGCTTTGGCACTGGTAGCAGTAACTGCAGGGAAGGAACCACAGGGTCAGTCCCTCCAGCAGCTTGGAGAGCCCCTCATGGTCCCCGGATCAGCCCCTGAGCCCATCCTGGAGAACCAGGCACAGCCCCTGCCCTTGCTAAGCCTCGGGTCCCTCATGGGGGAGTAAATGCAGGCTGGACACCACTTCCCAAGCCTTTCCACTTTTAGCACAGCAGGTCTGACAACCCCAGTCCTGAGGTCTTTGGCTGGTTTCTAACATCCGGGAGAAAATTTTTGTCCTCCACTGTTACCAGCTTGGTCCAAGTCACCATGAACTTTGCCCTGAATTATTGCAACAGCCTCTTGACTGATCAGTCTCCCTGATTCCACGTTTATCCCCTCTACTGTAGTCTTGCCCCAGCAGCCAGACTGATCCTTTAAAAATCTAAGTCGGGAATTCCCTGGCTATCCAATGGTTAGGACTCTTTGCTTTCATTGCTGAGGGCCTGGGTTCGATGGGCCTCAACTACTGGCTCATTCCTGGTTCAGGAAGTAAAATCCCACAAGCCTGGCAGCGAGACCAAGAAAAAGAAATAATAAAATCTAAATCATATGCCTCCTCTGCTCAAAACCCCGAGATGGCTCTCCATTTCACTTCTGGTAAAAAGCAAAGTCTTCAAAGTCTGTTTACAAAGTCTGTATATCTCTAATCTCTCTTCTCCACCACCCACCCACCCCCGCCCNGCGCCCAAGCGGCGGAGCCAGAACGCGAACCCCGGATCTCCGCCACGGGATCCATCCCAGAGCCTCAAAATTCGGCAGTCTCTTAGCCCCAGGCCAAAATCCTGCCTGGTCCCGACCCGAGTGCCCTCGGCCCCATCCGGCCCCACCCTCCTCCCCCATATTTAGCGCGAATCCGATCCGGGGCTGGGCCGGGCGCTACTTAACGCGGCCCCCGTGTTCTGGAGCGCGCCGAGCAGAGCGGAGCCAGGATCCCGAACAAGATGATGATGGTTCTGCAGCCCGAGGGTCTGGGGACCGGGGAGGGGCCCTTCGCGGGCGGCGGCCGCGGGGGCGGCGAATACATGGAACAGGAGGAGGACTGGGACCGCGACCTGCTGTTGGACCCGGCCTGGGAGAAGCAGCAGCGGAAAGTGAGTGCTAGCCCATTTCCTGATGGCACAACTGAGGCCTGAGAAGCCAGGGTTCGTTCTTGGCATCTCAGTAGGTCAGGGGCAAGAGCCTGTCTTAACCCTCAGTGCCACTTCCTAGCCTGGGCTCCGGCCATCATCAATCCTCTGCTGTCCCCCAGAGCCCGACGAGGGGGCTCGGGACCCTCATGAGGGGTTTAGGATGACAAGAAAGACTTCTGGGATCCCCACCCCACCAGGAGTTCATTCACCTGGGCCCATTTTTGCTAAAGAATATGGTTTGGGTAAAGCCCTGGAGATCCAAGTTTGGGTGGGGTGGGCTTGGGAAAAATCAATCTTTCTTTGCACATCGCCCCCATTTTCTGAAATATTCCCAGACCTCACCTGAGGACATGCAGCTAGGCAACTAGTGGACTTAAGAGTATGGGAGACATAGTAACCATCCCAGACTTCCTACCCACCCTCGCTGTATTCTGTCCAGCATGATGTCCACGGCCACTCCATCCCAATTGTCAAGTGAGGAAACTGAGGCTGAGGTAGGACCCACATCATATACTGTCCCCTTCCCTAGGCAACCTGGGGGTCTTTGCCCATTGCTTGTCCCTCCCCCATTCTTTCCCGAGATACCCCTCCCCACCCCAGGGGCCCTGAATCTGCTGAAAAGGCCACAAGGTTGGGAAGGAGGGGAGCCCTGGGTTCCCTTTCGCGGTAGGTAACCTGACTCTCAGGCCAGATGGACACTTTGTGCTGAGGCAGCGCCTTGGAGGAGCTGAAAGGGCATCTGCTGCCCAGGTCCAGCCTTGTAGGGCACTCAGGCCTCCCCTCCCAGATCTATTTTCACTCCGAGACTTTCCCAGATGGAGGGGGCAGGACACCTGGGGACCCAGAAGAGAAAGTGATCTGGGCCTGGAGTGAGGAAACGCTGGGGAATGGCAGGCTGGGGGTACGGGGGCACTGTGAGGTCATTAGACTCATCACTTGCCAACGGTGTGTGACACCAGGAAAGGGCTGGGAACAGGGGTGCTTGGTGGAATTTGCAGGATTTAGAGAATCCCGGATTTAGAATCAGAGCACTTCCGCTGAGTTAGATGACAGGAGGTGACCCCAGCGGCTGGGAGGCTCAGCTGACTCGGCTAGGGTGTGCCGGGTGACCCGCCTCCCCCCAGGCTCCTTCTGCACCTGTCTCCAAGCAGGGCTGTGGTCCTCGGGTCCAGCAGTCTCCCAGTGATGTCATCCCTGCCCCTGGCTCCCGCTGCCACCTGCTCGGCAACTCCTCTCCCCACCCCACCCCCACCTACCCAGGCCTCTCCCAGATCCAGGTTCACAGGCCCCTCATAAGACACAGGCTATTCTGTACCTTGCTTTCATCAAAGTACCAAGAACATCCTTCCAACCCAACTTACAGCCACCCACTTCATCCACTTACTCAGTAATTGCACCCGTGTAGACGCTCTGTAAATTCATTAGTGTTCCCTGAAGTTGGATAATCCAGTTGTTTCTCATCGGGCAGTGTTTATTACAATGTAATGAACATCTCTGTGCTCAACTTTAGCCCCGCCCCATCCCTGCTTTTCCTCCATATCTTAGAGCACTCCTGCCTTCTCCCATCTGACACCAGAGTCCTCTTTATTCAACCTCATTTGAAAACAATTGTTTAATATTTCCTAGGGACGTCCTGGTATGTGCCAGGCACTGTGTCAGGTGTCAGAAACTCAGCAGGGGATGAAATAAAGCCCCTGCTTCAGAGAGCTTAGAGTCTAGCAAGGACAAATGTTTCCATCTCACCCCCTCACTCCTAACCCGTCCCACTCACTGACACCCTGCCTCACCCTGGTCTCAGTCGCCACCTCCTCAGTTCTCCCTTCTGCTCTGCCAAGCCATTCTCTGCAACCAGAATGAACTTTCTAAAACACAGTTCTGCCCCCTCCCTCCCTGTTGCCCTCAGGATCAAGTTCACACTCCCTGGCTTGGCACTCAAGATCGTGCATGACCTGGCCTCTGCCGCCCCTCCGGCCCGCCTCTCACCACTTATACCCCACCATTCCCAGAGCGGTGCCCAGATTGCTGTGGCCCCACAATCCTAGCAACTGTTTCTCATCACCAAGCCCTTGCGGCTGTCCCTGCCTGGAATGCCCTCGCCCCTCCTTCCCTGCCTGAGTAACTCCTGCTCTTCCATCACAGTTCTGATCTGTTACTCACTTTCCCCAAGAGGTTTGAAGAACACCTCCTCTAAGCTCCTCAAGGCTAGTCTTTCCTAACACTTCGCAGGCCCACAGGACTCTTTAATTGCCTGTGAGTTCCTTTAGGGTAGGAACCAAATCTCATTAAAAGTCATGTTTGTCCTATGAGGGAATCTGCTTCCTCCACTATGGAGGCCTCGCCCAGACCTGCCTTTCCCCCTGCCCTGTCTGGACCCAGAGCATCTGAGACTCCAGAGCAGGAAGGGTCTACAGAGAATCCAACAGCACTCCCCTGTGCTCGGGGCAGCATCAGTGTTCAGCACCCATTTATATACCTGAGGGAAAGAATTCCAAATAACTTCCTTGGGGTGTCTGCTTTGGGGGGCATGGGAGGGGGAAATGCTTTGAATTCCAGGATCCTGCAAGATCAGGGGAGGGAGAACCTGAGACATCATTGACTCTGAACTGTAATTGTACAAACAGAGAGACTGAGCCCAGGAGACGGCGAGGGGCACATCCCGGGGCACATCCCAGTTCACAGTAGCTCAGCTGCAGTGGGAGTCCAAGTATGGATTCTACCAAGGACTGCCAGCTGAGGGCAGAATCCAGGGCCTGAGGCCTTGGGAGGTTGTAGAAACTTGTACACTAGGCTCTAAATCACTGCCATCCTCCAAAGGCACACAGCCTATACCACCCCTCCCATCTCAGACAGAGGCTGAGGCTGAAGTACGCCCTGGCCGGCGAGGGCGGGCAGTTTCCTCCAGAAACTAAGTCAGGCTGCGCCTCAGTGTCCCGCTGTTCCTCAAGGGCCTGCAAAGCTCCAGCAGCCTCATGGTCTGTTTGGGGGCCAATTCACAATAGCCTTAGGAGGTCGGTGGGGCTGAGACGATAATAACACAGATGTACAGTCCCTCAGACAAAACCCTCCAAGCCACCTGTGCTGCGACCTGGAGTGTTTCAGCTTTTAGTAAGGCAGTGTCCCTGGTGTCTCAGGGGGCCCCACACTGGCTGGAGACTGGCCAAAGCTGTTGTTTTGCTGGCAGCATCCACACTGGGATCTGAATGGGACCCAGACCCCGTTCCTCCCCATTTTCAGGAGAATTAAAGCTCAGAGAAGGACAGGGGCTGGCCCCAGATGCACAGCAAGTGAGTGGCTGAGCCGGAACTTGCATCCAGGGCCTCAGGCTCCGAGATCTACCCTGACCGAGGAACCAGAGCCCTGTCCTCAGCACTAGGGTCTGAGCACTGTCCTCTGCCCCCAGACCTTCACTGCCTGGTGCAACTCGCACCTGCGCAAGGCTGGCACCCAGATCGAGAACATCGAGGAGGATTTCCGCAATGGCCTCAAACTCATGTTGCTCCTGGAGGTCATTTCAGGTGAGGGTGCAAATCAGTGCACAGGGACCCCAGGACCTAGGGGAACCCAGACAGCTGGGGGAGCAGTGCCAGCCGAGTGCTGGAGGGGACGTGCTGAGGGAGGGGGAAGTTTGAGGACCGTGTCTTCAGCTTCCTCTCATGACCTTTGACCCTTGACCTCTCCTCTCACACCCAGGAGAGAGGCTGCCCAGACCAGACAAAGGCAAAATGCGCTTCCACAAGATCGCCAATGTCAACAAGGCCCTGGATTTCATTGCCAGCAAGGGGGTGAAGCTGGTGTCCATCGGTGCTGAAGGTGAGGAGGTGGCAGGAGGTGGCCAGGTGGGGCTGGGGGCGCGGTTCCTCATCTCAACCACAGGAACAACCATCTGCACCTCACGGGAGCAACTGTAAGGAGCAAAGGTACCCACAATGCTGGCACAGGCCCTGGCACCCAGGAGGTGCTCAGTGAATCCTTTTGAAGTAAAATGATTGAGCATCTACCTAGTCGGTGCCAGCCTTGGAATGCAGACAAGGGGCCAGAGGGCAGGGCAAGGGGGAGGGTTGCTGAGGCCTGGTGGTCAGGTGGAGCATGTCCCCACCCCCCCACCCCACAGAGAT